>JADBJO010000315.1:455000-495000 GCA_016801955.1 Conus betulinus | reverse complement strand
ACACACGTCCCTTTCACTCTCAACAGTAATATATATATATATATATATTTTTTTTATGAACACAAAGTCATTCATGTGCCTGTTGGTCTCTGAACCCTTGTCATTCAGTTGATCTATATAATCAGCTGTACACCCACTCGAAAGACGTCTGTGATACTCGCCTCTCATGTGTCAGTTGGCCACGCCCCCTTCAACCTCGACCAGCGAGAGAGTGGGCCCACAGCGTGTGTGTGAAGTTCGTTGCCTAAAGTCTTAGTTGGCTCCCTCACATAGAGTTAGTGAACAGTCAGTCAGTGCTGGCTGGCTCAACGCAAAAAACACTGGGGCACACGCGGTAGGGTAGTAAGTGGGCATCTTATCAGCCTCTCATAACAAGTTGGCAACGGTCCAACGCTTCACGTTGGAAAAATTCGGTCAAGCCCTCACTATCGTTCTTTAATTGTGGCTGTCTGGGTCTTCTTCATCTGTATTAGGAACAACCAACTGTCTATTCAATATTCCCAGCACTTGATCTGTGGTAAATGTACGGCAAGGTTGAGTACGTAAAGTGCTTGGTGGTGACGTCATAGTGAATGGAAAAAAACAATCGGAATAAAGTCAATAAAACACTGAACTGAATAGTGTTCTGACAAAGCAAATGGCTGTGAGCATGGGCCAGACCATCCCCCAACTATGACGTTTATTGCTGGCTTTTTATCTCATGAGCTAGGATCGTGAGAGTATCGGGAGTTAGGTCACCCTACTTTGTCGCCAAAAGGCGCCCTTGGCGCTCTGCCAACTGGTCGCCAAAAAGCGCCCATGGCGGTGAAAGGGTTAAAGACATTTGATATTCTACTTGAATCGCAAACAGTATTTCATGCACAATAATTTACCTGACAAAGTGATCACTAAAGAAAACGGTCTGTTAATGGAGAAAAAGTACAGTTCAGTGGGCTTATATCTGTGAGGAAGGTTGACACAACCAACCCAAGATTTAACCAAGCATCAAGTGTAATCAACAGTTTCAGTCTTTGGCACAATTTTTAAAGAAAAATAGCAGCTGATCTCTTTGCTAATTCAATTGCTTGAAATTTTGTATGAATATTCGATATAGATTGCTGCTATATTGTGTGTCTCTGTGTTGTTGGTGAAAGACCTTTATGGCCACTCACTCTTTGGAGGCAGAGAATCCTGAATGGATTCGCATGATGAAGCTGAACTTTTCAGTAATCTTACACACTGTTGTCAAAAAACTGTTGTTAAAGTTTGAAGCGATCTTTTGCAAACACACCCATAAAGTCTGCTTAGCAGTAGGAACTGCTCAGCAGTGTTGCCCTTGACTGCTACACTGTTCACAGAACCGTTTTGATATGGACATTTCACTGACGTGTCAGTCTGAACCAAAATATTAAAAACCCCCCCCCCCCCCCCCCCCCCCCCCCCCCCCCCCCCCATTACTATGATGAGTAATTGGATTAGAACCAATACTTTGCAATCGTTAAGTGTATGAGCATTGTTTGACTGTGATTGGCACCAGTAGTTTGTGGTTATTAATTGTACGACACAAATAATTTGTGATGACTGTGATTGTGTACCAGTAGGTAATTGAACTGGATTACTGTGAGCGAACTATTCAATTAATTTGTGATTGTTAATTGTGTACGGCAGGTAATTGAACTGATCTACTGTGAGCTGAACTATTCAGTTCATTTGTGATTGTTAATTGTGTATGGCAGGTAATTGAACTGGATCTGGACCAGCTGCCTGAGGGAGAAGAAGTGTTGAGCATTCTGCGACAGGAGGTGGCGCCATTGCACATTTGGGTCACCCTGCTGTGAGTATGATAATGATATGTAACTTTGTATTCATATTGCTTACATGTAAAATGCAAACAATTCATCTGTACCAAAAATAGTAGCCATTGCCAATATTAGATGTTCATCTGAAGCAATATTGATAGACTTGAGGATGAGAAATGAGTTTTGAAGATGCGTTTAGATTTCTAGACCAAGCTGTTTCATTTTGTTTTCAACCTTAGAAATTGGCTTCCATTGGAAAGGCAAATCCTAAGTAGAGTTTGATGAAGGAGGGTAGGGATGGTATTGATTAGCATGTAATTAACAGCTGAATATTATTATGATCTGAAATTTCTTCTTTGAATGAAGTAAAAGAAGAGTGTTAAAATGAAGAACAAATGTAGTTGAGTTAAAACTGGAGAAACAAAAATCTTAGAATTGATACCTGAAGACTTTAAGCTACTAAAACAAACAAAAGCCAAGGAAAGAAGGGCATTTTTGCTTCATTCATATGGTTTTTTATGATGTACATAGAGCATAAAATTTGTTACAGTTTTTCGAGCATGCACGCGCACACCCACGCACGTGCATGCACACACACACACACACACACACACACACACACACACACACACACACACACACACACTTTTTTTGTTTTTGTTATGATCCTATAATGTGTTCTATTTTTACAGTTACATTACATACTGTTTGCCTTTTCAGTTTGCTTTGGAATGGGTTTAGTTACTAATCACTTTGTCTTAAGATTTAAGAGTGAACAAGCGATAAAATTCAAGTTGCTGAGTAGTAGGGTATTGTGGCAGTTTTACATCTAGAAGGACATGGCTATACTTCAGTATAATTTTTTTGATGGGTGAAAGGCAGAAACTGCTGTAGCAAAATCAGACCTGTTCATGCTTGAAAGTACCTAAAGTACTAAGATCTCTCTCTCTCTGTGTCTTAATCCAGTCTTTTATAACAAGAAAATGGGGTGTGTGTGTGTGTGTGTGTGTGTGTGTGTGTGTGTGCTAATTTGGAGTAGCTTTTCCATGGACCTAATCTTTGACTGCTATTATAGTAGCCTTCACTCCGTCAGTCAAAACAGTCAGCATGCATTAGGGCACTCATTATTGTGTAACTAAGACAGCAAAAGTAACTTGGGAATATACAGTTAATAGCATTATTGTTTGAAAAGGTAGATTTAGTGTGTATCAGCTGTGCTAATTCTTTTATTTTAAAGTATATTTTCAGCTTCTGTTGCAGTGTTTGTTTAATTTGGCATTTGAGACTGGCATTACATTTTTTTTTCACTGGCAACTCGCCAATTCCAGTTCTGATGCTTGAAACTCATTTTAAACTTGTGTTGCAGCTGGAATATTACAAGCAGAACTTCATTGAAGACTTTGTGAAGATACTCGAAGCCTCTCGGACAGATGCCAGCCTGGACTATGGGAACAGCGAGCGTGACCAGATGCGCTCGTTGGACACGCTGGCGGCTCACTACGTGCAGCAAGCTCACCGAGAGAAGAACAAGGACAAGAAAAGGGAGTTGTTCACCAAGGCCACCCTGCTGTACACCACTGCTGACAGAATCATCATGTACGACCAGGTCAGTGCTGATAATGTTCTTTTTTATTCATTTTTTTCAAATTTGAAAAAAATCCAGAGTAATACAAGAAACATGAAGAAACGCTCGCATTTACTCCAATTTGTAGCTGGGAAATTAGACATAACTTTGGATGAGTAATTGAAAAAGTAAGAGCGTTGGAGTTAGAGGGGTTGGATTTTCTTGGTGTGGCAGTAAAGATGTTTAATACGATTTTTCATGGACTGAAAACAATACAAAATTTCATGGTGTGGGTACAATTATTTTTGCTGAGTTTCCTCACTAAATTTTTACAAAGATATAAAAGCAGTAACCCAGGGCTCCACATGCAGTGCATTTGTGTGTCATGCAGGTAATGAAATCGCCACAAATAAGTTTCTGATTTTGGACTAGAACAAAATGTTTGCCAAACGGTACGTAGCATTATTTGTATCACATCAGTGTCGTAAAACTGATGGCAGTGTTCCATTTGAAAATGTGCCCTGTTCAGAAAAATTCAACAGATTACATTTGCTGGGCTTTGCCTACTTTGTGCATTATGTGTTATGTTTGTGTGGTGTGCATAACCATTGGCTGGAATTGCCCACTTCTGTTATTATGCGTAATGTTTGTGTGGTGTGCAGAACCATTGCTGGGCCTTGCCTACTTTCTGCATTATGTATGATGTTTGTGTGGTGTGCAGAACCATTTGCTGGGCCGTGCCTACTTCTGTCTTCTGGAGGGAGACAAAATGGACCAGGCTGACGCACAGTTCAACTTCGTGCTTAATCAGGTAGCTTCATGTGGCCTTGTTCATTTTCAGCCAGATTCACATGTTCCCTGAAAGGGAACATCATTGAAGACAAATTTTTTTTCTGAATGTTTCATAAAACTTCTTTCCTTCAAGAGATGATCTTCTCTTATGGGATTAAATGTGGATATAGCCTCATCTTATGATGGCGTAATGAAAGGAATTATTTTTCCTGATCATAGCAATATATATTTGCTAATACTAACCCCACTGGACTGTATTTGCCTGTACTTTGCTAGACAAAGTAATTGTGTTTAACGAAATTGGAGCAAGTAAGGAGAGGGATGGGGTGGGGGGGGAGAGGTTCATGATGGTAAGAGGCGTGTTTCAAGAAGAAGGCCAAATAGTCGAAGGTCCTTGATGCAAGTGGAGTATGGGAATGAGTTGACTTTAATATATGGTGTATTAATTATATCGATCTGTCAGTATGAATTAATTTTTGAAAGTATGTATAATTTTTGTAATTTCATTATGTTTGTGGGAGGGTGTGTGTGTGCGTGTACGTGCGTCCGTGTATGTATGTTTGTATGTGCGTGCATGCATGTGCTTGTACAGTTTTCATGCCTTTGTTGCAGCTGTATTTTTGTGCCGATATGTATGCATACATAATATATGTGTTGTTATTTTTTATGTTATAGTTACTTTAATATTGTATATCATGTTGTTTATCAGTTTTCAACTCTGAAAAGGGGAAAATTCACTTAGGATGTATGGGTGGATTTTTACCTAAAATGTACACCACTTAAAACTTTGATGTTTTAATTCAGATAAACCATTTCATTTAGAAAGAACTCCATTTTTGTGATATATGGGGAGAGAAAAAAATAGTTGGCAACATCAGACATATTGTTGACATAACTGAAATGATTTTCGAGTTAGGGATTTTGCATGAAAAAACTGAGTAAATATTCACCCATGGTATGCAGTGAATGTAAACAGACGGCTGTGTTGTCACTTTCAGTCCAGCAACAACATCCCGTCACTGCTGGGAAAAGCCTGCATTGCCTTCAACAAGAAAGATTACCGTGGAGCGCTGGCTTACTACAAGAAGGCCTTGAGAACCAACCCCAAGTGCCCAGCCTCTGTACGCCTGGGAATGGGCCACTGCTTCGTCAAGCTGAATCGGCTGCCTAAAGCAAGGTGACTGGACATGGAATGGTTGGCTTGGGGATGGAGTTGTTTCAAGATATCATGTTATCCACAGTGTTTTGATGAAGAGGGTTTTTTTTTTTTTTTTTTTTTTTTCAATCCTTTTGTTTTGAGACATGTTAGCCACAGTCTTTTGATGAAGAGGGGTTTTTTTTTTTAAATGCTGTTGTTTTGAGACATTATGTTACCCCACAGTTTTGATGAAGAGTTTTTTTTTTTTTTTTTTTAAATCCTGTTGTTTTGAGACATCATGTTACGCATTGTTTTGATGAAGAGTATTTTTTTTTTTTTTTAATCCTGTTGTTTTGAGACATCATGTTACGCACCGTTTTGATGAAGAGCTTTTTAAAAAAAAAATCTTGAGAGCGAGGTGGATTTGGGGGAGGGGAGTGGGGAATGGTAACACGGTGATTTGCGTTGGAGGTAGTTTTGTTTTTTGTTTTATTTGTTTGTTTATTTTATTGATGATACATCCAGATGTGTTGAGATGTTATTGTACATCTAATTGGAAATTTTTGTCTGCCATTTTGCACTACCATCTTTATGTCATTTGCTGTGTGTGAAGGGCTGGCTATGGGCAGAGCTGTGTGTGACCACCATTTTATTTTATTTTACTTTATATTTTTTGTTGCCTTTTCTTCTGTTTCCCTTCATGGCATGGCGTCCATGCTATTCATTTGGGCTTCCCATGCACCCACACCCAGTTTGTCCAGTCACAGTGGCAGCACAGCAATCTGCTGGGAACAGTCAATATCAGGTCATCTAGAAGCTATCTACTGGAGGAAACGTGTACTGGCAGCGTTCAGTTTTTGTCTGTTGTGATCCAATATACATAGGAAATGACCCCTGTGTGTGTGTGTGTGTGTGTGTGTGTGTGTGTGTGTGTGTGTGTGTGTGGGATGGCCTTTGAGCGAGCCCTGCAGCTGGACTCGCAGTGTGTGGGGGGCCCTGGTGGGGCTGGCCGTGCTGGAGCTCAATTCCAAGGTGCAGGACGCCATCAAGAGCGGTGTGCAGCTCCTGTCGCGCGCCTACGCCATCGACCCTGCCAACCCTATGGTGCTCAACCACCTGGCCAACCACTTCTTTTATAAAAAGGTACACGCCCGGTCTTACAAAAAGAAGTTTCTTGCAAAGTCAGGCGACTGCAGGTGGAAATCTAAACAAATTATGATAACTCCGCCAAACAGTGTAGACAAACGAATCACACTTAAAAGCGATTGCTCGTTCTTGATTTTTGTTGTATTGAGTGTTGTTTATCTTGCCTGAGGAAGACCTAAGAGGTGGAAATGTGTCATGCTATGTTTTGTGATTCATTTGTCCATGTTGTTCGGCAGAGTTGTTGTAAATACTTTTTTAAAATCAGAAAACAGTTGATTATTTTGTCTGACTCTCTCATTGTTGTTATCTCTCTCTGATTTTAGCCCCTTGGGAGGCAGTTGAGACACAGTCTCATTGGTGAGAAAGAAATCATCCCAGGCCTCCTATCAGAACTGATGTAGAGTATTTCACTGCAACGCTTTGATTGTGGTGATAAGAAGGCTCCTTAAACTGTGGAGAGTTCATTCTTGTTACAGTGTACAAACTTGATGTAGATACAGAAAAGTCAGACTAATCTGTTTTGACTTTTGTCTCTACCATGTGAAGAGTGACATATTAAATCTCATTTGGACAAAAAAGTTGGATTGATACTGTACAGACAGGAGAATTTGTAAGCATTGTTTTTGCTTAGTGTTTGCTGTGTGTTCTACTGAACATTTCATACTTGGTTATGGAATCTGTGCATAATCAGGTGTTCTGGATGTGACTGGAATCAGTCAACATCTTAATTACAGTGCATCTGGCTGGACCCTCTGTTTGTGACCCTCTGTACTGTCCCTGATTGTTATAGAGAGTCAGGGATGAGCCATATGTGGGTTAATGGAGTCCTGCCATTGCTCAAGTTCCATTTCAGAGGAATACTGTGGGGAAGGGATCATACAGAAGATCAACAGCATGCAAGTTGCTCTGCTATTTGTATCAAAGATTAGGGATGAGGAAAGAGCTTGCTCAGGCATCATTAATGCCTTGTGATTTTGAATTTTACAGTCTGTGAACAAGAGGCTAGCTGATGGTAATTTCTTTTTCTTTAGCCAAGGCATTAAAGAAAAGTCCCAGTTTGCTTCACAATTTGCATTTTGAATCAGCCAACAAGGGAGGGGAGGCCACTTTTGCCTTTTGCATTCGTCTAATGTTGTGAAACACTTCATGGTCAATTTGTTGGTGGGTAGACCAAACACTGGTGATCAAAAATGGTTTGTTAGTGGAATTGTTGAAGAAGCTTGAGTGGCTGCTGAAAAAGTGTCTTTCCCACGGCCACCTCTGCACAAGAATTGTTGAACCTGTCTCTAGAGAGAAACGTAAATTATGCAGTCACAGACCACTGGTTTTCATTGTCAGTACCACTTCACATTCCTAGCGCAAAGGAACTGTCAGTCACTCATTGAAAACCATTCAAGCATACATTCAGGCTGATGTTAATTGTTTAAGACAAGGACAGTTGAAATGAAATTATGGTTGATTTATCTGCAGGTTTGTGTTAAATAGACACTACACATACATGTGTATCCAGACCCTTGAACCTGTGCAGCTGAATAAGTATCCTATCAAACATGAGTTAAAAAAAAAGGTCTTTTCTACTACTGGTGTATGTACAAAACATGATCGAGTTTAGATAGAAGGCATTACTATGCTCTTCAAGATCAGAGAATGAGTGAAATATTTGAGTTCTGGAATAAACAGAGGTAGACATGTCAGCAGAGAGATTGGATCTCTTTGATGCCACCTACTCGGTGCTTCAAACCATGTTGGGTGGCTGCGGTAGGGGCTGGAGAGCCTGGGTCTATTGTCAGGGTGACACTGGCCACACAAAAACAATGGAGCCAGCTGGAACAACTCGGCTGGATGTGGCTTGCTGTGGTGTGAGAAGGCTGGCTGCAAATCACCATAGTAACTGGGGTAGAGATTCAGGTTTTTGAAAAAAAAAAATCCTTGTTAGCCTTCCGTCTTATGCTTACTGGAGACGTGTTCCAAGATGGTTGATGTGTTGTTTGACTTGAATGTTGTACTTCAGGGATGTTTCCCTATATTTTTGGCATGTTTGAGAAAGGTGATTAAACTCTGTTTTTTGGCTGCCTCAAATACCACCTAAACCCCCCCCCCCCCCCACACACACACCATTTTTTTTTGTTCTCAACTCACTCCATTGCTTTTTGTTTTGTGAACTGGACTTTTATTCTTATACTTTGTTCTTTCTTTTAAAAAAAAAAAAAATCTTTCTTTCAGTCTTTGAAATACACACACATATGCTCAAGCACACACACACACACACACACACACACACACACACACACACACACACACTTACATTTAACATAATTTGCAAGACATAATTTTTTTTTTCTCTTTAAAAAGAATCAAATTTGGCTATGTTACAAAACTTAGCAATCATATAATTTGAGGGATTTCCCTGACCTGGTTTTGCAGGATTACCAGAAAGTTCAGCACCTGGCCCTCCATGCCTTCCACAACACGGAGAACGAGGCCATGCGTGCTGAGAGCTGCTACCAGCTGGCCAGGGCTTTCCACGTGCAGGAGGATTACGACCAGGCCTTCCAGTACTACTACCAGGCCACACAGTTCTCCCCCCTGGCAGTTTTGTGCTGCCCTTCTTTGGCCTGGGGCAGATGTACATTTACAGAGGCGACAATGAAAATGTGAGTGGTGTCAGGGGAGTGGATCTGGAATGTGTCTGAAGAGGCGGCGGGTGTGTGTGTGTGTGTGTGTGTGTGTGTGTGTATAAATGATAGCAAAAAAGGAAGGTGACCCTTTATTCCCGTTGCAAAACAGGCAATGCCCTTACTTCAAATTATGGCTGCTGGTAATACCTGTGTACCTAGTACATGCTGATTCAAGTCAAAAACGGAGATGCCATCTGCCCCATTTTCATACTATTTGTTACTCCTGGTTGCTATTTGTTCAGTATTGTGGCAATGTCAAAATTGTTTTAGCAAGTTCATTTTTGGCTAGATTGGGTCGTTCACTTGCTTTCTTTTTGTAAAATGCAATGTGAAAATTGTTTTGGCAAGTTCAATTTTGTCTAGATTGGATCATTCGCTTGCTTTCTTTTTGTAAACCACCAAGTAATTTTGTGACAGGCATGGTATACTGAGCATGGGTGGGATAGTGAGTCACTTTGCTCGTCTCAGGTTATGAAGCTGAGCCTGACATGTGAGCTTTTACAGTGTGTCCATGTTGAATGGTCCAGTCAGCTATGTTATCCTGATGAGAAAAGAATATGCCTGAATTCTTTGTCAAGTTATTTCTGGTGTCTGGTTCACTGTGTCATGGATAGCAGTTTGGTGAAATGATTGACAGTGCTATGGATTTACCTGCAGCTATGTAAAAGGAGCAATGGGAGTAGAAATTTTTGCCAAGTTGTGTGGAAACATACTCGTAGTAGTGCTGTGCTGTCCGTACCTGGGGAAACTGCGCAGACATCGTGCCTGTCACAGAATTTGTCTTTGTTGCATGTCAGAGTGTGTGTATGCCATGAAGTAAGCATTGTATGGATGCCAAGGGAAGTGAGGGTCTGAGTGTTCTTGACTTTGTTTGCATGTCAGAGTGTGTGTATGCCATGAAGTAAGCATGTATGGATGCCAAGGGAAGTGAGGGTCTGAGTGTTCTAAAAAAAAATCAAATGCTCCAAACTGTTCCTAAAAATGATTCCGAGGGATTAAAATCTTTCTGCACACAGAGCAGCAGAAGAAACTTTACCCCCAAAAAAAAGGAAGATTCATGCAGCCCTGATATGGGTTTCAGATTCAACCACCAGGTAACATTAATCACAGAATTAATGTAATATGGTCTGTGGATTTTACCCAAACAGTAAAATTGACTTGTTGGTTTATGTGGATTGTGAGAGATAAAAATGTTTGGCACAGCCACCTGATAAGCTGCAAGGCAGGTATTTATCATAGGGGCAGCTGAGTTAAGGGTAAATGATGAGAATTACTGCTGGAAAGGAAATTTTCAGGCCTTCTGCCCAAAGCAAGAAAGTTGAAAGAGTTACTGTTAGAGTGGCATTTTTTTTTTTTTTTTTTTTTTTTTTTTTTTGTGGGGGAGGGGAAGTCGTGGTCAGGAACATTTGGAGAAACTGAAATGCTTACATCTTATGTTTCATCAGGCAGAGGAATAACGAAGTGTCTGTTGTCTGTCGTCGGCAGGCGGCACAGTGCTTTGAGAAGGTGCTGAAGGCCCAGCCTGGCAACTATGAAACCATGAAGATCCTGGGCTCCCTGTACGCCAACACATTTGACATGGAGAAACGTGAGATCGCCAAGGTGAGTTGTGTGTGCTGGAACCCACAGGGTGGAATGGAGAGGGCTGAGCAGGATCTGTACGCATCATGGAAAGAAAGTCAGTAATTCTTCAGGACTGGAAAGTCATGGAATTACAGCCCAAATCATGGAAAAGTCTTGGAATGACAGCTAAAAAACTTAAAACAACAACAACAATGAATGCTTGGTGTGGGTGCATGCCTGTCAGAGTGCAAAGTTCAAGTGAACATGTAGCTCGTTACAGTCGTCACTCAAACTTGAAATGATGATTTTGATAACAGGGAATTTTGTGAGTGAAAATAGCCGATTAGGTGTCATTTAGGTTTCTCAAAATGGCATGAGTAAAACGGTGGTTCCTGGAGTTATGGATGAAGAATGACACCAAGTTTCATTTTTCCTGTTCTTCCATGTTCACAACGTGACATATTATCCAGATTTGAATTGTTTCTATTTATGAAGTTTTGTATGAGTGCGTTTGCATCTCTGTGTGTGTGTGTGTGTGTGTGTGTGTGTGTGTGTGTGTGTGTGATATTGAATAAGAGGCCCATTTCTGGAATGAATGAAGAATGAATACTGTTTTCATTTTGCCCTGTTCTGTTCGACCTGTGTATTTTCAGCAACACCTGAAAAAGGTTACAGAACAGTTTGCTGATGACGTGGAAGCTTGGATTTGAATTGGCCCAGATCTTGGAACAGAATGATGTTCAGGTAAGCCATGGTCTTAATCTTTGAGAGGGCAAGTAAATGAGCAGTTGTGTTATCTTTGACACACTGAGAAAGACTTGTACACACACATTTTTAAGTCATACACCCGCACTTGTGCTTAAATGCATGTGCTCGCTCTCTCTGAACACACACACACACACACACACACACACACACACACACTTCGATGCATGCAGGCATACTTTTTTCGCACAAGTATGATCGTTTCTCTGCCACTTCATTCAAAGCCAAAAGCTATGTTCATTCAAAAGATACAGCTAGATAGTTTTTTTTGACATATGTAATCAAATGAAAATATGGTAGAGTTGCAGCTTATGATTGCTGCTTGTGATCAGTTGCTTACGGGGAAAAAAATAATCATGGCTTCGCTTCAGTGACTTTGGTCCACAAGAACTTGTGAGAGGAAAGACTGTCTCTGATCGCTTTGAAGAGATTGTCAAAAATGGTACACAGCGCTCACTCTGTTATCAGGGTTGTTGATCTTCTGATGCCAGTGAGGATGAACCATCACAATCGTAAGGTAATAGTTCTAAAGTTGTTGGAGACCAATGCTTGTGATAAAAGTCTGAGAAAACAGAGTAGAAACTGTAAAGACTGTTGGCTCAGTATTATTGTATAGTTAAGATTTTTTTTTCATATTTAGAATGTTTGATCAGAACCCTCATATTTTACCAAAGAACTATCAGCTTTTTTTTGTTGAAAGAGCGTCCCAAAAACGTTGATTTTTAAGACAATCAGGAGCACTGACCAAAACATAAAAACAGTTGCAGGCTTACCAAATCTTTTCATAGCAATGAAGACAAGTGTTTTACTTCCATGTCAGTGAGAGCGCTGTTGAAGAACCTGATGAGCTAACCACATTATGACCATACTTTATATACTTTGGTGCTTTATGGAGTACATTTTATGCCCTGCTACTGTAATTGGAAATTCTGAGATAATGGGTAGTTTGGAGACTGGGTATTGATCATGGTTTGTTGTGATTGTTGGGGATGCTGTTGATTTTTTTTCTTTCACTTCCATACCTCACCATCATGTGAATTTGCTAGCTGGAAACCTAACACTTACTGATCCACCAGGGGGCACTGTCAGCCTATGGCACGGCGACTCGTTTCTGAAGGAGAAGGTGGAGGCAGATGTCCCTCCAGAGATCCTGAACAATGTGGCGGCCTTGCACTTCCGCCTGGGCAACTTCCAGGAAGCCAGGGTACGAGACCGCAGGCTTCTCCGTGTTTTGTTTTAACTCCGAGTCTTATCAGTTTGCAGTCCAGTATTTCTCAGCTTGCACCCGTGCTGTTTTATGAATTTTCTTTTGTGAATGCTTAGTTGCAGATATGGATAGACATACACCTTATTAATCCTGTACATACACTTGTGCTTATGTACATGCTAAAGACATTGGCATCAGTAGAAGACAGTTAACCAACGTTATCTGTGAACTAATGACATTGACTGTCTAAGTGCTGGCAGCCATGAAACCAATCAGCCATGAAAAAAACAAAGCTAGCCAGTTAGCCAGGTTACCAATTCACCCATTCATCTACTTACCACTTGATTGTTTCATCCGTAATTATTTGCAAACAGATGTCAAAACTAAGAAGAAAAAAAAAAAGATATATTCAAACCTTAGAGGCCAGCTTCAGGGCTCAAATTCAGTTGCAATGAACTGAAAAAAAGAATCATCAGGAAATGACTGGGCTGTATGTAAAAAAACTTAAGCTATGAAAATGAGAAATCAGAAAATTAAAACTTTTTGAAAAATGAAACTTTTTTCTTAGATTTTAAGGTAATAATAAGAAAATATTTTTGCTGGGACATGCCTTGGTTCCTCTGAAACATTCCTGATCTCTTTGTCTCTCACATAACACGATTACCTAATAAATTCTTGCCTGTGTTTCCAGAAATATTATGAGGCATCGCTGGAAAGATCAAAGACAGATGCACAGCATGATGAGACCTACTACAGCGCCATCTCTGTGACAACCACCTATAACCTGGCCCGTCTGTATGAGGCGCTGCATGAGTATGACAAAGCAGCCAAGTTCTACAGGAACATTCTGCGTGACCATCCCAACTACGTGGATTGTTAGTTCATTTTGCTTTCATGTGTGTGTGCGCGCATGTTCTCATGCTCTTGAACTTTATATGCGCTTTTTTTTTTTTTTTTTTCGATGACTTCTAAGTTGATTTTAACATGGTGACAGCCCTGATATGGCCCTTTGCGGTCGGCTGGGCTATAAGCAATGTTACCTTACCTGTTGTATTGCTGTCTGTCCTTGTGTGTAGTTAAATTGAAAAAAGTCCATACTTGTGTTATGTATGTGGTGTGTGCAGGTTATAGGTGCACTTATATCAAAGTAAAGAGTCACTTCAAACTCTTCTTTGTTACCTGTGAGAGTAAAGATTTTTGTAGCATATGTGCATCCATGCATGTACATCTGCATGTGTGTGTGTGTGTGTCGTGTGTAGACTATGTTCTTTGATGCTTTGTGAGCAATATTTTTTCTGTTATAAATGGTTTGCCATTGTAAGATGTGACAAGGGACTTGCGCGAAGGGGACAGGCTCAGTATTCTACAAGCTACATGTCAATGGGTCGGGCACAGTGTTCATTCGGTGTTTGACTGTTTACAGGCTACATGTCAATGGGATGGGCACAGTGTTCATTCCGTTTCATTGTTTACAGGCTACATGTGAATGGGACAGGCACTGTTCATTCAGTGTTTTACTGTTTACAGGCTACATGTGAATGGGACAGGCACTGTTCATTCAGTGATTTACTGTTTACAGGCTACATGTGAATGGGACAGGCACTGTTCATTCAGTGATTTACTGTTTACAGGCTACATGTGAATGGGACAGGCACAGTGTTCATTCAGTGTTTTACTGTTTACAGGCTACATGTGAATGGGACAGGCACTGTTCATTCAGTGATTTACTGTTTACAGGCTACATGTGAAGGGGACAGGCACTGTTCATTCAGTGATTTACTGTTTACAGGCTACATGTGAAGGGGACAGGCACTGTTCATTCAGTGTTATAGTGTTTACAGGCTACATGTGAAGGGGACAGGCACTGTTCATTCAGTGTTATAGTGTTTACAGGCTACATGTGAATGGGACAGGCACTGTTCATTCAGTGTTTTACTGTTTACAGGTTATCTGCGGCTGGGTTGCATGGCCAGAGACAGAGGTCAGATCTACGAGGCTTCTGATTGGTTCAAGGAGGCTCTGCAGATCAACCAGGTCAGTCGGCAGATGCCAGAATTAGGAGGATCCCTTTCCTTTCAGAACTGGCAGTAAACAGTGTGCTGTGGGGCCCTCAAGTCAGATGACATGTTATCTTCTGTGGCCAAACAATTGCTGGGTCCTTCTGTAATCCATCCTACCTTTTGTCTAGTCTCTTTTGACAAAAGAATGCAGGGACTTTCAGTTGTGTGATGAAAATCTTCATTTCAGTCATTGTCATCTGAAACTTCATTGGTACTACTATTGGAGAAATGTGGTGGTACCTTCCTGAAGGGGAATGCTCATCTGTCCTAAAGACAAAACAATCATTGTCAGCAGAAGGCGTTGTAGACGGTGTTCTCTGTTTGTTGGATCTGAACACGCATGGCTGAACACTACAAATGTGACTCAGCAACAGGGCAGTGTGTACTCTGGTGTGTTGCCCCATGGATAGGTGCATGGA
This sequence comes from Conus betulinus, assembly GCA_016801955.1. Lineage (NCBI taxonomy): Eukaryota > Metazoa > Mollusca > Gastropoda > Neogastropoda > Conidae > Conus > Conus betulinus. The sequence goes on along the minus strand of JADBJO010000315.1, from coordinate 479,890 downwards.
AGCAGCTAAAAACTGCCCCGCTTTATATGCTCAGACAAGTCTCTTAGAAAACATGTTTTGTTTTTTTTAATTTGGAATTTGTTGTGGCTCAAAAAGACAAGAAGTGACTGGAGTTCACATTATCTGACATACATGTCTGTCATATTTTGTAGCTGTGGGGAAGTAGGAGGATGGGTGTTGAAGATTTAAAAAAAAAATAAAGTGCCACATTTTCATCTAATTGACTGTTGCTTTACAAGTTGATGGTTTTGATCTTTGAAACCCCCGGAGGTGAGCCAACCTGTGTGCCCATAACCTGTGAACTGTTTGCCCACCAGGATCATCCAGATGCTTGGTCATTGATCGGCAACCTCCATCTGGCCAAACAAGAGTGGGGCCCAGGTCAGAAGAAGTTTGAGAGGATCTTGCAGCGGCCGCAGACCAAGACGACGACGCCTACTCCCTGATTGCCCTGGGCAACGTTTGGCTTCAGACCTTACACCAGCCAATGAGGGACAAGGAAAAGGTGAGTGCATCTATCTAGGAAAAAGTGCCACCATTTTGAACATAATTTTGTGGTCAGATGCTTAATGCCTATTTTCCCTGTGGATGGGGACGAAGCCTCTCTGTAGTTTTTCTGCTAAGCTTTAGAATTATATGCTGTGGAGATTTATAGCCTTGTTGATTAACCAGTTCTTTTGTCCTCAAGGAAATATGAGAGTCCACCTGAAATTGAGTGGTAAACATTGGTCTAAGCCCAGACCCTTATAAAGTGGCCTAAGTTAAAGTCACATGACAGAGAGGAGACCTACCCATTCTTAAGAGAATCACACAGTGTAGAGCAGAGAGCTTTTTGAAGTTAACCCAGATGGGAAAGGCATGAATCACTGTGCTGCACATTCATTTGGGCATGAATGCTGTGTCATGACTAACATGCGACATTCCCCAGAGTTTGAGGTTTTACCTTCAGTCAGCACTTGGAAAAATGAACTGTCAGCTTCAGGATATGATGTTGTATGAAGTTTAAATGACGCACAATGTTCTGTGATCCATTTAAAAGCTACGTTTATTCAGAAAAACATTTCTGTAACTCAAAAATTATATCCAAAAGTATCAAACAAATTAAAAAACTGTAGTTATGAAAAAAAAAAAAAAATCCATGTGCAAAAAGCTTACATCCAGACCATACCAAATTTTGTCCAAAATCCCAGCAGTGGATGTACTTTGCTGTTTAAATGTCTGTCTTTATGTTGGTTTGATAACAACTTACCATTGTGGTCACTTATCTTTTGCCAGTAAAAGCTGAATTTAATCGTGAAGGCGGCGAAAAATTATTCAGTGCTGCCAAATGCTATGCTTTTGGCATAAATGAGATGACTTTTTTGACCAGCTGTGTTTTGCCCCAAACCAAAAATCTTAAAAAAAAAAAAAAAAAACCTGTTTAGACTTGGCTGAGTCTGTATGTCTCCTTATCACTACAGATTTTTTTTCCCCACATTGAAGGTTGATTTTTGAAATTAATTCTGACATCAGTTCGTTGGGCAGTGTGTGTGTGTGTGTGTGTGTGTGGTGTAAATTAACATCTGCTCACCCAAATGTTCCTCAATTTTTGTCCCTTGTGTACAGTCATACCTTGTGTGTATACCATTTTGTTTTTATTCTCGTTTCTTTTTTCCTCGTGTATATTATGTGAGAGTTGGAACAATATATAACCAAACAAATTTCCTTTCATTCATTGGCACATTAGGAATCTTGAATGAGCCAGTTACTGTGCATGCTTTGCAGGAGAAACGCCACCAAGACAGAGCTCTGGCCATGTACAAGCAAGTCCTGAGAAATGACTCCAAGAACATCTGGCAGCCAACGGCATTGGTATGTTGCACTTCTTCTTTTTTAAAAGTGAATATGGAAGTCAGGTGCCTATGTGTACATTAAGAGGTTACTGAATACATCTCCCTCAGACATGGTTCTGTAGGCGGCAAATGGATGTAGAGGTTTCTGTGTTCTTTCGTGTGTGTACAGTCTTTTTTAATGTCCTGCGTTGTATTTCTCTTCTAGGTTGTGTGTTGGCTCACAAAGGCTGCATCAACGAGGGTAGAGACGTCTTTGCCCAAGTGCGTGAAGCAACGGCGGATTTCTGTGATGTATGGCTCAACATCGCTCATATTTATGTGGAGCAGCGGCAGTTTGTGGCTGCAGTGCAGATGGTGAGAGTGCATCCCAGTGTGTTTGCTTGTTTCATATAGTTTTTTGTCGGACTGTACTGGTTTTCTTTCTTTCTTTTTTTTTTTTTTTTTATACTTTTTTGTTCTTTTGCATCAAAAGGTAAAATGATGAAACCCATAAGTATTTTAGCATTTTGACGTTTATTAGGCTCTAGAACTATGATTAATTTAATATTGAAGATATTGTTCAAATGACATCTAAAGCTCAAAATGGTCTCTGGGGAGTAGATCCAGTGAAGTGCTGTGAGAGTTGTCATTTTTGACAAAATCTCTTTGCTCCTTGGTGAAAGAACCAGCAAGTCCAAGGGAGGTAATGGCTCAACCATTTTTGTTTGTTGTGATGCAGAGGTAGCCATATGACAGGTTGATCTTCACTTCATGATAACATGTACTTTTCTGTCTTAATGAGTAGTAAACTGCAATCATATGTATTTGTGTGCAGTTGTTACTGAAAAGTTCATGAGGATTTCAGCAGGTGTATAATTGAAAATTTTTATCGGGGTTGCTGTTTTGTTCAGTACGAGAACGCTTTAAAGAAGTTCTTCAAGAACCACAACGTGGAGGTGATGGTGTACCTGGCCAGGGCCTATTACAAGTGTGGGAAACTCCAGGACTGCAAGACCACACTCCTCAAGGTACCTGAAACTTTGTTTTTAAATTTCTGTTTTATTTTGACTTCATGTTAAGTGAAATGCTTACCTAAAATAGTTTCTAGCTTGTCAAAAGGGACTGGCCAAGAGATTCATTTTTAATTGCATCCAAGATTTTGTGGAAAATAGATTCAACTTTAAGTTGTTTTTAGAATGTTAATTATGAAAAGGTTGATGTCATTTTTATTCCCCCTCAAACAAGCTTCTATGGAATGGATTTTTACTACTTTACAGCTTTGATATAATTTTCCTGCCACGGGCTCAACTCAAAAAACAACATGGAGTCAAAACTGAAAATTGAAGTGAGTATGAAAGCTATCAAAGATACTGCTACTACCAGTTGTCAAAGACGCTGCTGCATCATCTGTTTGAGGACATTTGAACCTGACAAGGCATGATGCTTCCAACTATGGGCAGAATCCACAATTTGAACGACATTTTAAAAAAAAGTTTATCATTGATTTTTCAGTTATTCTCCCCCTAACCCAACCTCCTTAACCCCGCCCCTCCCCCTGGAAAAAAAAAAAAAAGAAGAAAACCCGCCCCCAAAACTCACGATGATCAACAATCGATCGGATATTCAGGAACAGTAGAATTGGAATTTGTGACAAGCAGCAGATGTACATTTTTTTCCTAGCACTTTTACTAGCATTCTAGTGCAGAAATAAAGGAGATTACGGGGAGAATCCAGAGCAGAAGTAATCCGACAGCGACGCAAACTCATGTCTGTGTGGTTGGCCTTGCACAGCCCTAGGTTGACACAGTTCATGAATCACGTTCTAAGGGGTTGAATGGCTGGCTGTGTCTCAGGTTGACACAGTTCATGAATCAAGTTCTAAGGGGTTGAATGGCTGGCTGTGTCTTAGGTTGACACAGTTCATGAATTAGGGTCTCAGGGATTGAATGGCTCATTATGTGCAGGCTCGGCATGTGGCTCCCCATGACACGGTGCTGCTGTACAACATCGCCCTGGTGCAGCAGAAGCTGGCCACCTCTGTCCTGAAGGATGAGAAGAGCAACCTGAAGACTGTGCTGACTGCCGTGCGTGACCTGGAGCTGGCTCACAGGTGGGTTGGATACCCTGGGTGTGTGTGGCTAGTGGGTGGAGGCGGGGTAAAAGGAAGACAACTATGAAAGTGCTGTTGAGTGCTTCATGACTGGAACATATTTGAATTGGTATGCATTTTTTTTTTTTTTCCATCCAAATATCTAGCTGTAGACTTAACATTTAAAGGTTTAAATGTTTTGACTTAAGGAAATAGCGGAGCATGAAGATTTCAATTTTTTTTTTTTTGTGTGTACAGGTTTCAGAGAGCCTTGGAGCTTATTTTTGACATGCTGGACACAACTTTTTATAGGCTTGTCTACAGGCCCAGGCCCCATAAACTTCCCCCGCATGAGTTCTGCTTCTCAGTTTTCAGGAAAACGAGTCTACAGTATTTGTTGACATTATGCTGCCCTTGGGGTTTCCATCTCACTTCCTCTGCTGTAATTGTGCCTTGCTTGACGAAAATAACCTAAATGGTATGACTGACGATATAATTGAAAGATCAGCTGTTAACAACAGTAGAGGATTTTAAAGTGCCAAGTAGTAACACTGACCAGTATAAACATTCATTCCTTGTACTTGTAAACAGTATATGACTGAAACAATCTAGATGAAAAAAGATGTATGGGAGGTGATTTGGATGTGGTCCTGTGAGTCACTGCACAGTCTTCAGCATGGACATGCACTTGCTTACTTACTTACTTACTTACTTACACACACACACACACAGTGCACATTGTACATTACTCTTTAGCATGTTGTGTGTGTTTGTGTTTTCCAGATACTTCAGCTACCTGAGTCAGAATGGAGACAGAATGAAGTTTGATCTCAACCAGGCTGCTGCAGAGGCAAGGTACCAGTCTTGTTCATTTGTCTCCTTCACATGGAGCTTTTAGTCAGTTTGACACTGCCCCTGGAATTGCAAGGGGCTCTTGAACAAGCCAGTTGAGGTCCCGTTCACTGCTGAAGTCTGTACAAGTGAACTGTTGGTTGTGTGCCTGTTTGTATGTTCCGTATGGTGTAAGATGTATAGAAAGTGTGCATGTTTGTATGTGTTCCATGTAGTCTAAGATCTATAGAAAGTCACTTTGTTTGAAAGTTTGCACTTTTCCGTGTAGTGCAAGATCTATAGAAAGTGCACTTTGTGTGCATGTTTGTCCGTGTAGTGTAAGATCTATAGAAAGTGCACTTTGTTTGTGTGCATGTTTGTATGTGTTCCGTGTAGTGTAAGATCTATAGAAAGTGCACTTTGTGTGCATGTTTGTATGTGTTCCGTGTATGGTCTGTAGAAAGTGCACTGTGTGTGCATGTTTGTATGTGTTCCATGTAGTGTAAAATCTATAGAAAGTGCACTTTGTGTGCATGTTTGTATGTGTTCCGTGTAGTGTAAGGTCTGTAGAAAGTGCACTTTGTTTGTGTGCATGTTTGTATGTGTTCCATGTAGTGTAAAATCTATAGAAAGTGCACTTTGTGTGCATGTTTGTATGTCCATGTTCCATATAGTGTAAGGTCTGTAGAAAATGCACAAGGATGGAGAAGAACAGGAAAGAGGAGCAGGATGGAGGAAGGAGTAAGTAATAACGGGCACTTAAGGTGAAGAGTGTTGTTCTCTTCTTCCTGATTGAAATTCAGTGGTCAGTTGTAATACTTTTTTGTGCGTTAAGGTTTATGTAGAAATGTGAATCATGTGCTGTTCATGGCACACACCTTCGCCATCCTCTAATATGTACTTACATGTGCATGCAGACAGACACAGACTCTCTAACTTGATCTAACCTGCCCTCCTGATACACAAACTGATAAACTGAAGGAATTGAAAGAGTGTATATAAATGTGGGGCTTGCTTTGTCCATTGTGAACATAATACATATCTCCGTGTGTAAAATATGTCTGAATTTTAGGTTGTATTTGTCAGCATTGATGCAAATGTGAACACATACCTATTTTGTAATTTATAGCATATGCTTGAACTTGTTCCTTTGGTGAAAAATTATCAATCTCTTAGGACCTAAAATGCAACTGAATAACCATTGTTCAGGTAAAACTTATTGTGATGAACTGCAGTTGACCTACGTCATGATTTGTGGGTGCCAGGCAATGCTCCGATCTGCTGAGTCAGGCTCAGTACCACGTGGCTCGGGCTCGCAAGATTGATGAGGAGGAGAAGGAGATCCGTAAGCGGCAGGAGGAGGAGAGAGATGCCATCCGCCAGAAACACCTGGAAGAACAGGTAAGACCTGGAGACAGGTGGATTTTAGTAGCAATTTTAATGGGCCTTTTTTTCATTCCGGGGGTAGGGGACATTTGTCTGTACTTACCTCTTAGAGTGTGTTGTTTTTTGTGTCGTAAAGTCTGGTAATATTTTCATCAGTTATTGTTTTCAAATTGTTGATTCCTTGTTTTCTCTTGAATCATGTATGGAGGTTGTGTTCTGATGTTTTACCATCAACATAAGTTAAGAGACAAGACATTGTATGTTTGTTAGTATGTGTTAGCAACAGTTTCTTTACTTAGGGACTTAACTGTGTGTGTCAAGTATGCGTTACCAACAATTTCTTTACATGAGGATGTATACCATTTTGTGTGCAGATGGAGAAACGCAGAGTCAAAGAGGAGATGGACAAGAAGTTACTAGAGCAGCGAGCAGTGTTCATTGAAAAGGCCAAAACCATCAACATCCAGCCAGTCTCAGATGACAAACCCCGCAAGTCAGGAGGCAGGGTAAGCAAGTGTTTTTTTTTTCCTCCCCTTCTGTCAAAAACAAAAAAATATGGATTATGTACTGAAGTCATGGTAAAACATGTAAGAAAACAATCCCAGTAGGAGAAGTAACTTGACAAAAACAAAAAAAAAATTGTTGCAGTTACCTGCTTGTGTTCAAACAAAATAGAACACACTTTCTGGCCTTGCCTGCTGCAACAAAGTCACTGCTTCATGTATGGAAAATAATACTCTGTTTTTTGATCTTGACATGGTCAAGATCTGCTGATACCGGTTAAGAAAAGAAACGTCATGTTGGCAAGGCCATTTGAGAAGGTTCAGTGTCCTTGTTAAAATAATCCTGTAGGAATCTGTTGAAGGAGGAGACTGAGGGAAAGACAGAGGAAACAGACTCAGATGTTTGCAGAATAGACAGAGAAACAGAGGGAAAGACCAAGGAAACAGAGGGCTCAAACATTGCAGAATGGACACAGAAACAACTGTTTTCAGAGCCAGAAGTCCTGGCACACAACTGACAGAACTGGAAGAACCTGGTTAATTACGTTGCCCAAGTGATTGCAGACAACAGAGCTATGGACATTGTAAACTTACCAGGGAAAACCTGGTACTTGGACACCAAAATCATTTTTTAGTAGCTGTAATTCAGCACGATTGATCTTGAACTGTGTACTGAAGCATGTTCAGAAGTCTCTCTCTGCAACTTCATCATTTCAGAGGCAGTTCTCACCCTCCTTGGTGTAAAATAAGAACAAAATGATTTGATTGAAAACCTTAAGGGCATTTTCTTTTCTTTCAGCAGTAACCAAATAAACGAAAAGCTCCCACATGTGTAGAGACTGCAACCAAAGGGATACACATGAATATGCAAGGAGGTCAACACTGAGAAATGCATGGGTGCTATTATTCAAATGAAAAACACAACTTGTTCAGAAGTCACACACTTTGGCGGTTTACATTGCTGGAACAATGATAACCCAACATTTGGACAAGAAGTGGCACAGATCCAAAGCAAAAGGAATTAGATGGACAGTTATGAAGAAATCGTATGCTTTTTCTTTTTTTTTTTAATAGTCCATTTTGGGAGCTGACTTCACTGAGGGTATATCCCTGAAATGGCCTTTTGCGGTTGGCTGGACTATATGGTACATAATGTCTTTCTCTGTGAAAGAAACCAGACTGGTCATTACTTTGTTGAGCAGTGACGGTAGCAGTATTGGCTGAATATAACAGATATGGCAAATTCATGTGGGAATATAACTAGTGATGAAGTTACAGAAGCATTTTACCAGGTCTTTCATGCCAAAATAGATTTATTTCTATGAAAAGTCTGGAAATCAGCATTGACCTTGTCAGGTTGAACTTATGTGATTGGTTTCTGACTTTCAAAGTTTTATTGTATTCAAAATGGATGTTTTTGTGTGTAATTTTGATAAATGTCTGTACTTAGTTTGTGCGAAAAACAATTTGGTTGAGTTTTTGAATGACAAATGCAGTTATCGATTAAAAGAAGTCATCTCTGAACTTTAAAACTTCTTTTTTGATGTAATGTCTGTTTTGACTCAATAGGTATTCTTGTCACTGCTTCTTTTTTTTCTTTTAAAAGAAAAGAAAATTCAAATGTCAACTATGCATGTGTTGATTTCTGTTATGATGAAATGTGGTAATGCTTGTTGTGAGGAGCTGTGGTGATCTCGTTTTGATGAACTTGGTGATCTCATCTCATGAACTGTGGTGATCTCGGTTTTTGAACTGTGGTGATCTCGGTTTTGAACTGTGGTGATCTCAGTTTTGATGAACTGTGGTTATCTCAGTTTTGATGAACTGTGGTGATCTCGGTTTTGATGAACTGTGGTGGTCTCAGTTTTGATGAACTGTGGTGATCTCAGTTTTGAGAAACTGTGGTTGTCTCAGTTTTTGATGAACTGTGGTGATCACGGTTTTGATGAACTGGTGATCTCTATTTTCATGAATTGTGACGATCTTTGTCGTGTTCAGAAAAAGCGTGCAGAGGATGGGGAGATTCTGTCAGAGGGCAGTGAAGATGAAGCACCAAAGAAGAAGCGGCGAAAGAAGCATGCTGGTAGTGGTAGCGACGATGAAGAGGTCGATTCCAAGTCCAAGAAGAGGAGGAAGAAGTGAGTCAGGATGTTTGGGCTTTATAAACATTGTTGTTATTGTTTTTATTGTGCCAAAATAGTTCAGTTTTCCTGTTGATAAAAAAGGAGAAAATTATTGAAAAAACAAATGCTAGACCAGATGTTGTTGTGCAGTGGTTAGTGTTGGAGACCTATGGGTGGAAGGGTGTGGGTTTGATTCTTGTCAGAGGCATTTTTAGCCCTGGTCAGCAGCTCCAGGCCAGATTTGAGTGTGCTGATGGCTCACTGGAAGCCCACAGTTAAGTTTCATCCAGTTCATGGCTTTCATCTCCGAGATGGTTGCTCAAATTTCCAGACCAGCTCTACAAGAGTCCATCACTGGGCCTTGTCGGTGCTCGGATATATTATGCCGACAGTTTGCAAGTTTAAAAAAAATTGTGCTTCAGGTACAAAATCTCTTTACTGTATGTGATGGGAAACAATGGTATTTATGAATGTGCAACCTACTGTTTTCAGTCTGCAGTACAAAGGTGAAATGCTATTTTTTTGTCTAAAGCATAACTTTCCAAAACTGAAAACAGATATGCCAAAATTTTGTTAAATGTAAATGGATGGATTGGTCCCACAGTTTTTTTCTGCAGGCTTGAAAGCGACCGTCTCTACCACATTTTGATTAAAATGCTGTGGATTGCTTAGGAAAAAAAAATTAGATGACAGTGACAAAAGGCATGAATAGCTTCGTTTGTTCAAAAATCAGTGTGAGATATTTTCAAGTTCTTGTATACTTTGAAATAAAAAAAAAAAGATTTGCATCTTTCTGCAGGTCACGAAAGAATCTGGATGATTCAGATGATGAAGAAGGAGGTCACAAGGACCGGCGACGCAGCAAGAAGCCACGCAAGCAGCGAGAGCCGAAAGAACCAAAGAAGAAGAAGCCGGTGGAGGAGGATGACGGGCTGACGGCCAAACAGAGACGCAAGGTCGTCTCTAAGGCCATCATATCCTCCAGCGAGGGCTCTGATTCTGAGGGCGAGAGAAGCTGAAAATTGCTGATGAGTAGAGAGATGTTCCTGTTGCAGTTACTTTGTGCGTGTGTGTGTGTGTGCGCGTGCGCATTTTAAAATCAGTAAAAGTAGGCTTGGTCTTTCGGGCTTCTGTTTCAGTGTGTATTTGGGGGGGGGGGGGGGGGGGGGGGCATGCTTACTGGTGTTGCGGCATGAACTGCACTTTGACCAGAAAAGCCTTCAGCTTACATTGCTAATTCTTTTCAGGCATAGGTTCATGTTTGGCAAATGCTGCAGAGAGATGTTTCCTGTCAACATTCATGTAATCAGGCAGCGAAGGACTGAAAAAAAAAAGCGCTGCATTGCGGAAGCGTGTGAAGCTAACGCCTAGTTAAAGTCTGTTGTCAGTTGACGACGTAACTGTTTTTTTCTTTCTTTCTTTTTTTTTTTTTTTCCTCCATGTTCCACAATTTGTATCAAAAAGTAATCTTTTGGAAGTGTCTCAAGTTTGGTTTCACCTTGTAATGCTGTGATGGTGCCATGTTTTTGTTCATCAAAATAAATTTCTGCATGATAGGAATTGATATTTTGGCCTTTATATGAGCCATACATAGTGTATGTGATAGAGTCTTTGCTGTTTCTTCAGCCCCCCCCCCCCCCCCAGCCTGAAACTTACTTGTATGTTTTGTGTCTTTTCAAGGAGCGGCAGTGAGCAAGAAGGTGCTGGCAAGAGGCGTCGCATATTGTCATCTGGCAGTGAAAGTGACGAGGGGGGCAAGGCTGGGAGGAGGTCAAGGTCAGGATCTGGCTCAGGACGCTCCAGGTCTGGCTCCCGCTCTGGCTCTGGCTCGCGTTCACGTTCTGCCTCTGGCTCTAGGTCAGGATCTGGCTCTCGTTCCAGGTCGAGGTCTAGATCTGGGTCACGCTCTCCATCAAGGTCAAGGTCTCGATCTGGGTCACCCAAAAAATCTGGGTCGGAGTCAGATGCAGGGAAGAAATCCGGGATGAGGGCTCTCCTCCTGGTTCTCCACAGTCAGGTCGTGGGTCAGGTGGTGGGTCACCGAGGTCGGGATCAGGTTCACCAAGGTCAGGTGGGGGTTCACCAAAGTCTGGCGGAGAGTCGCCTAAATCAGGTGGGGGTTCAGGATCAGATAGTGAGTGATCATGCGTGCCACAGAGATATTTTTCCCACTGAGTTCATTGTGTATATGTGTTTTTATGTGACCAAATTTCAGGATGGATGCTACAAAAGGAATTGCAGATATATTGTAGACTTACTGATGCGGTCTCTTGAAAAAATGTGTACACACGCAATGGGATAAAGGCATATGTGTTTGGAAGTGGAGTCTAGGAACAGATTTCAAGTGCAAATACAAAAATATATGGTGGTTTTCAAGTATGCTCAAATCCTGTTGGATTATTGGAAAGGAATGTACTGCTAAGTTATGGCTACTTTGAAGACCACATCTTTATATATCCTTGGTGAATTTGTGTGTGATAGAAATTTCGTAATGTACTGAAATGTGATTTTCTTTTTTTTTTTTTTACTTTGTGTATAAGATCAGTGCTCTGCAGCTGCTATTGGCATGGTAGTATGTATAAATGGATGGGGGAGCAGAAGCAAAGGGGAAGGAGAGGAGAGGAAAGAAGAAGGCAGATAAGAGTGAGAGAGAAAAGAGGGGAAAGAAGTGCGGGGAGGAGAAAGAGGGGTGGTTGGGGGGGTTGGGGGGGGGGGGGGGCTGTGGACACTTGGTTTGATTTTCATGAGTTTTAACATGTTCATTACAATACATCCAGTGTACCTTCCTTTTTTTTTCTGTTGTGAGTGTTGGTCCAACCAAAGAAAGGTGTGTCGTCCAAGAGCAGAGTGGTTTCTGTGTTGGGCTATAATTTGGGGGCAAGTGAATGAGTGGCCAAGTCCTTTACCAGACCAGTTGTTTTAAAGTAACACTGACGCAAGGACATTTGTCAGCAGCATCTTGGATTCAAAACCGGGAGGAGACCAGTCTTGTAGGTGGTAATAACAGGGAGGAGACCAGTCTTGCAGGTGGGAATAACAAGGTGGGAATAACAGGCAGTACCATCTTGTAGGTGGAGCATGTTGTTCCAGTCTGTTAAATAACTCGCAATTTTTTTTTTTTTTTTTTTAACAGGGAGGAGACCAGTCTTGCAGTGGGAATTCCCAGAATTGAATAGGTCTGTGGGAATAACAGGGAGGAGACCAGTCTTGTAGGTGGGAATAACAGGGAGGAGACCAGTAGGTGGGAATAACAGGCAGGAGACCAGTCTTGCAGGTGGGAATAACAGGGAGGAGACCAGTCTTGTAGGTGGGAATAACAGGGAGGAGACCAGTCTTGTAGGTGGGAATAACAGGGAGGAGACCAGTCTCTGTAGGTGGGAATAACAGGGAGGAGAACAGGTGGGAATAACAGGGAGGAGACCAGTCTTGTAGGTGGGAATAACAGGGAGGAGACCAGTCAGTCTTGCAGCGCGGGAATAACAGGGAGGAGACCAGCTCTTGTAGGCGGGAATAACAAGGGAGGAGACCAGTCTTGTAGGTGGGAATAACAGGGAGGAGACCAGTTTGTAGGTGGGAATAACAGGGAGGAGACCAGTCTTGCAGGTGGGAATAACAGGGAGGAGACCAGTCTTGTAGGTGGGAATAACAGGGAGGAGACCAGTCTTGTAGGTGGGAATAACAGGGAGGAGACCAGTCTTGTAGAAGTTTTTTTCCTTCTTTGAACAGGTTTTGCATGCATTGTAAATAGTAAGACCACTGTGGGGCATTTTTTGGAAGTGGTGACCACCAGAGTGCACAAGTCAGCAGCAGCAGGTAGTCAAAAGGTGCCCGCTTTGCCACCTGTACATATCTGACCCTGGGTTGATACTTGGGCGTAGGATGCCAGTCTTGTTATTCCAAGCTCTTATGGAGCAAGTTTAAGTGCAAAGGTGCAACATTGAAGTCTTTGAGAATAAAACACTATTGTGAATTGTATCCACTTGTGTTCTGGGTAGCACGCAAGATGTGTTACACTCACACACACTTTTAACAGATGCTTGTACATATGTATGTACTGTAATGCCAGTACAGGAAAGTTGATAAAGTTGGTCTGATCACTTTACGTCTGTGCTCACATCTCTCTCTCTCTCTCGCAAACGTAAACACAGGTCTATAAACAAATGATTGCTTGCTCAACTGAAAAATCGAGGTCTCAAACAGTTTGGCCATCATTTCATACCCAGTGAAAGAACTATACACACGGGGAGAAATAACCAAAACATAAGAAACGAGTATTGTAATATTTGGTTCCATGGTGAAACAAAGATGCATCCCACCGACCCACACTGGCTTCCTGTATGCCACAAGGAAGTGACAGTGTCCAGCTACCTTGTAGCCAGACATGTATGTGAACCCTTACACTGGTTATTTAACAACATACTATACTAGTATGTATGTTGTCTGGTGAATTTCCAGGAGGAAAGTTTGAAACGAATAGTTATGTTTGTATAATACGCATAACTTTTCAACAGTAGTATTGGAACATGACATGCAGAATAAAATTGTTAGTAATTGAATAAAAATAATATAAAACAGAACTGGTGTGCTTGTGAGTGAGTGATTAGGCGCTTACCTGTCCAGAATGTGAAAATAACAGGTGAAAACAGGCGGCACATCCTGCTTATCATTCTCAAGAGCTTGTTCACAAACAATCCAGTCAACGATGTTCCACAGTATGCAGAATTAAGTTACAGCCTTTTTCAAAGGAAAGTCAGTACTGATTATACCACTCGTCCATGCTGGTAATCCAGTAAGAATGAATGAGGTACAGTTCAGTTTTCACATTGAAATCATGTGCTGACAACACAATGCCCCAAAATGATCACTGTCAACAAATGTTGGCCCACACTGATGCCATTTACGTTTGAAAGGTTTGGATCATCTTGAAGCATCTTGAAGCACTACACTGAGTTTTTCTTCCCCACTGAATGGCAAATCAAAACTATCATCCATCCACCCAGTTCATTCAAAATGTTCCTAACTGCTGCTTCATCTTTTTCCCACAACAAATTCAGCAAAGACATCTTCAAACAAGTTCCTAGTTCTAACTGGTTCTTTGGGCGCCACCATTTTTGTATGCCAGACAAGTTGAGTCGCGCTATGCATTTACACGCTGCTACTAAACTCTAAACCAAGCTAAAATGCTGAAAATCCCTGTTCTGGGGCTAGTTCAGTCATTTATGCAAATTATTTTGCACTGAACAATAGTTTCATATCGGTGTGTCTATGAAACTAGGCCCACACTAGGCTCGCCCCACAGTGTGACTTTTGTCGTGACAACCAGCGTAAGGGTTAAAGATTTGTTACCATAGGAGACCATGAAAAACGGTTAAAACAATACAGTTCTGAAAATGACTTCTAAACGTGTTTTATCTTCAACAGAAACAAGATCATGTTCTGTTTATCTTCAACAGAAACAAGATCATGTTCTATTTTTTTTTTATATCCCAAATGGTAACATCCTCTGACTGGTAGGAAGAACTGTCAGTATTTTCCCTTCCCACATGTTGGAGACAACACAGCAGCAACAACCCCCCCCCCCGCCACAGACGTCCTGTGCTTGCCTTTATATGTGGCTGGAGTATGTTTACACAATAGCAGAAGTGTACCTACAAAATAATTTATTTAGTCTAACTGTAACACATGGAACTTGCATATGACAGGAAATGTTTGAAATAAGATGTGGAGACTTAAAAAATCATCCAGGAAATTTGAAATGACACAGGCACTTTTCAAGAACAGCTGACCTGGCAAAGACCATTCTGCAGGGTACGGTAAATTAAAATTGCAATGGTTCTCTCAACCAGTCGGAAGTCATCACTATTTTAGGTGTTTGGGGAAACTGGTTGAACATTAAGACAATTTTGTGGTTCCTTGCTTCAGTTACCGACTGCAGTGTCTCCACTCTGAAAAAAAATACATTTATCTTGTTTGTACTGAAATAACAGAGAGGCTGAATTAGGAACTAGATTGTTTTAAACTTTGTTTTCCACCCTGTTCTCTTTTACTCATGAGTAATTAGCATGTGAGATTACATGATTTGCTGCATTCTGTAAACTTCCCTGTGACTGGTAGGAAGAGCCCCTCTTTTACCCCCCATTGATGCCAATGGGGAAAGAGGCAGGGGGAAGATACGGGAGGACAACATTAGGTCGGGAGGGCCCTGTCCTGTCCCTACAGAGAACTTATCCAATGAAGAAAGAAATCTGTTGCTATCCAGGGCTATGACGGCAAGGTATGGGGAAAATCGGTGAACAAGTACTAGAACTTTAGTGCCCTCTGTGAAACTTGATGCAAACATGAAATCCAATAGATCAGGAAGGGAGAGGGTATATCTCCCTGCTGTTCACCTTTGTTCAAGTTCCATTCACCCACGCAGTTCAGCAGTCACCATCAGACACCACAGTTGATGCATGTATTGTGAGAAAACTTTCTGCTGGCTAGGCTGTGATCTCGGGTAACCACTATGCCAGGCATGTGTACACAAATTTCTTATTTTTACTGCAGCGCCTTGCATTTTTTTTTAGCGATAAATCTAAGCTGCCATATATCAGCCCAGTCTATATTTGGTTGTCCAAGTCCTTTTGCAGATTGTCTCTTTCTTCTAAAGTTCTGTCTTTGTAGTATCAGCATTCAAACAACATGAACTGCTGGCTATGATGAGGAACAAAAGGGCCTAAGACTGCTCTTGGGCATTGCACCCATACCTCTCCGTGTGGAAAATGATACAAGTACTTTAACAGCCCAAGAATGTTTGTCTGGAAGTCACTACCACCACACCTGTATGTTTTCAGTGTCAATCATACGTGGATGTGGGGAACACAATTGAAAGCCTAAATCTGGGTGTATGGCATCACATCTTAGTAGTCCAAATCATTCAGAGGCACTGGCATATTGGTTACACAGTCAAAGTTCCCAACCCTCCCTCCGAATTTTTCTGAAATTTCATTTTAGAAATCATTTCTGACATTACGATTAAGTGGAAGAAATTCAGAATTTCAAAATTGTGTTTGAAAATATGGGATCTTGAGATTCGTTTTATAGCAGGGCTAATAAATAAAATAAGGTACTGCAGGATAAAGTCCAAATGATATTACTGTTGATGATAGCATGACATGAATCTCGCTATTTTAGAAATCACACCAAGTACAAAAAAGTATTGTCCTCTTCAATCCGGCGTTCATCAGCTGAATGAGTGAGGAGTTCACTGACCTGTGTTCGATGTCTTGCAAAGCAAACCAGTAATCCTCCCTATCCTAGTGAGGCGCTGTCTGCAAGTTTTCCCTAGTAAATGCTGCAAAAAAAAAAAAAAAATCTAAAAGTACGCCAGTTTTGGCACAGTTGGTGGTTGCAGAGTTATCCTTTTCATCAGTCAGATCAACATTTCCACATTGTATCTGGCAAACTCTTGGCATCAGCTAAAAAATATTTTGGACTACTCTTGACTCACTTAACTGTTTTTTTTTTTTTTTTTAAGTCACCTACTGCTCCCTGATTTGATTTGGTGCTAGTGCATACAGCAAGTTATCTGTTTGTTCCCCTGGTCTTTATACATCTGATATGCAGCCTGCTTCTTTCTTACCTGTGCCAAACCCTTGTCATTTAATAGCTTCCTTCCATTAGCAGTACTATAGCTGGTTACCAGGAAATCAAACTCCACAACTATGGCCTTTATCTATCCAAACAAAAAATTCCAAGCTTCCTGAGCATTACAACCGTTGATGCAGTCCGTCTCAAGATAAACCTCCCTGCGATCAGAACATAAGCTTGCCTCCTTTAGTCAAGTCCCTCAAAAGGAAATTTAAGTGTTATTCACTGGTGTAATATTTAGTGATCTGTAAACAGTGCCTAGTAAACCCGACCTATCACACCACATCCGACCTTATCAACCATCCCTATGCTTATCAGATCAACGTACAGACTTCACGAAACAAATCCCGGAATATTTCCAACCTGGCTGAACTGCAGCGACAGTAGCCATACCACAACGCACATGTGAAAAGTGTGTGCAGTGTTAACAATTATCACCGCCTCTGTTCAGCATGATGCATATGACAGAGCCAGCGACTGGGCTGAAACAGACATACTTCAGGGACAACAACTATATCACTCTGAATTTGTATCCCTTTTCATCGGCAGTGAACTGGTGCCCCAAGAAATACATACATTATTCAGCAAGTCGCAAAGCCCATCGGTCTTAAAAGACTGTGGCATGGAACACACAGGTGAGATCAACATCAAGTCGTGTGCAACCTGCCGACCACTGAAGCCAGGTCAGGGCTTCAGGGACCATCAGTGTGGTTGATAGGAAAGTAACGATCCAAGTTTTCAGACAGGTGGAGAGCTTGCAACAGCCTTGCGATACCTTAAAGGGTATTGGGTAGAGCGCAGACCTCCGCCCAAGTCGAGTAGATCCTGGATCCACCCTTTGACCTGGATCCATACCGCGGACCCATACCAGAATTTGAAAGCTTCTCTCTTGAGCTACTCTCCATCTTTTCACAAAGTTGCATGAAAATTGGTTTCCTAGCCTTTGTGTGATTGTGCTGACAGACACACAGGCAAAATTAAACTGGGCGGGGATAATGAAAGACTGCCATGCTTTTCACCGACAGCTTGATGCATCACACACACACACACACACACACACACACACACACACACACACACACACACACAAAATCTGGACGACCTTCAACAGAACCTGCGCTGGCACACTTATCTCGGAAAAGCAAGGGAAAACGGGACTGTATTCCGTCCACACACACACACCCTACTCCTCCCTACCCCAAACCTCCCCCATATGCTCAGCTTTTCATATGATCCGACGACGTAGTCATACGAACCGATGGAACCATGCAAATACCGTCTCAAGTTTAATTCAAGAAAAAAAAACACCTTGGTGTCATTGAGAAATCTTGTTTTAACTACTACCAAACAACATGCGGCACGGACCGTATGCAACACTTATTTGTATTTCAGTGAAGTAGGCCCAGATCAACCAGCAATGGTCTTTTCGAAAGCCACCCAGGATGCATTCCTTGTGCAACATCAAAAAGAACCTACACGATACAGAGAAGGGGAAAAATCAAATGAATTGGACTTGGTCTTTTCAAACCGTGAGGAATTGGTCGAGGGGATTACAGTGGCACCTGGAATGGGGAAAAGTGATCACTTTACTCTCTCTTCAAACTGGATCACTTCAAAGCCAAGCCACCAGAGCAGAAACGGTTCAACTTTCCAAACCCAGATTTTGATGGACTCAGAGCTGATCTACAGGAGACAGACTGGGATAGTGAGCTGGATGATCTAAGCGTAGACGACATGTGGACACTCATTATGAGGAAGATTAACGATGCTGTCCAGCAATCAGTACCGCTCAAATCAGTAGCACGAGCTCACACAAAGAAATGGATGGATCACAAAACGTTGGAGTCAGTGAGCGAGAAGCATAGGCTTTTCAGACGATGGCAGCAAACACGAGAAGAAGGTGACTACACAGCATACCGAAAGGCAAGGAACAAAGCCAGCAGAGAATGCAGAAAGGCAAAGAGAAGATTTGAAGCCACAGTGGCCGCTGAAGCTAAGAAGAATCCAAAGTATTCTGGTCATATGTTAAGAGTAAAACGACGGTGCGATCGGGGATAGGAGACGTGAAAAAGGAAGACGGCAGTAAAACAACATCAGATCAAGAAAAAGCAGAGCTGCTGAATATTTTCTTCCACACATCGTGTTCACTCATGAAGATGATGGTCCCTTCCCCGACCCACCAACTGCTGAGTACAGCACGACATTGGAGGACTTTGAGATTTCAGAAGAGAAAGTACTGAGACTGTTTCAGACCCTAAAGACATACAAAGCTACAGGACCAGACGGCATCAACCCCTCGTTTCTGTCAAAGGCTGCTGACATATTTGCCCACCCAGTTACACTACTCTTCCGCAAGTCTCTTGAAGATGGACAAGTACCACAGGAATGGAGAAAAGCAACTGTTTCGCCTATCTTCAAAAAAGGGAAGTCGCCTACTACCATGTGACTACAGGCCAGTTAGCCTCACATGCATACTCTGTAAGGTGATGGAAAAACTCATCAGAGAACGGGTCATCATGCACTTGGATGAAAATCAACTCATCAGCAAGCAGCAGCACGGATTCGTGCATGGGAAATCCTGCGTTACGCAGCTATTGGATGTTATGGATGCCTGGACAGAGATTCTCGATGCAGGAGGCAGTGTCGACATCATATACATGGACTTCATGAAGGCATTTAACTCCGTGCCCCACCGACGCCTCCTGATGAAGCTTGCAGCGTACGGCATCCAAGCAAAGCTCTCGACTGGATCAGGCATTTTTGATAGACAGGCAGCAGAGTGTAGTCGTGAATGGAGCAAAATCACAACTGGCGTCAGTGACGAGCGGGATTCCACAGGGGAGTGTCGTTGGCCCGATGTTAATTGTCGTCTACATCAACGACCTGCCGAATATCTGCGCCAGTGAAGTGAAACTGTTTGCAGATGACACAAAGTTGTACACCCGCAGTGACATCCCAGGAGCCACGACTGCCCTGCAAGCTGATGTCTGCAAGCTCCAGCAGTGGTCGCAGGATTGGCTACTTCGTTTTTTCACCCGCAAAAATGCAGCGTCCTGAAACTTGGCAGCAAAAGGTCAGAGGTGGAATACACCATGCAAGATGGAACACAGGGCATAACAGTGTTGGAGGAGCATGACACGAGAAAGACCTTGGCGTCTACGTCGACAAGTTATGCTTCAAGGAACATGTAGCAAAAAGTACTGCAAAAGCCAACAGAATTGTCGGCATCATTCGGCGCACTTTTGACTTCCTCAGCAACGACCTCTTTGTACAAGTGTATAAGAGCCTTGTGCGTCCTATCCTGGAATACGGCCACTCTGTGTGGCAGCCGCACCACAAAACCCTCTGCAGTGAAGTGGAGGACGTGCAACAATGAGCAACCAAACTGTTGGCATCACGGAGAGACAAGCCGTACCCTGAGAGGCTGGCGATTCTGGGACTACCTACTCTTGAGCATCGCAGAAACAGAGGTGATACGATTGACCTCTACAAATACATAAACGGGATCTACGTTTCTGATTGGCCGAAGTTCGAGATCATCAGTGACCGTGCAACAACGCGCGCTGGTGACCTACTCGTTTTTGAGTGAACCAGTCTTTTAGGAAGAACGACAACAACAAGGGGAAACAGTCTCAGGATCAACAAAAAACACTGTAGACTGGATGTTCGCAGCGGAACGTTCTCTCAGAGAGTGATCGACATGTGGAATGAACTCCCAGAGTCTGTGGTCAGAGCACCATCCATCAATTGCTTCAAAGGCAGATTCAACCCTCATTGGAACGATCTGGCGAGTGTTCACACTCTAATTTGCCAGTCCTAAACTCTGACTACATTATTTTAACTTTTGCCACAAGTGTCACTATAAATGTACGTTCGAAAATTGGAACCATGAGCTGGCCCATTAGGGCCTCAAGCATCTACAACACCAAGGTCAAGGTCAAGGTTGTATTTGAATATCATTCGTTTTCAGCAAAACCCCTCCCACACAACTAGTATCTTTCAATCTTATGATCTAAACGGAGAAAATCCGTCATATGACCCTGAAAGTTGTCATTCTTTTAGTTATATGAATATCAATATATATATTAAAAAAAAAAAAAAAAAAACCTTAAACTTGGACCCCACGTAGTTTAGTATCCATTGCATACACTACCGCCCTTCATGAATAAACTGGCTATTAGCTCAAGATTCATTTTCAAATCTATTTATTCCAAAATGGGCCCCTTTGGGGAGATATGGGGATGAGGTGTAGGGAGGTCTGGGGCGTTGTGTGGGGATGGGGGGTGGGAGGGGGAGAGAGCCAACACAAAAAAAAAAAAAAAAAAAAAAAAAATCACACTATTGGTGTTCAGGGGCAGATCACTTTGCCCTCCAGGGATCCAGGCTGGGCTCAAAACTTTTGACCCACACGTAACACGGCAATAATGGGGTGGGGCTGGGGTCTGGGAGAGGTGGAGTTGGATGCGTGGGGGTGAGTGTGTGTGTGTGCTGGGGGTGGGATGGAAAAGGCGGAGAGGGAGGAGGGAGGGGGAGGAGGAGGAAGGTCAGGGGGTGGACAAGTCTATCAAGGTATCCCGGTGCAGAACAGCTGCTTGGAGAAGAAAGGACGGAGAGCGCGTGTAACCTCCCACATCGAATAAGTAGTAGTAGTAGTAGTAGTAGTAGTAGCAGCAGCAGCAGCGGCAGTGGTAGTAGTAGCAGCAGCAGCAGTAGCAGTAGTAGTAGTGATGGCTTTCGGACAGCCTTGGAGCATTTTAGCATCCCTCTCATTTATTTTCATCAATTTGGTTGCGTTTTGCTTGCACAGTTACATTTGTCAAATCAGTCTAAACCACCTTCGTTCTAGATCACGGTCGATGAGGTTTTTTTTGAACTGATTGGACTTGAGTAGGCTCATCTGGTGCACCTTTAAGCTGAAAGGAGAGCATTCCGTTATTTTGTTAGCGGTTGAGGTTTCCCCCCTTAAATGGGCGTAACTGTCCCCATCACATTCGTTAAGTTCAAAAATCCTTTTTCTATATTCACGTCATCTAAAACATTATAAAGAAGAAAAAATCTAAGGAGAGACTGACAACAAATCTTCACAGAAAACCTGCAGATTTTCTCCTGCCATGCACTTTCTGTGTTTCCCTTCTTTACTTCGATTTGTAAACATAAAAGTTTTATCATATTCACGTCATCCAAACCGTTGAAAATTCTAGGCGTACGGAATAAATCCCCTGTGGAGTCTTGTGTCTTTCTACGAGTGTTGATTAAAGCATTTCGGTCTTTCGTTACAACAGACCTGTTCCGGTGGAAAAACAAAACAAAACCGCAGGATACGATAACGCCCGTCTTCCCATTGCAAAATCAAGGCCTCGGTAAGCCTAGCCTATATTGTCAAAGTCATCACGCAATTTGTGCATGCATCATTTAGAAAAGAAACGTCACATCAAACCCAAATCATGACGATCTGACTTCATCGATTGTCATGTTGTGTGATGTCGAACTGCCTTGTAACACAATGTCCGCACTACAGGCGCACCACTTCACACCAGTGTTTCGGCATTTACTCTCTGAACCGTTATGCTGATTTGGAGGGGGGAGGGGGGGGGGGGGGGGGGGGGGGGGACATAATAGACCTGTTTCAGAAAATAAGATATCGGTGGAAAATAATACATGTCTCCCACATTGCATTTTGCGGGCCAAGGAAACAGATCTAGAGAGTCAGTTTGATTTAATGAGCGTGCCGAGCAATCGGGACATCGGCTGTCTGTGTAGTACAGATGCACCGTTTCATATCCATGTTTTTGCATCTTCACTCTGAATTGTTAAGATACCTGATGAAGCAAAACTGCTTTGGTGTGTCTACCAGCGACATCGGTCTTACGAAAATGGCGGGGTCACTTTGCTGAACCCTAACTCTAGCACAGATTACCTCCCTTGCATATGTCCGAAAATCGCCTTTCCAGTTCACTGCATTCCTTCAGCAATTTTGTTGCCCTTTCTCGAACCTTTTCCATGGTCACAGAGTCTCTGTTCTAATATGATGCTTTCGGTGTTTGTCGGACACTGACAACAAACAAACAAACAAAAAATGCTGATAAGCAGCTGCTGCAATATCAATGACGCTCCGTCACCTTTAGTTACTGTAAATCGAGCACCCAGAGTACTCGATTTCTGGATTAAAACAAACAAAAAAAGCAAAACAAAAACAAACAAAAAACAAAACAAAAAAAGGTGTGTGTGTGTGTGTGTGTGTGTGTGTGTGTGTGTGTGAGAGAGAAGCGGGGAGACGATGTTCGATCGACAGAAGGCCTAATATGTCGGAGCGGAATAACGGTAACACAGGACCACACAAATCCATGTGACTTTCGTTTGTCGATTCATCACGTGATGTCGACTTCTAAATCGAGTACCAATGCTACTCGATTTACATGGTGTTAAAGAAGGGAATGGTGCTTGATCGAGAGTAAATAAAGTCACTATGAGAAATTTCAAATGTACATTGTATACTGCTCAAAACAATTGAAAGGCCGCTGGGAAATTCTCTCGCTATTTCACAACAGAACGAAAACAACCCAAACAATGCTTTCGAACTTTACTTCAGCCATTAATCAAAACATCAATGACACAGATTAATGACAAAATTGATTTAAACTGCATGTTTTGTCACTTTCAAGTCCATACCCATCTTTTCAAAAGTCAGAACGCCAGAGATACACAAAAAACCCAGTCAGTAACGTGTGTGTCCGCCATTTGCGTGGATGCACGCGATGCACCTTTGCCTCATGGATTGAGTCAGAGTCCTCAGAGTCATCTGGGGTATTGCCTGCCACTCCTGCTCAAGGAACTGGAACAGCTGGTTGAGGTCAACTGGCGGTTGGTGATTGCTTCGAAGTCGCCGGCCCAGCACGTCCCATAGGTGCTCGATTGGATTAAGGTCCGGTGAGCAGGCTGGCCAGTCCATGTGGATCACGTGTTGCTGCTGAAGAAAGTTGTTGACGACTCGAGCCCTGTGAGGTCTGGCGTTGTCGTCTTGAAGTACCGCGCCTGGTCCAATAGCTTGCAGCGCTGGCAGCACAAGGGGCTGCAGGATGCCATCCCTGCAGCCCACACCGTTGAGGTTGCCTTGCACCATGTGCAGGGGGGCTCTGTAGTTCCGTGCCATCCCTCCCCACACCATTATGGATCCACCACCATAGCGATCACGCTCGCTCACGAGACCATCGTGATAGCGTTCTCCTTGCCGCCGCCAGACACGGTTCCTGCCGTCATGAAATGAAGGCAAAGCGGGACTCGTCAGTAAACAATACTCTTGCCCACTGATCTCTGGTCCATGCTAAGTGACGCTGGGCCCCAAGCCAAACGAGCAGCACGGTGAGCTGGTGTCAGGACAGGATGGACGGCTGGTCGTCTTGAGCGCAGGTGTGCCTCTCTCAACGGTTCCGAATGGTCTGGTCACTGACGGTGACATTGCCGGCTGCTTGCAGCTGCCCCTTGAGTGTGTCGGAAGTGGCCGTTCTCTGCATCAGAGCCGACAGGACAACAAACCTGTCCTGCTGCCTGGAGGTGGACCTTGGGCGTCCTGGACGTCTTCGCTCAGCAACACTTCCTGTCTGGTTGAAGCGGTCTCTCAAAGTCTGAATGACTGAATGGGCGACTGACAGTCGACGACCACCCTCTCGCACCCCACACCCCTCCTGAAGCCACGCAATTGCCCGCCCTTGGTCATCCTGACTCAGTCGTTGTCTGCGAGGCATGGTTGCAAAAGTGCCGTAAACACAGGCATAAATGCCCACCAGTCTCTCAAAACTGGCTGACCTGTGTTCAGATAAGACATGGGTTGCACGTGCATTGCAGTATTCCTGCAGTTCAGATGTGCTCTGTTGCACAGGCCTGTTTGATTTGCACCCTTTTTTTTCGTGCAGTATGTGCACATTTCAGTTCACCGCTGTGATGTGCATGACACAGACTGAGTTGATTTCTGATCAAATTCAAGTCGACTGATCAGGCATGCAACCAAATTCAGTAAGTTTGGGTGGGTGCAGTGCCATGTTATTTGAAAAAAATAAAGTCAAACAAGGTACCCTAAAAAGTGGTAGTGGCCTTTCAATTGTTTTGAGCAGTATATGTTAAGAAGCAAACTAAAACTCACGAAAGAGGCACACCTTTTATGGGCATGGATGGTATGAGGGCACTGAAAAATCGGTGGTGCTCGATACTGGGGCCATAATACTCTCCGAAGGTTCTCAAACGGCCAGACGGAGAGTCGAACCCGCAACCCCATGATCGCCCAAGATCACGAGTCCGACGCTACAGAATAGCGTAAATCGGAGTTAACAATGGTTCTGACTCCATTTCCCTAAAAAGTCGTTCGAATGAGACTATAGACCGAGGTTACGTATGTGAACGCACGCATAGCATCTTGCACACACGTAAAATCCCATCACGTATGAGAAGGCCGCACGCATAGCATTACACAGCAAGCATCCACACACCGTAAAATGTGAACGCCCGCATAGCACACACGTAAAAC
>JADBJO010000315.1:437500-447500 GCA_016801955.1 Conus betulinus | reverse complement strand
TTTTGATGTGTGTATGTAGTAGTGTAGTGCCTTTGTAAGCGGGAGGAAAAGGGGAGGGGAGTGGAGAGAGAGAGAGAGAGAGAGAGAGAGAGAGAGAGAGAGAGAGAGAGAGAGAGAGAGAGAGAGTACATCAATCAATTAGTCAACCAGTCTATCTGTCAATCAGTCAACCTGTCTATCTAATTATCTATCTATCTATCTATCTATCTATCTATCTATCTATCTGTCTGTCTGTCTGTCTGTCTGTCTGTCTGTCTGTCTGTCTGTCTGTCTGTCTAACACATAAAGTGGCCTCGTTGGCCTAACGGCAAAAGTGTCAGACGCTAAACCAACTAGGTTAGTAGAGATTTTCTCTTGGGAGTTAACACCGGTGCACACTCAGTCTCCTCCTCGTCCGTTGGATGACAGTGTAAACTGAGATCCCATGGGTGAACGTACCTGTACACATTCTCCCACGCACTTTCGAATCCCATTCCAGTTTTGGGAGAAGAGCAGGCTTCCGTGTTTCGGGGCGATGAGTGTACACGGGTGTAAGGCACATGCACAGTGGTGGGGTGTTAAATCTTCATCCCGGAAGACGGAACGCGGCTGCCTTTAAGGGTGGGTTATAATGCACAACAAATTCTCTCCATTGGGGGATCTATGCAGTTTTAGGTGAGGAGCGAGGAGGGAAAGAAATAACGTATGACGCAATTATTTTTCCATTGTATATTGTTTATTTATTTATTTATTTTTTACAGCTTTGCTGCCAGCATGAGGCAGAGCGACAGGGGTTGAACCATGTTTCAAGATCTCTTTCTCGGGGAATACTACATTATATGGTCAATACCATTTTCTTATTCTCTCTTTTTTTTCCATATGGTAGTCTTTTTTTTTTTTTTCACTATTCGTGTGTGTTTTTTTTTCTAACAAAATTAAGAACATGATGATAATGTAAACAAAGATCGTATTCATTTTTTTCTTCTACTTTTCGTCTTAAAAAAAAAAAAAAATTTTAACGCAGAGGACACAAATTACCCTTCGGTCCATTTTTTTTCTTCTGTATATATATATATATATAATGTTGCATTTTCAACTATGAAAGTTGTTCTAATGTTACTTGAAACTGGAAAGCGCAACTTAAGTGCCCCAACACTCCTCTCTCTCTCTCTTACATAGATCAAGAGGGGGGAGCGGAATGCTGTCATCTAAGGGACATAAGAAGGCAAGCTACGCAAATCGGGTTTTAAGGTATTATCTCCCTTGCATTACGGAGGCGGGGACACCTGTGACATTGCATATGGTACGATGGTGGTTTCCAATAATGCGTGCGCACACGCTCGCGTGTTTTAATGACTGTGACCATCTGCATACAAGTGTGTTCAGCTCCCCCCTGTTGGTCAGTCTGATCACAATGCCATTCATCTCTTGCCAGCTTACAGACCAAAAGTGAAAACACAACCTATCACTAAAAAGCAAGTGCAGTGTTGGACACAAGAAAGTGTTGATGAATTACAGGCTTGTTTTGAATGTACAGATTGGAATTTGTTTTTGAATTCTAGTTTTGACA
The DNA here is from genome assembly GCA_016801955.1 of Conus betulinus. Taxonomy (NCBI): domain Eukaryota; kingdom Metazoa; phylum Mollusca; class Gastropoda; order Neogastropoda; family Conidae; genus Conus; species Conus betulinus. The sequence continues at coordinate 445,951 of JADBJO010000315.1, read as the reverse complement.
TTAACGAAGCCACCGATGTTATTTCCAGCTACATTTCTTTCTGTGAACACATGATTGTACCTACTAAAACTATCAAAATATTTCCCAACAACAAACCTTGGGTTACAAAATCTCTGAAAATAACTCTAAATGAGAAAAAAAAAAAAGAGCTTTTCAATCAGGCAATAAAAGCGATCGTAAGGTTGTACAAAAGAAACTGCAAACGGAGATTGAAGAATCAAAGAGAGCTTACAAGAGAAAAGTTGAAAAAACATGTTCCAGAATGGAAATATGCGAGATGCATGGAAAGGAATAAAGGTTTTATCAGGTTCAGGTAAATGTTCAAACCAAAATATTAGTAACAAAAAAAAAGCAAAAGAACAGAAGCAATTTGCAGAAAAGCTGAACGATTTTTACTGTAGATTTGATGATAAAGATTTTAGTAAAGAATTAAAGGAAGTGAAGGAAGAACTCCAAAGCAATGTTAAAAACGATGTTGATGGAAGTGATTTCTGTTGTGATTGAGGAAAATGATGTTCAGTTGTTTTTTCAAACGTTTAAATGTGAGAAAGGCAATGGGCCCTGATAATATCTGTGGAAAATTGTTGAAGGTGTGTGCTTCTCTCAGCTCTCCTATGTTTACAGTCGTTTGTTTACCTGGTCACTTAGAGAATGTATAATTCCTGTTTTATGGAAAAATGCCACTGTATGTCCTGTTCCCAAAAAAACGCAACCCAAGCTGTTTAAATGATTACCGACCAGTTGCCCTCACATCTGTTGCAATGAAATGTCTTGAAAGAATTGTCCTCAGTTATGTTTTAAAAGATACTACACAGTACCAGACCCGTTTCAGTTCGCATACCAACAGAACAGATCAACAGATGATGCCACACTCACACTTCTCCATCATGCTTTTTTCACACCTCGAAAAAACCTGCCTCCTTTGTACGCATTCTCTTTATTGATTTCTCATCAGCATTCAACACACCATACAACCACATCTGATGGCAAAGAAACTCATTAACATAAATGTGGGTAACAAGCTCATTCTTTGGATAATTGATTGATTTTCTTACACAGAGGACACAGTCTGTTCGATATCAAAGTGTTGTTTCGTCTTCCAGAGTCATTTCAACTGGCGCACCCCAGGGTACTGTTTTATCACCAGTGCTTTTTACTCTGTACACAAATGATTGTTCAGGAAGTGATTCAACTTTGTACATTAAATATTCAGATGACTCAGCACTTGTAGATCTTTCCAACTCTGATTCTGTTTACTTCAAGGAGGTTCAAAGATTTGTTGACTGGTGCGATCATAACTATCTTGATCTGAATGTAACAAAAACGAAAAAAATGTTGATTGATTTTTTAAGAATCCAAAAGCTGTACCACCACTTTTTATCAAAGGTGCTGAAGTAGAACGTGTTGAATCATACAAATATTTAGGAACTTTTATAGATAATAAGCTGAATTTTAAATCCCATGTTGAGTATGTCCACAAAAAATGTCAAACCAGATTATATTGTCTTCGCAAGCTGCGATCATTTCATGTGAATACTGACATTCTTCGGACATTTTATTCATGCTTCTTGGAATCTGTTCTAACTTTCTCATTTATGTGTTGGTATGGTGGGTGGGTTGACTGTGAAGAGCAGAAATGTGCTTGAGAAAGTGGTGAACGTGGGAGGAAAAATCGTTGGTGAGAGACAAAAAAAGTCTGAGTGAGCTATATAGGTGCCGTGTTAGTTGTAAAGCGAAGAAGATTACGTGTGACCAGACCCACGTCCTTGCAAATCAGTATGACCTTCTTCAGTCAGGACGAAGATATCGATCGGTTAAATGCAGAAGTGTCAGATTTAAACAAAGTTTTATTCCCCTGTCCATTGATTTCTTGAACCGAGAAGATGTTTAATTGAAATCCAAATTCCTCTATATGAATGTATGTGTAGGGAAAAAAAAAACTACTACGGCTGAACACGATCAGAAGCGATTTTTTTTTTGTTTCGTTTTTTTTTTTTTTTTGTTTTTTTTTTTGTTTTGATCTCTAACATTTAAAGACAGCATTTTTCTGGTTTCTATATTGATGATAAAATAAAATGAAATGTACATAAAGTGCTGATTTCTATATTGATGATAAAGTGAATAATAATAATCTGTCAGAGATCGCGTTCAACGAGAGTGACCCCGCCGTTTTCATGGGACGAATGTCGCTGGCAGGCACGCCCGAAGCAATTTAGCCCCATCAGTCGGCTTAACAGTTAAGGTTGAAATAGAAAAAAAAAAGGCACAACATGAGCGTGAATTTGTGAATGTATAATGCAGACAGCTGACATCTTGGTTGTTATCCTGGCGCACGCTTCAAATCAAATATTATTCGACTCTCTGGATCTATGTGCTTAGTCCATAAACTGGGAAAAAAAACTGGAAAAACAGGAGTTGTCCTCCCCTGCATTTTTCCGGAACAGGTCTGGTTGGAAAGATATTTGAGCACGCAGCATATTTACCCCTTGTAATTCAAGGTAGCGACATTCCCCCCACCAAGTCTAATTCAAGGTAGCTTCATCATCCCCCCCCCCCCCCCCCCCCCCCCCCCCCCCTCTAATTCAAGGTAGCTACATTTCGTCCAAACACGACATAAGTGTGCATCTTTTTTTTCTTTGTCATCCACCCACTGGCACACAATGTCCTGCTTCTCTTCAAAAGGCATAATGGAATTTGATGTGCGGGGCCTCCGCGGAAGGTGTCTTCCGGGCGAAGCGCTAGGGAGGGATGCTAATCTGACGTTATCTCCAAAGAGAAAAAAATCTTTCCCAGCCAGGCTGTACTGAGCGAGAATCGACCCCCCCGAACCTCGGAACACGAGTCTGACGTCTTCTCCACTAGGCATAACAGGCAAAGGGGGGTAGTGAAAGTCTGTGATGGGGGTTTTCTGGCTTCACCATCCGATAGCCTCAGACAGTCCCACAGTCGCATCGTTTGACCTGGGGCAGGTATGTCCACCGATTTTGACCCATTCCACGGCATTTCTGTGACAATAGCCCTGATAAAGCCAACAGAGAAAAGGAAGAATAATGGAGAATCTGTGTGTGTGTGTGTATGTCTCTCTCTCTCTCTCTCTCTCTCCCTCTCTCTCTCTCACACACACACACACACACACACACACACGCACGCACGCACGACCCACGCAGGCACACACACACACACACACACACACACACACACACACACACACACACACACACACACACGAGCTCATGCTTGCGCATATGCACGAACATGTATGCAGAGAGAGAGAGAGAACAAAACTCAAACCCGAAGAACTTCTCAAGTCCTACATCATTTTATTTTGCTTCTTTTGCATGACCACTTGAGATAGATACAAGCACGGACTCTGGAAGATTACATCACACAGACGTCATCAACACAAAAAAATGACAAAACCACCATGACGTCATATCTTACAAATTACGGAGAAACGTGTTCTCTTCCTTCGTGATGTCAAACGACTATTCGTTACACCCCTGACGTCATGTCAGCGATGCACTGTCTACATGGAGACCTCATTAAACATAACATCAAAAGGTGTCAATGGTCTCAGACAGTCTACTTAGTTGGAACTTTTTAACGTTATTCATACTAAAGTACAGTGACGTTCTGCTAAGAACCAGAAGTTTATAGCTGTGACGTCATCAAGTTTGCTTAGCAATCACGTCCTTTGGAACCTTCTTAATTTTTTTTTTTTTCATCTGTAAATTACGTGTGTTGTATATAAAAAAATGAAAACAACAAAAAACAACCTCTTTATGTGAGTTGAAGTGAGACAATAAATGTTCTTTGGAAAAAAAGAGAGAAAGAGAGAGAGAGAGAGAGAGAGAGAGAGAGAGAGAGAGAGAGAGAGAGGGTAGGGGGGTGGTGGGTGGAAATCTTTACCTGTTCATTTTGTCTTAGCTTCTTTTAAACCAAACGGTGGTAAATAGATTATAGTCATATTCAGTATGTCACCAAGATGATGACATCATTATGCAAAACTGATTTGGACGAACTCTTAATTGTAAGAATTTGATATGGAATACTAAAAGGCTGCTGATTTAAAAAAAAATGATTATTCATCCATTGACTCATTTGCCTGTTTGTTTAGTTTTTCATTTGCCGTGGCATTTCCCGTACTCTCTCAGCGCAGTTACTTCCATGCTCCCCAGTTCTGCTCACCCCCCCGTACACAGCTGTTCCCAGGCTCATTCTCTCACACAGCCCCCAGCACGGGCAGCCCACAGGGAGCCATGAATACCAGGTCGTGATGAGGAAACCCACCACAGGAGACCCTGCCCTGTCGAGTCACTTTGGTGCAGTTCAGCAGCGCTTGTGTTGATCCCGCATAAGCAGGACGCCAGTGACAAAAGCCCTTAACGACGACAAGGATTGCGTCACCGCGGAGCTAGAGTGGTTTCTTCCTTCCTCTGGGGATGGGGGTAGGGGATGGGGATGGGGAGGGGGAGGGGGAGGGGGGGCGTCATCTTGCCTACACAACGACAGTAACCGTGTGAACTTGGCAGTAGTGTGTTTTTGTTCCAGTTAACACAAATGAAGCGTATGAACAGATGATTATTATTATTATTGTGTGTGTGTGTGTGTGTGTGTGTGTGTGTGTGTGTGTGTGTGTGTGTGTGTGTGAGAGAGAGAGAGAGAGAGAGAGAGAGAGAGAGAGAGAGAGATATATATATATATATATATAGAGAGAGAGAGAGAGAGAGAGAGAGAGAGAGAGTGTGTGTGTGTGTGTGTGTGTGTGTGTGAGAGAGAGAGAGAGAGAGAGAGAGAGAGAGAGAGAGAGAGAGAGAGAGAGAGAGAGAGAGAAATAAAGCTTGTGTAAAGACGTGACATGGCAGGAGGTCGTTCATGGCCTGCCTTCAAAACACGAGCGTATCACGAGTGAAAAGGAAAAAACATTGACTGCACAGTCACAGGCACAGTGACCATCGCCACTGACAATAAGTTCACCAGAGCGCCACCGTGAACTCCCACCCCCCTACAACAGGTATTCCGCGATGGCTCTGCTGTGATGTACATTTCACAACAGAGGTTTTCCGCTGGCTCCGTTGCATTTACATTTTCCACTTTGAATTGAAAAACAAGGAAAAAAAGAGAGAAAAAAGAAAAAAAGGTTGCTCAAAACAATGAAACAAATAAAAAAACAACCAAACCATCGTATTTCAAACCTGATAGGCAACTGCCATGAGTCCTTTAAAAAACCAACTGACAAACCACTATTATGAGCCCTTCCCCCCCAAAAAAAAAAAAAAAGTCCTTCAAAAAACAAAGTCATAGTTTTGCACCCATGTGAAAAATAAAACGGTTCAGGAGAAAACAAAAAGCTGATAATTTGTGTATTTGCTGTCTATCCTGCAAAGGTGTACACTCCACCCAACAAATAAACACGAAAGAATGTATATTCCTTGACAAACACACCAACACAAAACGTATATCAAGGCCAAAAACAGTGAAAAAGGCTTGCGAAGAAGGTTTCCTCTCCCCCCCCCACCCCTCCCTGTCCTTTCAACTAATGTTTATCATCATGCGCTTTGTGATAAAAAAAAAAAAATAAAATAAATCCACGATAGGGGGAGGAAGGGGGACGGAAAGGAAATCCTTTTCAAAATAACTGACTGAACATGTGCAAGTTGGATCTCAAAGAGCTCACAGTCTGCAAAACAGGTACAAGTAATCCAAACAACGTCATATGCAGACACGCAATACCCGCAAGTTGTGATCTAAAGGGGTTCAATTTCATATTAGCCCCAACCAACCCATACGGAGCCTCTTCAGGGATGAAAAAAAGTTCATTCAAAAATTGCCGATTTAGGAAAGAAAACAACAACAAAAAACGAACAAAAACGGAGGGAAAAAAAAGGATTGAAATTTGTAAGAAGAGATTCCAAACCCAAACAGAACGTTAACAGCTTTCTGGATTGTGAGAGATGTCAGCCATGTTTGGATAAACAAGGGCAGAGAATAATCTCTCTAAACTTCTTCTCAACTGAAAAGGGAGGCAAATCTTTATTCGTTACAGACAGTCAAATATTCAGTGGATTCTGCGGGATTCGCTTCGGGAAAAAGTGTTCAGTTTTAAAACATCTTATCAAAGGAGTTAAAAAAACAAAACAACAACAGCAACAACGTTAAAAACGTTGTAAAGTTCAGCTGTATTGGTGAGGTTTCTAAAGATATATCTAAACCATGCACAGAATAAGCCCTGAGTAGGGACTACAACATGCAGTGAAATGAAATAATGTAAGAAAGCAAACAAGCAAACAAAGCGGTCATGCAATCATAATGGGAACATCAAGTGAAAATAGAAGAGAAATGGAAATGAAAATAATAATAATAATAACATAGAGAGAGAGAGAGAGAGAGAGAGAGAGATGGGAGGGCGTATGATGGGGAGAGAAGGTAAGCCTGGAATATCTTTTTATCAGAATAATTTGTGGTAGCATGGTCTGTTTAAAAATAAGACACCCCTCTACACACACACACACACACACACACACACACACACACACACACACACACACACACACACACACCAATCAAACATTCGAAGTTTAAACATATCATTATAAAAAACCAAATTATGAAACGACAGAAAACAAAAAAGTTCTAAAGCGTACAATCTTATCTCAAGTCTCTGTGTAGGATAACTTGATCCACCCCCCCCCCCCCTCCCCTCCCACCTCTCACACACTCTTTAAATTTCATGGAAAATAAACCTGACCCAAATAAACTCAGCTCATAAGAATGATCATGATGTCTTTGAAGCACACGTGTTGAATTCTGGCGCGTAGTGATAGCAGCCAGTAACGTAGCAGTTCTGCTGGGTATTGTAACCACCAAAAAACCACACGAACAGACTGACGGATATTTTCCCGAAAACATAGGCAGACTGACCGACCGACAAACAGATAGACGGACGGATGGACAGTCTTTAGCCGAGCGGCCAGACGGACTTTGTTGTGGTAGAAGTTGTGACTAAAGTGTCATGTAACACATGAAGTTATGACTAAAGTGTCATGTAATACATGATAGAAACATGATAGAGAGCAACACCCATTCAAAAACAAAACACGAGTTGTACGAAAACCAGACACAAACAAAAACATATACAACCAACAAATACACCAGTGTGATCACGTCTTACATTGTAATTCCTTCTGGAAGGTCATAGCTCACTAATGCGGGGTCCTCCACCTAGTAGTCGTGGTGACGTACACACTGACGTGAGTCTCATGCTTTCATTTTGTTACTGGGTATTGTTGTTCACGTATTGGTAAGCTCTGATCGCTTCGACAGTGATGATCCCTTCCGAAAGTGGCTAAGTATAGGTGGCTCATTGGCAACCGGTTCAAAATGCAGACAGCTGCACACTACTTCTTGGTCTTATTCTTTTCTCTCTGTGTGTGTGTGTGTGTGTGTGTGTGTGTGTGTGTGTGTGTGTGTGTGTGAGAGAGAGAGAGAGAGAGAGAGAGAGAGAGAGAGAGAGAGAGAGAGAGAGACGCTCACAAAATCTCCCTAAACGGCCGTCAGCAGAAAATGAGGTTCAGGCAGTCACACGGACAGACAGACAGACAGACAGACAGAAAGGTGCGCGCGCGCGCGCGAGCACACACACACACACACCACACACACACACACACACACACACACACACACACACACACACACACACACGAACTGACACCAAGGCTTCAAATGACAAGTCCCATTTTAAACAGTGTGACAAGTTATTCATGGGAGACATCAGATGTGTACATGTTGTTATGGGATACACTGGTTCATTGGCACCTGGTGGATCTCAGCATCCAACTTAGCTATAACAGCTGTGCTGAAGTCGCAAAGTGACTCATTTCAACTATAGACACTTACCAAAAAATGCTGTGGGCGTCAACATGTTTCAACGTATTAAACTACAGGTTGGAAACCATCAAGCTGGCATATATATGTATATATATATATATATATATATATATATATATATATATATATATATATACATGGGTAAATTTATGAAGAGGTGCTACCGGTAAATAACTAGAAACAGGATCAGTCAGTGTGTTCGTAAGTCATTTAATTCAGTTCTCTCATTTGTTACGTACTTATCAAAGTTTTCTTCTTTCTTGAAATTTCAAAAACAAAACAAAACAAACAAACAAACAAAAACCGGCAAGAAACTCATACCGCTAAAAATTATACAGATACAGTTGTCAGTTTACTGGTTCTCTTTTGTCAGGTGATGCAAAAAGGAATGACGGGAACAGGGGTGGGAGGGAAGGAGGTACTCACATACCTTAAATTAAGGCAAAAAAAAAAAACTATCTTTTTAACCAAGTTTTTCTCATGATAATCATTTTTGTATCTGATCATTTTCACTGAAGTGACAATTATGTCTGTGTATTGGTCACTCAGTTTTTACGCTAGATT
>JADBJO010000315.1:420000-432500 GCA_016801955.1 Conus betulinus | reverse complement strand
AACATCACGTTACACGCAGGTCATCGATACAAATCGCGCGCACGCGCTCACACACACACACAGACACAACAAACAAAAAAAGCAAAAAAAAAAAAAAAAAAAAAAAAAAAAAAAAAAAAAAAACGCACGAAAAAAAAAGCACAAAAAAAAAAAAAAAAAAATACGCCCCCCTCAAAAAAAAAAAAAGAAAAGAAAAAAAACACACAAAAACGACGGACAAAAAAACACAAAAAACAAACAAAACAAGCGACAAAAACAACAACAACCAACCAAAAAGTGATATCATATCTTACAAATTACAAAACTCCGTGCGTGATGTCAAATTCATCCCCTTTGACGTCATCTAAGCGACGCCCTTGTTCGCACCAGGCTCTTAAGTTAACCCAGCCTGATGAGATGTCAATGTCATCATACAAAGTGACTTTGCCGTTCAGTGTGAACTGTAGTGACGTCATGTTCAGGACAAGGTTGGTGTGGAGCTGCCTCGTCATAATGATAGTGCTAGACACTGTGAACTCCTTCAGAACCTCGTGGTTATTTATTATCATCTTTTTTCTTTTCGATGCACGTGGATATCAAATTACGTACGATTGTGCTTGAAATGAAACCACGAATATGATTCTTGTAAGAGAGAGAGAGAGAGAGAGAGAGAGAGAGATGCTTTCGAGAACAGCTTGTCTCCCGAACACAGTCCAATTGGTTCTTGGCCTGACTTCAAACTAACGAGCGTTCTGTGAGTGTCAGAAAACATTTATTAAAAAGCACCGAGTCGCAGACACCACGACAACCGCCACTGAATATGTGATATATGAAAGGAAAATCCTCTCCAAAGAGCCGACAAAACACGTGCAAGGCAGAAACGGAGTTCTTTTGCATCTCAACGAATTCGTAGTGTGTAAACAGATCTGAAGAGTCCAAACAGCGTCATAATACAGGCATGTCTTAAACAGCGTCATGATTCGAAGCGAGTCGTAACAAATCAGTCAGCGTAGAATGTGTTCAAAACGCGCTCTTTTTCAGTATGACGGTAGCCCAGCTAACACAACACGGGGCCTTTAGAAGAACCGGGAAAAAAAAAAAAAAAAAAAAAAAAGAAAAAAAAAAAAAGCCATCAAAACAGAGAAAAAAGAGCTGAACTTTGCAATATGAAAAAAAAAAAAAAAAAAAACCAGTCAAAGCAGACTTCAACAGCTTTCTGCATTGCGTAAAACAAGCACCTTGCAAGGTGCAAGAACAACACCTGCGTTTCTTCTCAACTGAAAAGGGAGATAAATGTCTATTGGCAACAGGCAGTAAAAAAGTTGATGGATTTTGCGGAATTCAGTGCAGAAGAAAAAAATGCTTTGATTGTCATCGTAACGAAGCGGGAGGGGGAAGGGGGGAGGGGGGGGAGGGGGGGTGGGGGGGGGTGGGGGGGGACAACGAAAAAACGCACTACCATAAATGATATCAAAGATGAGCCACTGAGTGACAGTTTCCGCTCCATTGATAAGGATTCTAAGATTATACCTTGAACATGGAACAGAAAATAAACACTGTAGAGCGCGCTCGCGCACGATCAACAGAAAAACGCACAACTGTTTCAAACTGGAGCCAAAACCGTGCAGTGCTGAACACCAGTTCTAAAAGCCCGAACAACGGCAAACATAAGAACAGTAGCGATCACGATAATACCAATGATAATTATTATGAAAATGACCAAACACCCAAGACCCTGAAACGTATTCGAAACAACGATTCTCAACGCTGATAAATGTTTCCATCTGTATGGTTACAGCCGAGCAATTGCTTTTGTTGTTGAACACACGTGAACTGATCTGTTCACGATGTCTAGAGCTGTGCAGGATGTCAGAGTACAACGTAAGCAGGCAGTGGAGAGACACGCAAAGAGAAAACGGGGAAAGAATTAGAAACGGATGAAGGGGGATGAGGTTGGGAGGCAAGGTTGTGGTTGGGGAGGGAAACGTAGATGCAGGGGGGTAGGATTGGAAGGTGGATGGGGGAATGTGAGCGCGCACGCGCACGGACGCGCGAGCGCGCGCGCGCGCGTACACACACACACACACACACACACACACACACACACACCTTTATGTCCATCTGTTCATCCATCCACCCACTCGTCCGGAGACCAGCACGTTTGATACACGTCTTTCTACTGCAAAAAAAACCTCCACTTTATCACTGACCAAAGGGAAGGAACAAAAACACCCAATGCTCTGAACACAATCAGCAAGAAACAAACATAGAATAAACTAGCAAAAAAACCCCCAAACAAACAAACATAAAATACACTAGCAAAGAAACAATGTTGTTGTTGCCTGCTGTATTTTCCCAAGACGGAAAAGAAAAACTTCCTTGTGAGACTTACGGAACAGGAAACGACTAAAACTCAGCATGTGTGCCGCTTCGTCGCCGCGCGCGCGCGCGTGTGTGTGTGTGTGCATATCTCCCCCCCCCCCCCCCACCACCCGCCTGGTGGTCTGATATTTGATATTTCTCAGCCTTCTGAAGAGCAGAGTAGCAGTAACACATAGCTTGTATTTGAAAAAAAGATGACAAAGGAATAAATAGTCATCTTGTGCATATAAAGGGTTCACTTTTCATCGGCAGCGGTGACCGATAAAAACGAAAAAAAGAAGACAAAAAAGGAAAATATAACGGTGATGGGTACGTAAAAACATACCTAGAACTGATGATTAAAAAAATCACAAGCTGGTCAACTGACTGAACTACTTCAAACTGACTTACTGTAAAATAAGGAACGAATTAAACCCTGAAAGTGAGAACACACACACACACACACACACGCACCCCCCCCCCCCCCCCCCCCCACACACACACACACACAGACACACACACTTTATAGACCTACAAAGACTTTATGTAGACCATAACAGAGAAAGAGAGGGAGAGAGGACAGGAGAGAGGAGACATAGAGAGAGAGAGAGAGAGAGGGGGAGAATCAGAGAGAGAGGGAGGAGAGAGGAGAGAGAGAGATGAGAGGGAGAGAGAGAGAGGAGAGAGATTTGCAATACAAACTCATAACATTACATTGAATGCATATCTAATTTACAAAAGCGCAAACTCTAAACGTCAAGGCCTAATCGTAACTAAAGCAAACAAAAATATGCACAACTTCATAAATCTGATGATAGAAATAAAAGCAAAACGATACACAAACGTTTGTCTGCCATTGCATAGCAGCGTTTTGTTTAGAGAGAGAGAGAGAGAGAGAGAGAGCGAGAGGAGAGAGAGAGAGATGAGAGAGAGGAGGGGAGAGGGAGAGAGAGAGAGAGAGGGACAGAGAGAGAGAGAGCAATGGTTATATTTTCTGTGAGACTTCTGCCTTTTCGACAGAAAATATGCGTATGCTTCTAAAACAAAAGATACATCAAAGTTTCGAATTCAATTACATATATGCAATAATAGTTATAACTATAGTAAAATAAACAAAATCAACATTTGCTTTTCAATGAAGCAAACATATAAAAAGTCAACAAATAATTATTGACAACTGTTATGGCTGAGTCTTTAAGGCAAACTGAAAAAAAAATATTCCCTGGCTCACCAAGGGAAAACACCACAAACTCAGGTGTACAAAAAAAAAAAAACAAAAAAAAAAAACTTACATATCTTGCGCAATATCAGAGAGAGAGAGAGAGAGAGAGAGGAGAGAGAGATGAAGAGAGAGAGAGAGAGAGAGAGAGAGAGAGAGAGACAGAGAGAGACAGACAGACAGACAGACAGACACAGAGACAGAGAGTTTGCGCGCGAGCGCGCGTGTTTGTAGGGACAGCGGACAAGTCTAAAACATTTTTATATGAAAGTCTGCTGGTGACGCGTTCTATCTAATCAGAAAAAAAAATTCAAATGAATGAAAAGAGGAAAGAACGAAAAGTAAACATCACGAACAAACTCAAGATCAAACAAGGAGACAACACGCAAATAAGATGAAACTTTTAAAAACTTAACCGTCGAATCACATCCAGTCTGTCTCAAGTGGTAGTTAGCGAGTTCCCTCCTAAACTCCACGGACTGTAAAGCAGGAACAGCTAAACTCATCTCATGATGATGATCATACGTTTTTAATCGAACGGTTTATATAAACTCATCGCATAATAATGATCACACGTTTTTGATCAAACGTTTCATGTTAATGATCATACGTTTTAAATCAAACGTTTTATTTTAAGCGCGCGCAGACGTAGACAGCAAACGGGAACGTGGAAGGCCGAATGGATTTGTCATGACCAAAAAACCCACACCGACAGTCTGACGGACATTCTCACAGATTCTGGAGGAAGACGGACAGACAGACAGACAGACAGACAAAACAAGGACACCCATGCCGGGTGGCCAGGCAGACTTAGTCATGGTGAGATCAGACTCTAAAGTGTAATGGAAAACATCACGCAGAACCCTTTCCGTTCAGATCAAAACTAAGTAAATATTCCCCCAGTCACAACAAAACAAAACAGACAGACAACGCACCCAGTGTGATCATGTGTTTTCATTGGGATGTTCCACCTGAATGCTTTCAGTTCAGTGGTGTGGGGGGGTCCTTCACCTAAAAGTCTGAGGTACGTAATGATGGCTTTCGTTTTGTTATCAGTATTCACTGTCTTTGTTTGTCTGTTCATGGTGGGTAATACGCCAACACATGCGACGTTAGACGGTGGTAGCAATTTGTGTGTGTGTGTGTGTGTGTGTGTGTGTGTGGTGTGTGTGTGTGTGTGTGTGTGTGTGTGTGTGAGTACGTGCGTGCGCGCGCGTGCGTGCGTGCGTGCGTGCGTGCGTGTGTGTGTGTGTGTGTGTGTGCTCTCTCTCTCTCTCTTGCGCGCGCGTTTGTGTGTGTGTGTGTGTGCGCGCGCGCGCGTGTGTGTGTGCGTGAGAGAGAGAGAGAGAGAGAGAGAGAGAGAGAGAGAGAGAGAGAGAGAGAGAGAGAGAGAGAGAGATGCAGGGAGGGCGGGGGGAAGGAAACAACAGTGATGATTTATTCACTAAGATCACGACGTCCATCTGAAGGGGGCCGAATTTACAAAGAGAAATAGTATTGTACAATCATATGTATCATATTTGAGTATATTTGTCATTAAAAAAAAAGAAGAGAGAAAGAGAGAGAGAGAGAGAGAGAGAGAGAGAGAGAGAGAAGAGAGGCATAAAAACAGAGACAGAGAGACGGACAGACACTTAGAGTGACAGATAGACAGTGAGAGACAGGACACAAACAAAAAAAAAAAAAAAAAAAAAAAAAAAAAAAAGCAGAAGAAGCAGTGACGTTGACCGACAGTTCTCTACTCAGTATGCACACACTAAAACATGACAAATAAACATTCAAACGTTGCATATGATCAAAGCCAGTGTTATACCCCAGTTAAATGGTTAAATATCATTTTGATTTTGTGTCCAGTAGAGCTCATGCATCAGCGTTGCTGAAAATCTAAAACAAAAAAAAAAAAAAAAAAAAAAAAAAAAAAAAAAAAAGGGAAGCCGCTTTGTAAGCCAGTATGTCTTGGGAGCAGAAGGAAAAAGCAGCAATTTGTTTTAGTCCTAAAAGCGCAGAAACGGAAACAGACTTCAATGTTTCTGATAGCCAGAACACACAACAGATACACGCACAAAGCAAGAGTATCGCTTAGCCCAAAAACACAGCACAAACAAAACATACAGGTGACCCTATTCAAAACAGTACAAAAACAGGCACGTGAACATATTCAAAACATTGTACAAAATAATCAGGTGATCTTTAAAAAAAAAAATAGAAAAAAGAAAAATAAAAGGTACAACCCAGACAGGTGATGTTTGAAACAGACTACAAAAACAGGGAGATGACCTTCTTCAAAAATACAGTCTAAAATATAAGTTACATAAAAAAAAAAAACCAAAACAAAAACAAAAAAAAAAAAAAAACGGTACAAACCAGACAAAGTCAAAACACAGAACAAAACAGACACGTGAGTTTATTTGAAAACAGTAAGGTGGCCTTCTTCAAAAACACAGCACATGACAGGCAGATGACATTCAAAACACTGTAGAAAATAGACACATGCCACTCTAAACACAGTCTATAAATGGGACAGGTGACATTCAAAACGCAGTATGAAACAGACAAGTGACATTAAAAAAAAAAAGAGTGAAAAAGAGGTTGGTAACATTCAAAACATAGTGATAACAGACAGATGACCTTCTTCTAAACAGTTCAAAACCGACAGGTGACCTTATTCAAAAACACAGTAGAAACAGACGGGAGACCTTATTCAAAACACAGTAGAAACAGACATGAGATGTTATTCAAAACACAGTAGAAAAAAGGACCGGTGACTTAATCAAAACACAGCACAAACAGACATGACATATTATTCAAAACAGCACAAACAGACATGAGGCATTATTCAAAACACAGTAAAAACAGACATGAACATTATTCAAAACACAGTAGAAACAGACATGAGATATTATTCAAAACACAGTAGAAACAGACATAAGATGTTTATTTAAAACACAGTAGAAACACAGACATGAGATGTTATTCAAACACAGTAGAAACAGACATGAGATATTATTAAAAAAAACAGTACAAACAGACATGAGACAGCATTCAAAATACTGTAGAAACAGACATGAGATATTATTCAAAACAGTAGGAAAAAGACTGGTAACATTATTCAAAACACAGTACAAACAGACATGAGATATTGTCCAAAACACAGTAAAAACAGACATGAGATGCTATTTAAAACACAGTAGAAAGAGACATGAGATATTAATCAAAACACAATTAAAAAATAGACATAAGATATTAATCAAAACACACAGTAAAAAAAAAAAAGACATATTATTCAAAAGACAGTACAAACAGACATGAGATATTATGTAAAACACAATAGAAACAGACGTGAGATATTATTCAAAATACAGTACAGACATGAGACAGTATTCAAAACACAATACAGACAGACCTGAGGCATTATTCAAAACACAGTACAAACAGACATGAGACAGTATTCAAAACACAATACAGACATGAGGCATTATTTAAAACAGAGTACAAACAGACATGAGAAACTATTCAAATTAGGCAAAGGTTCAAAATACAGAACAAAGCAGACAGGTGATCTTACTCAACATAAAGTACAAAACAGGCAGATGGCATTAAAGGCACAGGACATAAAGGGCAGGTGTCATTCAAAACACAATACAAAACAAGTAAACACACAATTTATAACAAGTGATATTAAAACAAATCTAAAAAAAATAAGACAGGTGACATCTAAAACACAATTCAAAACAGACATGCGACATTTAAAAACAAGTTCAAAACAAACAGGTGACATTTAAAACATTTCAAAACAGACACATGGTATTCAAAAACAATTTCCAAACAGATAGGTAACACAGAGAACAGACAAGTGACATCCAGGACACAATACAAAATAAAAACATGTGGCATTCAAAACAGTTCAAAACGGACAGGTGACATTCAAAAACAGACAAGTCACATCCCCAACATAGTACAAAACAGACGGGTGACATTTAAGCCACGGTTCAAAACAAACAGGTGACATCTAAAACACGGTTCAAAACAGACAGGTGGCATTTAAAACACAGTTTCAGAACGGACAGTTGACGTTCAAAAACACAGTTCAAAACAGACAGGTGACATTTGAAACACATTTCAAAAACAGACAGGTGACATTAAAGCACAGTTCAGAACAGACAGGTGACATTTAAAACACATTTCAAGACAGACAGGTGACATTTAAAACAGTTCAAAACAGGCAGGTGACATTTAAAACACAGTTCAGAATAGACAGGTGACATTTGAAACACAGTTCAAAACAGACATGTGACATCGAAAACACTGTTCAAAACAGACAGGCGACATTCAAAACACAGTTCAAAACTGACAGGCGACATTCAAAACACGTTCAAAACAGACAGGCGACATTTAAATTACGGTTCAAAACAGACAGGTGACATTTAAAACACTGTTCAAAACAGACAGGTGACATTCAAAACACTGTTCAAAACAGACAGGTGACCTCTTGACACACACACACACACACACCCCACCCACACCCACACCCCCCCACACACACACACACACACACACGTCTCCTTCAAACGTCACGAACAACAGGCCCTGAAAAAAAAAAAATGCTAAAAAACCCCCACAAAAACAGAACAAACAAACGAACAAAAAACCCTCTTCAGGCGACCTTCAGCAGAAAATGAGGCATAACCAGACAACATGCTCCTACTCCCGGGCATGCACACGGACGGACAGGCGGACGGGCACTCACACATATACTGACACACAACAGCTGAGACAGCATGATTAAAGGATTCTTTTGTGGCACCATTGCTCCAGGTGGTAAAAAAACGGTGTGACAACAGTCATCCCTGGGAGATGCCAAGCACATAATGTCACTATGGGATATACTGGCTTCTTGTCACCTGACGGCTCACACAGCGTCAAGCTTCAGCTACAACAGTTACTATTGTCACCAAACAACTCATTTAAACTGTACACAACTTCCAAAAAAAAAAAAAATACAATGGGCGTCAACATGTTTTAAACGTATCAAACTAAAGGTAAGGAAAGGAAAAAAAAATCATGACACGGGCATGTAAAAAAGATTGGTAGATTTACGAAGAGATTTCAACAAATACTACAAGTAAATAACTAGAAAAACAGGATCCACGCGTTTAGGGAATAATAATTATATGAGTCGGTTTTTATTGATAATTTAATGTCTCTCTAATCTTTTACACGTTCATCAGTTTTCCCTTTTTTCTGGACTCTGCGTATATATTTGGTTAGAAACTACTACAAAACAATGAAAACAAAAAATAGGTTTTACTATTTGACAAATAATGATAACAAGAATGATAGGGACAGGGAGAAATAGGGGCGTACTAAGCATGCTTCAAACAAATAAAGAAAAAGACGTACGTTCCAATGGTTATAACATACGCAAGAGCTGGCTCATAATCATTTACAAACGTCTGCGTGCTTCGGTCGGTCAACAACGGGGAGACCCTTGATTCGTCAATCAGGTTTTCATAATGATGGTGATGATTCTGTATCTGATTATTTCCGTAGCGATCACGTTAAAAACTCGCCGGAGATTGTTGCGCGGCAAGAGAATGATCGTGAAGGACGTTTATATGTATTTACGGATCATTCAGTTTTTACAGTAGATGTTGCTCATTACAAATAGCGTGCAATTCATCCTGAAACAGGTGAGTGAGCTCAGACATTTGGCGGCAATATACGTGTATTTTTGTAAGTGTATTCCTCCCTGTACCCCCCTCCCTGAAACAAAATAAAAAAGAAAGAAAAAAAAATATATGCGTTATAACAATTAGTCCTTAAGATATGCACTTTGTTTCCCTAAGGTTCTGCACACGTTTCTTAAAGGAATAAATTTGCGATGCAAGGACTTTCCAACCAGTTTTTTCTTTTCTTTCTCTAAAAGACAAAGTACTTGTGCTCTAGTCTAACGTTTGGTAAGCATTCTTTTGCCGGATGAAGTTTACACTAGAGGTAGTACATGTAGTACATATTTCGCTCTCCCCCCTCCCCTTCTCCCTCTGTCCCTCCCTTACCATACATCTTAAACCAACAATTTCAAACACGGTGTTCTTGTTGTCTAAAGCCCTTTGCCACCCTTCTCACTGCTCCTCAAGAAAACAATATCATTTCTACATGAGTTTTGCCCAACACTTGCCAGTGAGCGATCTGCATGGAATGGTTACGGTAAACAAAAAAAGTGGCATGGAAGTAAGCTCAAAGAGAGAAGAAATTTTCCCCCCCCCCCCCCCCCCCAAAAAAAAAAAAAAAAAAAAAAAATATATATATATCGTAATCCGCAAAGACGGTGTTTAAATAACCTAAGTCTAGTGTCTGATTCAGGTTTTGTTTACTGTAAAAAGTCTTTGAGCTGACGTGAAAGTGCATAGCTTCACTCACTGACAGACGTTGGGTAGAACTCTTGTGAGACTCGCCAACAGCGTGGCGGCGAAGACGGTGGGTGTGGTGGTGAAGTTCCGACACTCGCTGTGTCTACAGTTCAGTCCGCTCAACATGCGCTCAGCACTTCTTGATTGTCCGTTTCTCTCTTTCTTTTTTGTTTTGTTGCCCTTCCAGTCGTGAACAGGCCTCCCGAGGTCGGCTAGCCTATAGACAAAGAGTCTCCAACAACTCACACTCAACCGGGACCGGGGCAGAGACACACCTTGCCATCGGTGTACAACACCCTCATTGTTCAGTCACATGACCAGGGTTCGACCCGTGGTCGTGTGCACTGAACTCCAGTCACTCAGTAGCAACACCACCGCTGACGAAGACGGACGGAGGTCTGTCAAAAGCTCCAAGTAAGTGCTTATTTTTCAGCTGAGTGACCTGTTTAAATCCGGTAGTCATTAGAGTCTCTTTGCGTGTGTGTGTGTGTGTGTGTGTGTGTCTCCCTCTTTTTGTCCCTCTCTGTCTGTGTCTGTCTGTTTCCTCTAATCCCATCACTGCCAGAACATTTTCTTACAAACTACAGATACAAACTCCACGCCCACAAAAGCTGAAAGACGGGGGGAAAAAAGCCCAAAAAGAAAACATTCCAGGAGATTCTGCACAGGGAACCTAGCTTAAAACCAGCCTGGTACCAACCAGAACGACAAATGCTGGGATGGGGCTGCGAAAGTGACCCAGATGTAGCTGGGGCAGCGGCTGAATTCAAACTTGCCCCGTGATGACGGCGAGCCGTGCCACTGCGTGACGTGTATTAGGACGGGCACATTCACTCGTGATGTCGTCACCACGCCACATCTTTTTTCCTTTTTACTTATCATCAGGCTACATTTTTTTTTCACTTATCACGTCACATTAAAAAAAATTTACTTACCATCACGCTACATTTTTATTTTATTTACTCAGTGATGCATGCATTAATGATTTTCTTGTGTCTCCCCCCCCTCGCTTGCACACAAGGCCTACGAATTACAGCTCGGAACAAACAGTTATTAAATGTTGTTGTCTTTCACCCCAATCAAAGACTTCATTAAAAAGAAAACACATACAGATGTCAATGTAAATGTCAAAGACATTTACATCCACCTAACCCCCCCCCTCCCCCCAGAAAAAAAAAAAACCCAAAGTTATTATAAACTGTGACTGCGCTGAGGACAAACTCGGGAATCTTGCCACTGTGACAATCGTGAAGTGGGGACAGCTTTGATAATCACCTGTTTGACGTTCTCATCAGCACACACCTCCCAATATTTTCATCCCAGATCCAAGTTCAGAAACCCAGTTTTTTAGGACAAAAAAGAAAAAAAAAAAGCAAAGCAAATCAACTATCCCCCAAAGCTATTCTTGTAGTCATTTTTTTTTTTTTTTTGTCAAACGCTTGGTTTGCAGTTGTATGTCTGTCCAAAATTTGGCCGGGTAGAACGGCACCCTGACACCCACGGTACGAGTCACAGCTTCTGTGTCGCAACACCCAACAGGCCTTCTCATCTCACGCGTGACCATGTGTGAGTGGGTGGGGATGGCCATGGGTGTGTGTGACAGGGGTGGCCATGGGTGTGTGGGTGGGGATGGCCAGGGTGTGCGGGTGGGGATCTCCATGGGTGTGTGGGTGGGAATGCCCAGGGGTGTGTCCGTGGGATAGCCAGGGGTGTGTGGGGGTGGGGATGGCCATGGGTGTGTGGGTGGGGATGGCCATGGGTGTGTGTGTGTGGGGGATGGCCATGGGTTGTGTGGTGGGGATGGCCATGGGTGTGGTGGGTGGGGATGGCCATGGGTGTGTGGGTAGGGATGGCCATGGTGTGTGGGTGGGGATGGCCATGGGTGTGTGTGGGGGGGATGGCCATGGGTGTGTGGGGTGGGGATGGCCAGGGGTGTGTGAGTAGGAATGGCCATGGGTGTGTGTGTGTGCGTAGAGATGGCCATGGGTGTGTGTGTAAGGATGGCAATGAGTGTGTGGGTGGGGATGGCCATGGGTGTGTAGGTGGGTATGGCCATGGGTGTGTGGGTGGGAATGGCCATGGGTGTGTGGGTAGGGATGGCCATGGGTGTGTGGGTGGGGATGGCCATGGGTGTGTGGGGGGGGATGGCCAGGGGTGTGTGTGGGAGGATATGACCATGGGTGTGTGGGTGGGGATGGCCATGGGGGTGTGTGGGTGGGGATGGCCATGGTGTGTGTGGGTGGGGATGGCTATGGGTGTGTGGGTGGGGATGGCCATGGAGTGTGTGGGTGGGGATAGCCATGGGGTGAGTGGGTAGGGATGGCCATGAGTGTGTGTGGGTGGAGATGGCCATGGGTGTGTGTGTGTGTGGTGTGTGTGGGGGGGGGGGGGGGGTGGCCATGGGTGTGTGGGTAGGGATGGCCATGGGTGTGTGTGTGGGGATGGCCATGGGTGTGTGTGGGTGAGATGGCCATGGGTGTGTGTGTGTGTGTGGGGGGGGGGGGGGGGGGGTGGCCATGGGCGTGTGGGTA
>JADBJO010000315.1:402500-407500 GCA_016801955.1 Conus betulinus | reverse complement strand
AAAAACACAGCTGAAAATGACCAGGGTGTTGGCCTTAAAAGTCACCATGCGCGATATCTTTACGAGTTTGTGTGGCAAAGATCATATCTACACAGCTGAATAAACGCCGAACCTCTTATTTCCCGATTAGTGACAAGTCCCCCCCCCCCCCCACCCCCCCCCCCCCCCAAACCTCCCACTCTCGTTCTTACGTGCAGCTTCGGACAGGCAAGTGTTTTTCATCATTTTCTTCGACAACAGAACAAAACAATTCAATCATGTTTGTTGCTGCTTCTCTTGAGGAGGGAGCCATTTCTCTCCCTCCCTCCCTCCCCCCCCCCCCCCCCCTGCTGTGTGTGTGTGTGTGTGCGTGTGCATTTGTGTGACGGAACAGAAGATTGCCGGCGGAATCTTCAAAACCAAAACAAACAAATAAGTAAAAGACGGCCGCCAGCGTAAATTCATAGGAAACTGTGTTTAAGGACAGCTGTCATCATTGAAAATGACGGAAAAACAACCCAACCAACAAAAGACAAACCGATTCCCAACACTTAAAAAAAAAAAAAGCTAAACAGCAACTTCTCTCGGAGAAAGTTTGGAACTGAAATTAGTCTGTAAACAAAAAAACCGAATTGGCATGCTATTCACACACACACACACACACACACACACACACACACACACACACACACACACACACACACACACACACACACACACACACACACACACACACACGAGGACCGGATTTCTGTAAAGCGCAGGAGCATTAAGATGATCTGGAAGAGAAAAGGCGTCATGATGTAGTCGGGCCTGAATACAAATTTATGGCATTAGTCTCAAATCAGGAACCACTCCAGGATAGCGTCGATTAAAAAAACAACAAAAAAAACAAACAAAAAACCTCAGGACTATGGCATTAACACGTGGGGGATGGGAAGACCGAGGGTTCTAGTCAATTAAAATGCAGGATTACATCTTAAAACCAGTGGATGAAGAGATGGGATTCCCAAGACAGGTAACAGCCAGGGGGATCAGCTGGTTCGCTGGCAGCTTTGCTTTCTCCTTAAGGGCATCAAAATATATAAAAAAAACCCACAAAAAAACAGAAAAAAAAATCCAACTACCCCCCCTCATCCTCCTCCCCCCCCCCCCCAAAAAAAAAAAAAAAAAAAAAAGAAAAAAGTCGTGAACACAATCTCTTTGCGTGCACAGAAACACACACACACACACACACACACACACACACACACACTGACACCTCCCCCCCCCTCCCCCCCCCCCCCCCAAAAAAAAAAAAAAATTAAAAGTAATCAACCGAGAGAAGCTTCTTAAAGTGCACTTGTTTGTTGTTGTTTTTGTTTGTTACAAAAAAAAAAGACGAAGCGCCATATTTCGTTTTCACCGACGAAATAACTGTACTGTTGCAGAATACAAACCTCCGATACATCTCACAGTGATAACTACGACGTGTGCACACGGTCATATCTATGGCGTAGCCTGCAAGAACACCTACGATATGTACCATTGGGTGGTAACCACGATGTATAACTGCGATGTCACAGTGTGATAACAACGACGTCCCCCTCAGCTATACCTGCGACATGCCCCACAGTGAGAACTACGATGTATTGTACAATAATACTACTACGATACGCTCCTTAGACATAATTATCATGCATCCCGCCTTGAAGTGATCATTACGTTGTATTGCATGGTGATAACTACGATGCATCCCATGGTGATAACTATGATGTAACCCATGGTGATAATTACGATGTATTTCACAGTAATAACTACTATGTAATCCACTGTGATAACTACGATGTATCCCATGGTGATAACTACGATGTATCCAAAAGTGAGAACTACGATGCATCGAACAGTGATAGCTACGATTTCTCCCCCACGGCGATAACTGCGATATATCCTACTATAATTGCTACGATTTCTCCCCACAGCGATAACTGCGATATATCCTACTGTAATGGCTACGATTTCTCCCCACAGCGATAACTGCGATATATCCTACTGTAACTGCGATATATCCTACTGTAATAGCTACGATTTCTCCCACAGCGATAACTGCGATATATCCTACTGTAATAGCTACGATTTCTCCCCACAGCCATAACTGCGATATATCCTACTGTAATGGCTACGATTTCTCCCCACAGCGATAACTGCGATATATCCTACTGTAATGGCTACGATTTCTCCCCACAGCGATAACTGCGATATATCCTACCGTAATAGCTACGATGCATCCCACAATGATAACTATGACGTTTCTTACTGAAACGCCCACACTGTCTCCCACGGTGATTAATACGATGTTACCAACAGTGATAACTACGATGTCTTCCACAGTGATAACTAAATTTATCCCACAGTGATAAGTACGATGTCTTCTACAATGATAACTACTGTATATATACAATGTCACCAATTGGAATAACCATGCTGTGTGCCACAAAGATGGGAATGCTGTATCCTACGGTGATTATCACTACGATGTTTCCAACAGTAATAACTACGATGTCTTCCACAGTGATAAGTACGATGTCTTCTACAATGATAACTACTATATATATATATATATATATATATCTAACAGTGCCAGCCACGATGTCTCCTGTTGGAATAACCATATTGTGTCCCCACAAAGATGAGAACGCTGTATCCCACAGTGATTATCAATACTATGTTTCCAACAGTGGTGACTACGATGTCTTCTACGGTGATGAATACAACGCATCCTCCTGTATATAACCCCGATGTATCCCCACAGTATTGGTTACAATACGTTTGAAAGTGATCACTACAACGTTTCGCACAGTTAAAACTAAGACACATCCCGCAGTCTGTTACACGTCAACAGTTACCACTACGATGTATCCCAACGGTCACACACCTCAAATTTGGCAATTACGATGTCCTCCTCAGTGACTGCTGTGATGGGTGCAACAGGTATTGCCAAATACAGCGCCCAGCTACAGCCATGACGTCCCTCACAATGACGATTTCAAGTCTGACCTCATCACGGGCATGCTGAGACAACAGCGCTGGAACTCGGCTGCATAGGCATTACCGTTAGACACTGATAGAATCAAACCGTGCACATGGAAAGAAACACACACACACACACACACGCACGCACGCACGCACGCACGCACGCACGCACGCACGCACGCACGCACACACACACACACACACACACACACACACACACACACTACCACGCATTTCAACCTAACAGTCTTCAAAGACAGCTAATCCGAATGTGTAAATCAGGTATATCACGGTACAGGTGCACAATCAGTAAGGATGCATCTCCGAGGAGATCCAGGTGAGTCTGTTCTGCAACAATTCCTGGCTTGCTGTCAGAACCCACGTGACGGACAAAGCTTCAGTCATCACCCGGCACAGCTGACCACCTGACTGTTGGCACTGGTTGACCTTCCCTTGCATTCTGAAATGATTCTCAAGCGTAAGCTCAAAGACACCCCCCCCCCCCTCCGCCCCGCCCCCCCCCCCCCCCCCCCTCTATGTATACTGTCTACATAACCGTTCTAGTTGTTCAGCAGCTTACTTCCTTACTGTGCTGTGTTCTCGTTTTATTCTTTCTATCCTTCACTAATCTGCTTCGGAGTTCCTTGGAATTCTCTCTCTCTCCTCTCTCTCTCTCTCTCTCTCTCTGTGTGTGTGTGTGTGTGTGTGTGTGTGTGTGTGTGTGTGTGTGTGTGTGTGTGTGTGTGTGTGTGTGTGTGTGTGTATTTAAACAGAAGAATAGAGGCAGCGGTATATCTCCATTAATGCAACAGGAGGATCGACGCAAACAGCCATGTCTCACTGACGAGTCTGAACCAGCGGACGAAAGGCCTCTGAGCCGACGATATGAATGGATCTGTTTTCAAGATGAACTACTATGCCCCCCCCCCCCCCCACCCCCCCCCTCTAGACTGCCAGTGAAGGATTTTTATATTCATAATAAATTGTCTTTTTTTTTTGTTCCCGTTTTTTTTTTTCTGTCCTCTCAACCCTTCCCACCCCCCCCAACCCCCCTCTTTTTTTCTTTAAATGTTTGCCAAGTCAGTGCAGTGATGACGGAAGAACTGTTAGCGTGCACTTGTTTCCCTCCTCTACTACTTTGTTTCATACAGACACGTTTTCCCCGACACTATTCATTTGTTTAGGACGCGGGTCTATCAGTCTGTCTATCCATCAATATTAATCAAAGTATGTCCGTTTACTTTAATTCTTTTCCTTACATAGCCACCTCACCAATCTGTCCATCAATGAGTCTGTCTGTCTATAGTTTTTGGTAAGAAATTACTGTGTAGTCGTATGTGCGCGCACTGACTGTTACTACTTGTCCGAACCATTTCTCAGGCACAGTCTCGGGGCACATGCCAGTGTATGAATACTTTGGGGCGTAGATCAGAGTCTGTAGTTCGGCGTCCATCCATGTCTGTTGTTGTGTGTCTGAGGGGGCTCACAGGATACATCAAGCACCCTCCTGTGTCACAGTAGCGTTTACCTTTCATACCCAAAACAGCGCGTGCAGTGAGAAACAGCGCGTTAAGTTGGTGGGACGGATAATCGTCATCATCATCATCACGTCTCATCACCGTCATCATCACCATCATTTTCACAATAATGTTAGAAATAATGATAAAAAAAATAATAAAAAACAATCCCACCCTAACTGAATAACAATAATAGCTCATGTTCCAACAAAACGGTATCAAATTCATTAGTGCAGTCAAGAGTCGTAATAAAGCGCGCACACGGCTACGGTAAAAATCATACATACCAGTATTGCAACAGATATTCAGTCATTTATTGTTGTTTTCTCTCTCCCATTCGATTTCAATAATGATAGTAATAGCAATAATAATAATAATAGTAATAGCAGACGGCAAGGAAACATAAACCACACGTAAAAGATCATGATGCGGTGAGTTAAACAGGAATCTAGGCTCGGACCAGGATATAATACCCCATCCCACCCTCCCTTC
>JADBJO010000315.1:390000-397500 GCA_016801955.1 Conus betulinus | reverse complement strand
TGCCAGGTGTTTAGCCATGTCACGCTGAGTGCTTTCTCTCAGGACGTAAAATTAGCAGTGCGCAATGCATACGATTCGTTCCGTTCCAAAGTTCACATTATGCATGCAATATCACATTAGAAATACCAAATCCCGCGTTATATGTACATTATTTCATGAAATCACCTTTTCGTTCTGTTGTATGCACTGGTTACATTTAATTGTGCACCTTGTAAGACACAAAGGCAGGCAGGCAGGCAGACAGAAACACGTGCAGACATGCACAATCTTTCTCTCTCTTGTACTGGAAGTAAAGATGTCAAAATCTCTGTCGCTGTGTTTATTTGTGTACACAAGTATGTGTATGTGAGTGTGTGTGTGTGTGTGGGGGGGGGGGGGGGGGAGGGGGGGCATGTGTGTGTGAGAGAGAGAGTGTGTGTGTGTGGGGGGGGGGGGGGGGGGGGAGGGGAGGGGTATGAGCGTGCGCGCGCGCGTGCTCATGGTAGACGAATGAGACTGTTCATCTTTTCAGTCTCATATTTTGTCGTTGTTGCTTCCTTTGGTATTTGAAGTCAGGGCTGAAAACGTTGACCCAATTTCTGGCTCGTGCGCAGGTATGCCTGTATGTATGTTATGCATACGAGTGACATTTCTTGTTAATCCTGTTGTTCTCATTACGGTTGTTGATGCTTTCTTTTACAGTAAATTTATGACCGGCAGCGTTTACTGACTTCTATAAATAGTAAAAGACATATATTTTGTTGTTATTGCTTTTATTAAAGCACACACACACACACACACACACACACACACACACACACACACACACACATACACACACACACACACACACAGTTACGCGCTAGTCAAGTCAAGTCATACGGTTTATAGCCCATTCGATCACGGAGACCATACCGGAGTTGTTTGTTTCAAACAACAGCGCAATGCAGGCAAAAAAAAAATTGTATAGGAGATATATAACTGGAGGCATGTTTACAAGAATTGAGTTCTCTCCGATTAAGGGCAAACGTAGAACTGGTAACGGAATAAAACAACAGATGTATCCAGCACACGATAACCCTCTCACTTATAGGTGCAAAACAAAGCAATATTCAAGCAAGATTCTGACATTTGGATTCGTACTACCCCCAGTGAATTTCCCCCCGCCCTCGCCCTCCCCCTCCTTGGGTGTGGTGGTGATAGGGGGGGTGTGGTGTGTGTGTGGACTTCCCCTGCAACCTTGACTTCTCCAAGCCCTCCCCTCTCCAGAGATAAACGCAGTAATGGTAACGAGAGAGAGAGAGAGAGAGAGAGAGAGAGAGAGAGAGAGAGAGAGAGACAGACAGACAGACAGACAGACAGACAGACAGAGAGACAGAGAGAGAGACAGAGAGAGAGAGAGAGAGACAGAGAGAGAGAAAGAGAGAGAGAGAGAGGGAGGGAGACAGAGAGAGAGACAGAAATAGAGAAATAGAGAGAGAAAGAGAAGAGAAAGAAAAAGAGAGAGAGAGAGAAATAGAGAAATAGAGAGAGAGAGAGAGAGAGAGAGAGAGAGAAAAGAGAGAAAGAGAAATAGAGAGAGAGACAGATACAGCGAGAGAGTGGGTGACAGACAGTAATAGTCTAGTATTAGCAGCGGTAGTATGGAAGTGGTAGTAGTAATCAGAAGTAGCATAATGGTAGTAGTAGTAGAAGCAGCAGCAGCAGCACAAATCGTACTACCTGTGACACTCGTATGACTGCTCTGAATGCAAAAAAGTGTGGGGGCTCGTCAATTGGGGATCATTCCTCGCAAAAAAAGGGGATAGGAAACTGGGAATTACATCCACATAGCGAGGATGTTATCGAAATGCAGTGCTTGAACCGTATCACTTGGGGAAAAAAACAAACAAACGCACGCGTGTTGATTGTAAAGCGCTTAGAGCTTGGTCTCTAGCCAAGGATATGCACTATGTAAGTATTCATAATAATAACATTAATAATAATAATCCCCCGCTGTGCCTAAACTGTATCCTGGTACAAAATGGGCAATTCCTTTTGACAAAAAACCTGACATGTAGCACTGACTAAAGTGTGTTCAAAGCCTGGCGCATTCCCCTTTTTACATGTTGTGGACCAGTTCAGTCTGCCTCTGGGCAAAGTCGCAGAGAAAGAATAAGCAGCCGGCGGCCAAATATTGAAGTTCCATTTAGCAAAACAACGTGGAAATGTTCAGCCAGCTGAAGTCTTTTATTAAGTATGGGGTAAACGTCTCTGATAAGGTGTCTGTCTCTGCACGAATGTGTCAGTCTGTCGAAAAATGCAGCAACCTCTCCAAGAACATGGTGATCTCTCCAAGAATATGACAACTTCAAGAACGTTGCAACTTCTCAACGAATGTGGCAACCTGTCAGAAAATGTGGCACCTCTCCGGGAAAATTACCAACCCTCCAAAACATGGGGACCTCTCCAACATGTTGACAGCCTCTCCAAGAATGTGAGACCCTCTCCAAGACGTGGGACCTCTCCAACATGTTGACAGCCTCTCCAAGAATGTGAGACCCTCTCCAAGAATGTGGCAACCTGTCTAGGAATGCGACAATCTCTCCTAAAATGTGGCACCTATCCAGGAATGTGACCACCTGCGTCTCAACCAATGTGTAAATTCCAGACAGAATGTGGAAGCTCCATGACCTCTCCACTAATGTGGCAACTCATCATGGAATGTGGGAGTCTCTCTTAGAATTTGGCAGCATCTCCATGGATATGGCAGCGTCTCTAACAATGTGGCAATCTCAGCTCAGACAATGTGGTAACTTCCAAACTTATTACTCCCCAAGTACGGTGCCTTTGAAGGATTTTGACAACCTCTCGAAAAATGTGGGAGCCTTCGAAAAAAAAAGAAAAAAAATGGATGCCTTTGCCGGAAGGATGCCGTGAGGTCAAGGACCCACGTCACTGCTGGGTGACATATACAGGACACACGTCACTGCTGTGTGACATATACAGGACCCACGTCACTGCTGGGTGACATATACAGAACACACGTCACTGCTGGGTGACATATACAGGACCCACGTCACTGCTGGGTGACATATACAGGACACACGTCACTGCCGTGTGACATATACAGGACACACGTCACTGCCGTGTGTCATATACAGGACACACTGCCCCATTGGTGAACACACCAGGGGCATCATGGCTGTGTAAACTGATGTGTGGAAGACGTAAAATAAAATCAAGATAAAGAACACCGTCAAAGGAGAAACTGGAAATACTTCTCTATCCGCTTGATAAAAAAAAAAAAAAAAAAAAAAAAAACTTGGAATATAATATCAACCATTCATATATCTTCTATATAAAGTTAACTTTTTTTTTTAAAGGATGGAACGACACATCACCCGACAGTCGTCCTCCAAGTAACACGTCTACTGCTGCTGCGCCGATACAATATTTTGGCGTAACACGCTCTAACCCCCCCCACCCCCCTCCCCCCTGAAAGATTTATCCCACCCAACAGACAATAGGGGACACTCACGTTACTCCGATTTGCAGGATGCGAACAGGCACGACTCCTTGTAACCACCCCGCTTAACGCTTGCACACAGGGTGGACGGTCCACCGTCCTGCTCACGGAAAATACGAGCATTACGTGCAAGGGAGGTTTTAAATTGCCACCAAACGCATGTGATGTGGACAGCCACTTGTCAAGAGACAGCGTGTGTGTGTGGTCGGCGGGCTCCCAGCAGATGTATGCTGCTGGTTCTTTCTGCCAATCGCGAGGTAGTTTACAGAATCCGACGAATCACTCAACTCGACAGATCTTAATATTCACTTGAGCTGAAGAGAGGAAAGACAAAGCAAAATTCAAAACGATTTCGTTTCTTAATCAGCTTCTTTTTGTTTAAAATTTATTCGATAGGAGCAAGTGTCTTTATGAGATACTGTTCGAAACGGCTTTTTTTTTGGGGGGGGGGGGGGGGGGGGGGGGGACATTCAGCCGTAACCCCTTTCCCCATCCTTCCATACGCCAAATATTGTAACATCCTGTGGAGGGAACGGTTGGTATTTCTAATCTCTTAGTACTTTACTCCCGAGATGACGGGTCTGCCGTGCTGCTGACAGAAATACGAGTACCACGTGCAGCACGGGCGGGGGTCGCACGCACAGCCGAAAGTTGTCAAAGGGCACTCGATGTGAGCGGCCACTTGCACGCCGTCGGTGTGTGTGTGTCGTCGGTGACTCACAGAGAGTTGGTTAGTTGTTGTTCAGGTTGTAGCTGGCGATGGGAGTCGTTGAAATGCTGGTCTGGTCGGTATCTTAAGGTGCTGGTGCTGTATGAGAGAGAGAGAGAGAGAGAGAGAGAGAGAGGCGAGGAGACAGAGAATGAGAGAGAGAGAGAGGGGGGAGGGCACGCGTGCTGCGCTCTACTCTGGAAGAAGACCCTTTTTTTTTTCTTAAAACACCCCATCATGGCAGTAACAGCAGACTCCAATCAAAAGAGTGATGAAACACTTGGGTGGGAGGGGAAGGCAGTGGGATGACTGGGAGGGACACACACACACACACACACACACACACACACCACTCTCTCTCTCTCTCTCTCTGTCTCTCTCTCTAAAACAAGAGAGTCCCAGGACGATTTAGGGTTGATTCAAACCGGGACAGGTCCATGAACAAAATCCGAAAGCACATGACTATGAATCACAACGAGTAAGCACTGTCGTAATAATCCCCATAAATGACAGCTGGAGACAGTACAGACCCACTCATCCTCAACCTTCTGAATAAACGTCGATATCATCCACATTTCACGTTGTATACAGAACAGCCTGTAACTGACTTGTAAAAATGTAACGGCACCATCCATCCTTATCTGTCTTATTTTCAATTAACAATATTTGTTGATTTAAAAAAAAAATTAATCTATCAACAGGCTTTCATGAGATACATTAACCAGAATTGTGGGATCAAATACGACGACGACGAAAACGAAACCATTTCATCTGCGATTATTTTATTTAAAAATGAAAACTGTGATCGAACATTTGTGTGTGTGTGTGTGTGTGTGTGTGTGTGTGTGTGTGTGTGTGTGTGTGTGTGTGCGGGCGCGCGCGCGTGCGTGCGTGCACGCGTATGTACACGAAAATCAAATACGAAAAACACAATAAAAAATTTAAATGTAGAATTGTAAAGAACACACGTGTAAGAGACTGGGATGATAATTTATGTATATCAACTGTGACTGACAACGATTATGAAAACAATGTCACAGAGAGGAACAAAATGACACAGGAAGGCAGAGACGTGCGAACGAACAAATGGACAGTTTATTACTCAATTAAGCAAGAAGAAATGAGGCAAGATAAACGCAATCATGGTAGTCATATTTCCCATTGTAACAACTTTTGGAGACATCATCACCACATCAAAAACGACCCCAAATATGGAAGGTAGAAGGTGCACAGATGCACCTAATATTCTGAAAATGACTCAAAAGAAATAAGAGGGGAAAGGAGAGTGGGATGGACAGGCGGCGGGGGTAAAGAGGGAGAGGAACGTGTCCAGGGGGGAAAAGGGTCAACCATGAAGCATGTCCACGTTATGGCACATGATAATGTAAACAAGTCATAAGACTGGACTGAGCAAAAAGGCCCTCAACCCCAACTTCAACCAAACCTAACCAAACTACCACCGCTCCCCAAAACCCTAAAAAAAAAAAAAGGCAACAAAAACAAACAAACAACAACAACAACACCCCCCAGCAAAAACAAATACCAAAACAAACAACCCCCCCCCCAAAAAAAAAAAAATAAATAAAAATAAAAATAAAAAAAAAAAAAAAACAAACAAAAAGAAGAAAAACAAAAACCAACAACAAAAGACACAGACACTGACGCAGACACACACTCACACACACACACGCACGCTCGCACACACACACACACACACACACACACACACAAAACGCTTTAGCACACTGAAAACTCACTCTTAAATCCGGGAATTACGTGACAAGCCAGCACAGCAAATGGACACAAACATTACCTTTTCCAATGGTTAGAGAAAAAAAAAAAAAAAAAACCACCAGCCAGTTTAAAAAAAAAACCAGCAACAATTACCATCATCACTACTGCTACTAGGCCTACAGCCACGCAGACATGCCCTAACTGTTTACGATAGCAGTGAACTTATTCGCCCGAGGACAAGTACGCTCGTTTTAGAACCGACGAACCACACAATGGTGAAGATGGAAAATAAATTTCAGTCCCATATTGCCTGAGAGTGTTCCCCCTTTCTCTCTCCCACCCCAATCAGAACAGGACGAAAACAAAACGAGCAATAAACCAAATCTAAAATCATCCATTTCCCTGAAACCTCCCCAACCTCCTTAAAAAAAAAAAAAAAAAAAAAAAAAATCACTACCCCCCCCCCCCCCCCCCCTCAAAAAAACCTGCTCGTGGAAGTCTATCCGACAACCCGTGGTCGTATTTTATTTTACACGCAGCCAGACACAAAATGGCATATGTCTCAAAAAGAAGGATAAAAAAAAAAAGTGTAAAACTTGCGGAAACTGTCCATTCATAAAACATTGTAAATTATTTGAGTTTTTAAAAATAAAAGAAAAAAAAAGAACGCAACATCATGTATCGCAGCCATAGGTGTCTGTTCTCCAACATCCTGCGGGTCAAAGGTCATCCGCATCCACGTCTCCTCTTCTAATCCAGTGTTCTACGTCAGCTGAGTTCGAAGTGTGGCATGTGTTTCCAATTTTAGCAAATCATGGTGCCTGTGTTATAGTCTTGTGGAAGCGGACTGGAGCGGTAGGGACTAGAGAGAGAGAGAGAGAGAGAGGGGGGGGGGGGGGGGGGGGGGGGGCAGAGTCAGAGCCCAACGGGGCATTGCCATAAGCAGATAACGAAACATAAGCATGTACAGGGCATTACTGCTGTCGATCCGTGGTGGTGTCCGTAGGGTCTGGTGTTTAAGACATCTCAATTGAGGATTTTTCCCCGCCATGTCTTTATCAGAGCGAATCTTATTAAGCATGCTGGAATATCATGTTGACAGTATGGCGGCGAGTCATCATGGCGGCGGGCGAGCGTGAGATGAAAGCGCGAGTTGGGTCTCAGTTTCACATTTTCCACATGCCAGCGTTAAACGGGTCAGTTTGAAGGGGACCTTAGCATGCGAACTTAGCGGCAGCCCGAAAATAAAGCAGCATAGAAGGCGAGTCGTTGGCTGTGTGTGCGTGCGTGCGTGTGTGTGTTCTGTTCTTCGATAACTAATCCGAGAATTCACAGTGCGATTTCAGTTTTCTTGAAATGAGTCGCGCTTGCTCTACGTTACAGGGCCCTTCAGCATGCGAAAGGGCCGCAACTCTCCGCCAGCTAGTGTCGATAGGACGTATTGTGTTTGCTTGTGTCTCTTTATATACTTGAGCAACAGCGTCACCTTGATACATCATGATCTCTCTCAATCAAAATGCGTTCTGTTCGTTTAGGCGGTGAGTCCGAAAAGGGAGAAAAACTACGTCTT
>JADBJO010000315.1:375000-387500 GCA_016801955.1 Conus betulinus | reverse complement strand
CACAAGCCGACTACAAAGAGAATCCAGCAAGAAGAAAAGCAGCCCCCAACACTACCACCATCACCACCACCACACCCCCCAAACTTCTTGTGATCTCCCAGTCTCATCAATCTAAATACAAACATCAATAAACAGTTGGATAAACGCTCTGATGCTGTCCAGTAGTATAGCAACTATAAGTGCTCCGTAACGGCATCGGTTCAGTTCAATGCACCAAAACGTGGGAATGAAAAAAACCGTAACAGTATTATATATCATACTACTTCAGCCAGGGCGCAGTCCGAAGCCCTTATCGACAGACTTACCGCCCCTAGTGACGGGCAACATCTGCATACCGTTCGTCGCGCGCGTGCTGATGCAATGCTCACGGCCGAGTGAACACCACATATACGTGATAGAGGGATATTTTGAAGAAAAAAAAAAAAACACACAAAACCCAATGAACACAGGATAAGCCCCCGTGATTCACAGGCCGACCCGACTGGAAAATATACTGTATGGGCTATATAAAGTATAGTCGTGTGTTTATCAAAACAATACAAGTGTCCTTCGATTCCACGAAGAGAAAGGGATATACGGAAAGTCAATAGGTGGTCATTGTTAACAACAAACTCCATACTGGGATACGTACAGCTGGGTTCAAACTGGATTTTTAAAAAAGTTCTTTCTTCCTGACACCACGAGATATTGTTTCAAAGGCTTCAGAGAGAGTTAACTGATTACACATGCAGCATTGAACAGTATTCAACAGATCAAGTCACGTGAACATCTTGGGGAACAACGCAGTAAACGTTAATGTACATGACCATATTTTCAGACAGTGGAGCTCTCACAACGATGACACCGTAACGTCATATATTAAAAAACAAACAAACAAACTAATCTAAACAAGGAAAGGAATACATACAACCCAAAGAGCAGTATATTTGTTAAGGATACACAAATTGATAAATCAATGATTGAACAAACCAATAAACCCTTATGCTTGGCATCTCATCATAATTACCCTTGTGGTGCAGTCACGCTCTTCGTGGCAAAACAAAATCATGAAACATAATGCAGATAATCCCAATGTAGATCTTGTTAATTACAGTTATCATCACATTCATTCATTATCCCGCGCTCCGTCTCTCTCACTCCTCCCAACTCTCTCCGTCTGTTCAGTCTGGCTTCAAACAATAAACCGACCTAAGTGTTCAGTACGCGTGCTTTTTTTTTTTTTTCTTCATAAGTAAAAGAATTCATCAGTTTTTATTATTACCAAGATGACAAAAACCAACAAAAACCACACACAAAAAAACAAAAACACCCCCCCCAAAAACCAACCCCACCCAAACCAAACCCAAACCAAAGCCACTTACCACACCATTACAAGTGAAACAAATCGCGCACCGACGCTACATTCTTATGCAAAATGAAGAGGAGGGTGGGATGGGAATGGGGTAAAGTGGAGGGCTGGGCTGGGCTGGGGTGTATGCAAATGGTTGCTTTTGACATTCCATACCCTTTTGTCCCCCCTCGGCTTCCCCTTAAAAAAAACACAAGAACAAAACAAAACAAAAAACAAACAAACAACAAACAAAAGTACACAACCCCCAAACAAAGAAAGTACTGCCGCAGCGAAAATTAGGCCAAATCTTTATGTATGTGTTCAGAAACATAAGCATATCTTCAGAAGAGCTACGGAAAGTCAGTACTGAAGACCGATCCCGCATATTCTTAACGTAATCTAGTTGTGGCAAACAATAAAATCTTTTATTAGATTTAGATGTTCACACAACATGATTAACAACAAGACAAAAAAATCCACCCACGCACCCCCCCCCCCCCCCCCCTTCCTACTACACAACACACACACACACAATCATAAAACATAACAATAACAACCAAATTAAGCAAGCAAGAAAGAGAGTGCTACAATGCTTAATGTACAAAACAAAGCGTTACGATGTTTCATCTACAAAACAAAAAGCTACACAACTTTTAAAACAACAAAGCGTCAACGTGACATGAGTCTTCAGGTACAAAACAAACCCCAAAATGTCTCCTTAGAAAAAGTAATACCCGACAATGCAAAATACGCGAAGGCATTGCCAACCATTGCCACCAAGCTCTGTTCAGAACCAACAGAAAAAAAAATCGGTACTCCCCCCCCCCCCCCCCCCCCCCCCCCCCCCCACACATTTAGGGCCTGTCAATCTCGTGAACTCATAGAACAGTGTGCAAAAAAGAACATACGGATCTGATTTTCCCCAAGCTTCCAAAATAACAACGGTGATGAAAAGAGCATCCAAAAATGGGTATGGGATAAGGGTGGCACACGTATGGGCATGACTTGGTGGGAGTGTGGATGAGAGTGAGGAGGAGAAGAAGGGTTGAGAGGGCGGGGAGGGGGGGGGTGGTTTGTACGACATGCGCACTGTTTATCGACTGATTTCTATAAGCAATGCTAGAACCATAGGTAGGCATACGTTTTATCAACTCACACATCACGGGCAGGGGTTTCTGTCCTAACTTCACGTTGAACTGAAATGTACTAATAACGAGAAGGTTGATGATGATGATGATGGTGATAACAATGAACAACAACAACAAACAACAACAATATAATAATAATGATATATAATGATAACAACAATGATAATAGTAACAATAATAACAACAATAATGATAGAGTTGATGATGATGATGACGATACCAATTCTCTCGTTCTTTGGTCCTCAAAACTGTGACTATAGCGAGGTCTGCAAACAGGTTTTCTGCACAGTATTGACTGTTCCTTTTCGGCGGTTTCTGACAAGGACGAACTGTCACGCTTCATGGACAAAGCCACGACAAAACCCACTCTCCTCTGTCGCTCTCCACAGGCCCATGGACACCTGGCCAGCTCAGCGGTAGAGAACCCTGTTCAGAACAGGATGCTGTGAGCTGGAATTTCGCTGGAATCTGACGAGAGAGAGAGAGAGAGCTGGAGATCTGAGAGAGAGAGAGAGAGAGAGAGAGAGAGAGAGAGTTCTGAGGGCAATAGAGTTGCCGGGAAGATAGTTCCCTACCCCCATCTCCTCTGCCTCCATTTTCTTTTATAATGGTTACCCTAGCCTCCGATGTGACCTAAGGCGGGCGTGGACTTTTAAACCCATACTGTAGCCGACTTCTGAGACTGGATCTTGACGAAGCGAGTGTCCATTCACGCCTGCAGGTGGCACAAATGACAATCCAGGGATCTGAGCGGGGCCTCAGGAACAAGGACCTCGTTTCAGTGTCGATTTGAAGACTGTAGCAACGTTCCAGGCATATTCGCAAGGCATGCTTCTCAGGCAATGCTCCTCGCTCGTGTAGGGCGGTTCAGTTTTCTCCTCATCACCTTGCGCAAATATCTGACGGTTTTAACCAGGGAGGGGGCAACGAAGCTGTCACAAATGGCAAGAAAAAAAAAAAAATCTCTTGAAAGTGGCGGGCGACATTGACCTGCCTTTCTTCCGGCACATCTTCATCATGTATAAGAAGAGTGAGAGGAATTGCTTACTTGCACACACAGCCTAAGATCATCTCAAGTCCGGCAGAAATGCACTTAGTTCTGGTGCCAAGTGACTGAATTAAGATTGGCCTCGCTCGCCATGTATGATGTTCTAGTGCTGTCACTCCATTATTAAATTAAGAAAAAAAAATCTCTTCACCGCGCCGGAAATATTTGAACGAAAACTACTTGTCCTGAAAAGCAAAGCAACAGCCACAATAGAACTATTTGCAGAAAAAAAAAATCATAAGCGCGCCAAACATTTCCGCCGAATTTGTCCCACCTATTTCGATTAATTCACGACTCCTATATGAAACGAAAAAGAAGTAAGAAAAACGTTGGATAAAAAGGCACAAAAATACACGAAAAACCCCATAATTATAGACCTATTCAGACACGTCTGAATGGTCATCAAGTGTCTATTCTGGTCAGCGTTCATATTTCACTACCTAATCACCAGACAATAACAAGAAGACTGGCAAAATATGAACTGTTACAAGAAAAATACCGAATGTACAGATGAATGGTCGCAAAGGCAGAAAAACAACGGAAGACAGTAAACAGTGATGTTGCTAAAAAGGCCAGAATCAAAGAGAATGGTCGAAAAAAAAAAAAGGGAGAAAACTGATGACAAATACAGAATCTGAGAAGGCAGAAGACAAGTTTCTACCGAAAGAGCCCACCCATCCATCCCCAACCCTACATAACGCTCCTTCCTCCTCTCGGCATCCACTCAGAGGCGAGCATCCCCAGCGAGATCTCTACAAAAGTTCCGACCATGAACAGGCTGGCTGGCCGCGACAACGCTGAACTAAGGACGTTTTTTGTTTGTTTATTTTTTTTCTGTGTACGAAGGCTGATGTTTCCTGCGGACACTCCCTGTATAGACAGGCAAGGATTAATCCCCATCTGCCCAACAAAAGGAGTGGAGTTTTGTACGTATTACCGTTTTTTTTTTTTTTCCTGCCATTAAGACAGCCATACTCCAACTTCTGGGAAGGTGCATGGTTTGTGGAACGTGTCATCCATACCACCGACCAAATTAGCCTTCTCTTCCGAAAGTTGGTGATGGGATTTTACGTGTGTGTAAGATATTATGCGTGCGAGTTCACGCATGGTACCTCAGTTTTATAGTTTCATTCGAACGACTGCATGGGAAAAGGAGTCAGAACCAATGTTAACTCCGAGGGAAAAAAAACCCTGTACCGAAACGGCCCGGCGGAGATCCGAACCCGCAACCCCATGATCACCAAGATTACTATTCCGGCCCCCCACTAAGGACGTTGATCTCCGTCCTCCCCGATGATCCCGGCAGTGCGCTCGTTCTCGGTCTGTGAAAGGACACCAGGACGGCTTACAGCAGGGCTAACTGCGCGCCGTTTCTTAGGTGCCCGTTAGAAATGAGAGACGTGTCCACTTCACTTCTTGCCACCTTCCTGCCTGATGCAGGCTGCAAAAATGGCCTTCCTGGATCATCTGCTCTCCGAAAGTCGAGTGTCTAGTGACTGCAATTTTGAAGGTTCCCTCCGTTTCCCTTTCTTCATTGCATCTCTTGTATCGTCATCATTGTCATTGTTATCATCATTATTGCTACTATTGTACTGTGGGTACGGTATCGTATCGTCATCATCATCATCATCATCATCATCATCATCAAAAGTATAATTACTATTGTTGTAGGCACGATTAATACCATCATCATCACCATCATATTTATTGTTGTTGTTATTAACCTTATCATTTTTGTTATCATCGTTAATTTTCACAACGATTTTCATCACATTTATTCTTATCACAATCTTTCATTTTACCACGCAGCAGGCATTACAGAAATGACCTTCGATTTCTTTCCGAGTAAATTACTCCGATCAACTTGCTCACTCCCAGACTTGGCTTGATACCCACCGGAAAGAGATCATTTCTGTTTTTTTTTTTCTTCCTGAAACAGGATGGCCCCTTCCATCCCTACCCCCCACTCCTCCCCCAACCCCTTGCTCTCCACTCGAACTTTTGGCCACGTCCTATGATGGCAGCGGTAGAACATGCCGGCTGAACTAAAATAGAAAGTTTTATCTAAAATGCAGTAAAATACTCCCTCCCCTCCACACACACACACACACACACACACACACACACGGCAAATCGACGTCTAGTTGAACTAGTGTTAAAACATTTGCTGATGTCATCAGAGCTGGTGATCCCAAAAGCTTGAAAACTGCTGTTAAAAGAGGTCTCCTCAAAAAGGCAAAGGCAACAGGAAACGGATTTCTTTCCTGCCTGCACGACCTCAGCAACACCACACGAGACAAGGCCTCAGTGGGAACGCCATTGGGCTCCCACAGGGAATGCTTTCGTCGCCGTAGTTACTCCTCCCCAGCGCAAGACATCTTCTAGGAAAACCCGAAACTGAACGGAATCATTGG
The DNA here is from genome assembly GCA_016801955.1 of Conus betulinus. Classification (NCBI taxonomy): domain Eukaryota; kingdom Metazoa; phylum Mollusca; class Gastropoda; order Neogastropoda; family Conidae; genus Conus; species Conus betulinus. The sequence goes on along the minus strand of JADBJO010000315.1, from coordinate 381,560 downwards.
AATCAGTGGAATCTGACAGAAATAAATAATCGGTGTATTCAAAACAAGACACGGTTTTCAGGTGATGAGAATGCAACGTCAGACAGATCTATCTGGTCAAGTTTTTTTTTTTCATTTTCTATTTCATTTTTGTTTTACTGAATGTGGTCTGTGAGGCATAAAAATATGTGTAAACGCATCGTTAGCAGGAGTCACCGATCTAAAATACGCAGTGTCAACTATCATAAAATCATTTTCTGATTTTGTTCCACACAGCTGATAGTATTTTTCACACACACACACACACACACACACACACACACACACACACACACACACACACACACACACACACACACAAACACCATATTTACAGAAACAAATACAAATGTGAGGATAGACACACACATATCTGTACATAAAATTATGTACACAAGTGCTTTGAAATAAAAGGTTTGGGGAAAATCCAAACAAACCCAGAAAAAGTACATGGGAAACACACACACACACACACACACACACACACACACACACACACACACACACCAGAAGAAAGAGGAAAGGAAGGATGAAAAGATAAAACAAACAAACAAACAAACAAACAAACAAACAAAAAAGCCAAAAAGAGCGCAAACGAGTGAAAGGAACTTAAAAGAAAGGGAAAAAAGGTAAGGAAGAAACAATAACAAAAATGAAGAAAGAAAGAAGAAAGTGTCTCTCACACACACACACACACACACACACACACACACACACACACACACACACACACACTTACTTCTTACTTCCCCCTTCTGAAAATATACATGTTTTCAAGTTAACGAGTATAGTCTCTGCCTCCAAGAGGGGAAAACACACACACACACACACACACACACACACACACACACACACACACATATATATATATATATATAAGGATGGGGTGTGGAGATCTACTAAAACTGCAATAATTGTAGCAGGTACACCAAATTGGGTGATCGTGTAAAAAGAACGACAACAAGAACGATAAAAAAAAAACATATACGAATCAGCTCCCACCCCCCACCCCCCCCCCCCGCCGGTTTTTTTTCCCGTCGTACCTTCTTGAACAAACACCTAAACAAAACAAAAAAAATGGAAAACAACAAAAATCAAAAGCCAAAACAAACCTCGAATCCAAATATATTAATTGTCGTAAAGTACTTGCGCAGTATCATGTAAAAAGTAACGAACGAGTTTTAAGTTGGGTAGCTAGCTGTAACTCTTCATCTCCCATGTGGGCCTGCATAACACGGATGAAAAATAGAACGAAACAACGCGACAAACACTCTCTACGGACGAGGTCACACAGCAGTTCGAAGCTGCAGCTACTGAACTGGCTCCCCTCCCTCCCACGCCCCCCCCCCCCTCCCCTCCCCCCCCCAGTGAGTGCGTCAATTCACAGTCTTCATCTCCTAGCCGACCGCCATGGTCATCCCAGGCTGGCCGTTTCGGCGGGGGGGGGGGGGGGGGGGGGGGGGGACAACAACAAAAAACGGAACTTTTTTTTTTACACGCACGCAGCCCCCCCCCCCCCTCCCCCGTTTGGTCGGGTCGCACTTGTTTTGGAATGCGGATGGCTGCCGTTATTTTGCCGACGTCATCACCCGCCGTCCACTGATACAGCCATCTTCATCTCACCGGGGCAACAGCTGCTGAATGCTATCTCTTGACTCCCTTAAAAACAAAACGTAGCTGACCTGACACTCAGGGAGCAAGAGTGGGACGGAGGGGAGTGGGGGTGGGGGTGGGGGCAAAGGGGGAAGGTAGAAGGGGGGTGGGTGGGTGGGGAGTAAGGTAGGGAAGTAGGGTGTGGTTGTAGGAGTGATTCCGAGGCCGAATGGGGACAGGAGTATGGGTAGGACAAACAAAGTGGAGAGAGGGGGGGGGGGGGGGGGGGGGGGGAAATAGTCCGACTAAAAATTGTGCAGTAAGAGGTATGCAAAAAAAAACAATAGTATATAACAAAACACAATCCCCCCCCCCCCCCCCCCCCCCCCCCCCCCCCCCCCCCCACGTCCCGAACTTCGCTCCGAAATGAAAACATTTTTTTCTGGCTTAAAAAGAACGATCGTACTGTAATGTAAAAGTAATGAACAGGTTTTCATTTTCTTTTCTTTTCTTTATTACTTAAAAAAAAAGAAATTATTTATGTATCTATCTATTTATTTACTTATCTATGTATTCATTTATCTATTTACGCATTATTGTAGCTTGAAGGCTTTTAGCCACTGCCCTATGTTCTCCTGCGTGACACCAAGCAAAGCAATTCAGCACACAGCACGAAACAGTTCCATGCTGCCCCGTCTCAACAGTTCTCCCCTTGCAGAGCACCAAACCACACGGTTCACAGCCCAGCCGGTCGACCACTAGGGCCACTGAAGCTGGCCGCTTCGGAAAGCACGATGACAAGCTTTTCTTTTTTTCTTTTCTTTTCTGCACAAAGACAAACCAAACTCCCGCTCAGTCGGGTTGCACGTGCCTAGGTTGTCACGTCATGATGATGACCCGGTTACACCCAGCTCAAGACGTAACAGGGCCGTGAACTAGTTGAAATCAGATCCAGGTATCAATCAACATCCTAACCGTATCTAAAAAAAAAAAAATCTTCAAAGTCAAAACCATTCGAGATCGCGTGTAAAACAAATAAGAACAAAGACAAAACAAAGAAACAAAACACAGACACACGCACACGCGCACGTACGCACAGAGAGAGAGAGAGAGAGAGAGAGAGAGAGAGAGAGAGAGAGAGAGAGAGAAACACACAAATACACAAACAAGCAAACATACAAACGAACAAAACCCACAACGAACCTCCAAATCTTTCAACACCGCGTTCTCCAGATTTAGAGGACAGAAAAGAGAATTGAGAAGGGGGAGGGGGAGGGGGGGGGGGGGGGGGAAGCGGAAGCAGGGAGCGAGGGGGGGGGGGGGGGGGGGGTGGAGGGATTGATGAGGCGGGGGTGGTGGAGGAGATTAAGAGGTGTGTGTTGGGCGGATGGGGTAGAGGATTAGACAACATAAAACCGATTCTTGTACATAATCCAAAAACTCCATGCATCATTGTCTGTAAGCATGTCTGTAAGAAAACAAAACCAAAAAAACGCCAGCGGAGAAACAAGGGAAAAAAACACACCCCAAAACTCACACTGTCGCCCTTATCAATAAGCATGCAAAATAGACATTATCTTGTGCTTGATCAAATCGTGTGTTTACAGTTTACATATCAAGTGATTTTTTTCCGTCTGATTTCAGAACCAACTTTCGGGAAACAAAAACATAAGCGGGTTAAAACAAAACAAAACAAACAAACCAAAAAAAAAAAAAAAAAAAAAAATCACCCCCCCCCCCCCACACACACACAAAAGAAAAATCATAAAGCGAAGCCTTGTTATCATTGACAAGCATAATTATGTCATAGCTCAGAATCAACGTAATAACAGAGAGAGAGAGAGAGAGAGAGAGAGAGAGAGCGCGCAAAGAAGTAAGATATATCCATACAAAAGGAAAACTAATCATAAAACATTTACATACAGACTTACCCTGGTTTTTCGCCCTCGAGGGAGCCAAGGCCAACAATATTCAAAACAATAAAATTAACCGTTCACAAGATAAAAAAGAATCAACCATAGATAACAAATTACCATTTACATGATAAAAACATATGGCAATCCGCGTTCAGTTTAGAGTGTACGTAGCACAGCGAAAACGATCCGGTAAACACTGTTACACATGTCTATGTGCTCTCATGGTGAGAACAAACTCAGGAAACATTTCAAGGACCAAATTAAGAACCAAAAAAGTTTCAAGTTACTTGTCATAAAAGACAAGATGTAGCGCCATTGTTAGACGATAAGAATGGCAACAGTACGTTGTATAATAATTATCATGACAAATCTGATGTATAACTGGAATCAGGAACTCGAACTATTTTCTTACTACGTCAGTGAAAAGATTTATAGAGCGAGCGTTCGTGAAGATTTAAAAAAAAAGAATCATTCCCCGCTTCTCTCCCCTCCCTCTCCTCCCACACCCATACATACACAAAAATCCCACCACAAGACAACAAAGCTTGTTTTGATGTAGTAAGCAAGCAGGTCCCACTTGTAATTTATACAAGACCTTTGTGCGAGCACACACACACACACACACACACACACACACACACACACACACACACACTCTCTCTCTCTCTCTCTCTTTCTCTCTCTCTCTCTCTCTCTTTTAACAACCAAACAAGACCGCAATTTTCTGGAACAATAGAGGTGCTGGGAAAATGCTGGAGCGAGGATGGAATAGGGAGGGGACTGGAATAGACTGGCGGAGGGGGGGGCAGGGGCAGGGGGTGGGGGGGGGGGGGGGGTGGGGGGGGGGGGGGGGGGGGGGACTGTTCATGAAGACCTCTTCCTGAAATGTGAACATAAATTTTTAATATGAAAATGAATACCTGCCGTCAATCGTTGTCTGCATCCTTTTCTGCGAGACCAATGCAAGATCATGAAAAAAAAAAAGCTTTTGACACCCATATATGCTCCACTCATGCACAAATACTGACTCAGACTCGTTTACTTCCCCTCCTCTCCCCCCTTTACCCCCCCCCCCCCCCCCCCCCCCCCCCCCCCCCCCCCCCACACACACACACACACACACATTCTTCCCGATTCTTAAGCTGAAAATTGTTGCCTGGAGCTGAAAAAGAGTCACTTCAGTGGACGCACTGGGAAACGACCATGGTACTTGTACACTACCCGCAACCTGACTGATTTACATTCAGATTCCTCATGCGACCTTACCGGTGCCGTCATGATCTGAAACGGCAGTGCGCCGGCCAAAATCGGTCATTGGTTATCCTGCTTCGCTCAGTTCGCTCAGTCTCGTCAGCAGCGCGAAACCGCCTAGTTGCACTGCAGTCGTTCAGTGCTATTGTGAGCGCTTTTAAAACCGAAGTGGGCGGCGGTCCTTGTACTGAACGAACCAGCTTCGTTCACATGAGCTCAACGAGTACAGGGAACTGGCTCTTTCCAAAGCGGTAACCTGGCGGTTTCTGCGGAGGAATGTAGAGTGAGAATGCGTTGTGATGGAATGAGGGACTCCAAGTGTTATTTGTTGCTCTCGAAGTGGAAAGCAAATTATGATCTGTGGACACACACGTACACAAATGTTTAGTTAACGAACAGAATTTTTTTTTTTCACCTGTTAGTCCTTGTAGCAACAGTCTCAGCAAAAGAAAAAAAAAACTAAACCAACAAAACAGCCCACTGAAAGTTCCGTATGAAGAAGAAGATAATGATGGTTGTGTGCAATTTCTACAGGTCGGTGGGAAAACAAATTAAAAGGGGGGAAAAAAGGTACATTACCCCCCTTCCAGCGTCGAATGTGGCAACAATGATACAGCAAGAACAGCAGTTGATGCTGCGTTTGCTTATCACTGAAACGATACTGCCTCTTGTCTTACTGCTAGCCCTGGGGGAAGAAGGCAAAAAACACACAAACAAAAAAAACAGGTTTAAAAACTACCGTCACTTTGGTTTATTACCGCAAAGAGCGGGGCAGAACTCTTACAGAAACAATGAGGTAAACAATCAGTTTAAAAAAAAAAGGGAAATCATAAAAGGAATTCGCGTTGAGCAGCGCTTGCACACGTCCAAAAGGGTTAACATTGTATGTGTTGCCATTGCTGCACCGTGATCGATGTCTCCAACAAGGAGCTGTGTGACGTGGGGAAATTGGATGAAAGCGTCCTTGACTACACTGCCCGTTTCTGGCACCGACTGAAATCTCTTCAGACTTGTTTGCAGCTCAAGTTCTTGAAGCATGCTATGTGATTGACAATCAACCGTATAACACCAGGCCCACGGGCACACCTCTGAAACAAAAAAAAATAATTCCGAAAATAAAAGTTTGGATGGGCGTTTCCAAGGTACTGTACCGTTGCAGAAAAAAAAAACCCAAAAAGGCGCACCCTTGTGTTGTTCTATACCTCGCTTGTTTCATTTCACCCAAACTAAACAAAGCCCCCAAAACCAGTGAAACAGTTTTTTTCTTTTTTGCATAAGTAAGAAGGAACATGAGCGAATTCCACCACCCTATTCCTCAAACAAAACAGCCAACGATATGGACAAATGTGAACACGGGCACAAACGAACTTTCTTTCACAGTGTCTTAATTAATGTCTCTTTTAAGAATCTAGAAATACTGCCTTGGGTTTTCTAGGTTAATATCAGGTATGGACGTTTATACCTAATACTGCACCCTATTCATAAAGTTTGGACTCATATTAGCTGGATGCTTATCTATATGTCTGTCTGTCCATTTGTCTATCTGTATAGATATCTGTTTTGTCTCTCTGTCTATGTATCTATCCACCCATCCATCTATCTCCATCTATCTGTCTGTCTGTCTACCTACCTACCTATCCCTGTTAGTTCAGGCTTTGTGCCTGGTGTAAACAACGTCCACCTTGACTAGTGTGTTTGCAGGAAAGCGTGTTCACCTTGTGGACCAGCGTGGATGGTGACAACAGTGAACAGATGTGGAGGTGGGTGAGCCGACTTCACTGT
>JADBJO010000315.1:342500-370000 GCA_016801955.1 Conus betulinus | reverse complement strand
TACGTCACTGTTTGCGTCTTTTCCCCCCTTTTTTTCAACAACACACATTCTCGACTATCCCTGAGAAAAGCAAGCGCTGATAGATATAACTTTAGTCCGTCGCAATCCTCTGTGTCTGGAATACCCGTTGTGACACACTGAAAACGATCATACACTTATTATTATTATTATTATTTTTCATTTCCCCCCCCCCCCCCTTTTTTTGTGTGTAAAAAATATGATTAATTTTGTCAGCATTAGATGAATGCAGGTAACCCTGCAAATGACGTCATTTTTTTCAAAAAAAATTTGTCCACGGGTGGTGAGTTTGAAACAGGTAAGGTAAAGCGTTTCCTTTTTTTCAATTTCAGTTTATTTTGAAAAGTTTTTTTTTTTCTCCCGAAATGAACTTAATTAAGTTACACCACGTGCACACATGTTTTCTACAAATTATCGCCAGTCTCGGGAATACATCTTCAACTTTGTCCACAAGTTAGTTTTTCGTGGAGTAAATGTGTGTATATTTTGTAACTAGTTATGTCTATTGTCTTTTTCCTTTTTGTTCCCTTCCCTTCAGCAGGACATGCCCCCCCCCCCCCCCCCCCCCCCCCCCCTTTTCAGTGGGTGGCTGGCCTCAGAGGCCCAGCATGGAGGCCCGGGGTCTGATTATGATACAAGCGGGACTCTGTCAGAACATGAAGGCAACTTTGTGGGCTGATGTGCGAGATGTTTCTTAAAGCTTCGTGGATGAAATACGAAAGGGATGGGATTTCATCTTTCGACCACTTATGTTTTCTTTTCGGTCATGACCCTGCTTGTACGCGACTGTGACTGTGATTTTTCTTGATTACAATCACAATAATCTCTAGGTACGGTTTTGGTTTTACTTCATGACATCATAATCGTATTTTTCTTTGCCCTTAAACAAAAAAAAAAATTAAAAAAAAAAAAAAAAAAAAAAAAGGAAAAAAAAAAAGGAAAAACCCCCCTCCCCCAGGAAAACGGAGCAAAAAGCAAAAAACAAAACAAAAAAACAAAACAAAACAAAAACAAAAGCAAACAACAAAAAAAACAACAAATAAACAAACAAAATCATGTTTTTTGGTGAGTACAGCTTTCCATAACTCCCTTAACCTTCTCTCTGGCAACAACATCTGCTCCATGGACTAAAAGTCGGCGCAACCGCGCACTTCCCCGAAATATTCCGAGTCTGTTGTCTGCGACATTTTGTCAAATATTACACGCCCATCGTTCTCTAGCTACTGGAAACAAAGAAACAAGCAATAAACAATAAAGAAGTCGGGTAACTCTTGCTCCCATAAGAAAACCTAACGCAGAGTAACTTTTATCCAAGACTGGCACAGCCTTTTAAAACTTGAATAAAGTCTGACAAATACAAGGAATATCTTTACTCTGTGTTAGGTTTCCTAATGGGAGCAAGAGTTACCCTACTTGTTTACTGTTTACTGTTCCGTGCCTCATTTTATCTTCAAATAAACAAGCAGACATATATACAACATCAAGTTCTCCAAAGTAAAAGAGTTCCATGCTATAAACGTAAATACTTTTGAAAATAGGATTTAATCCCCCTTCCCTCTCCCCTCACAAAAAAGTGCACACACACACATACACACACACACACACACACGCACGCACACGCACGCACGCACGCACGCACGCACGCACGCGCGCACACACACACACACACACACACACACACACACACACTCCCCCAAAACAGCTGTTAATTCAATTCAATATAATGTGCAGTGCTATGGTGCTCTGCTAATAAAAAAAAAAGTAAATAAAATACAGGAACACGAACGACAGTATTCTTTGTTATTGTTTTTCACAGCTGCTGGCTTTTGAGAGAGAGAGAGAGAGAGAGAGAGAGAGAGAGAGAGAGAGAGAGAGAGAGAGAGAGAGAGAGAGAGAGAGAGACAGACAGACAGACAGACAGAGAAAGAGATCTATTTTCATTCGATGGCGTGTAAAACAGATTGGATCAATTTATGCCGTATACATCGGAGGACGCGATTATAATGCACTATAAGCTATCGAAACAGATTTGTTGCCATAAAAGAAAGAAAAACGAAAACAAAAACAAAATGAAAACAAAAAAACTGATGTGATTTTAAAGGCAGACAAAGGAGGAGAGACGGAAAGCAAGACGGAAATGACGAGAGAAAGAAGACAGAGACAGACAGACAGACAGACAGACAGACAGACAGAAATAAGGAAAACAAAACAACAGTTGGCAAAGAATCAAACAGGCAAGGTGGATTAGAGAATGGGGGGAAAAAAAAGAGATGAATAGGAAGAGTGGGTGAAGGGACAACACACACACACACACACACACACACACACACACACACACACACACACACACACGCGCCGCGCATACGCGCGCGCATGCACACCATATCTACACGCCACACACCTGCAGAGAGAGAGAGAGAGAGAGAGAGAGAGAGAGAGAGAGAGAGAGAGAGAGAGAGAGAGAGAGAAGGGGTGGTGGTATTCTGGTCGCTTCTTCACATTAAGGCCCTTGCATCTCAGCAGGGGGTATACAGCATATCAAAACAATGCAGTACTTGTACAGAAAACAACAGGCTTACGAGGACTTCGCTGTTACGAGATAGCAACAGATCGAAACTGAAATGCCTTGCGTAAGTAAACTGACAACCTTCTTACAGCGCCTTCGTGTTGAGACGCTAGAACTGACTTAGAGTATTTGTACAGCTTTCTTGCAATACATTGGGGTTTCAGACAAGAGGAGAGTATAACACCACGATTTAAATGCGTTTTCATTTATCTGTTTACACGGTAGACAGTTCAAATCCATCTCAGTTCATTAATGTGACGATAACGATGTTGTCCTCCTTTTGGGAACGGAAACCTGCATTCTGTGACAGGCGAAATCAGTTTGAGACTGTCTAAAACCGTTTGAGTGCGGTGGAATAATATCTGATACACGGAAAATTTATTGCTATCATGAATACGAAAAATCATATTCCTACCATCTATGCGCAATCAGTCGTCTTTTAAATCACATTAGGAAAAAAAAAAAGTTCAAGATCCTGGACGCCTTATTTCATGCATACATTATGTAAACAGAACTAAACCATTTAAAAACAGGAATATGAAACTTTTTTTTTTTTTTTTTTTTTTTTGCATCTAGGTGTTCTAACACAACGCAGGCTTTTTACTGGAAATCTATCAGGATAATACAGATTATGAAAATAGGGTATCTTCTTGTTTCTCCACAGGCAAAAATCAACGAAACTGCAAAAATACTCTTTAAAGCAAATACATGTTTTTTTTTTTCTTTTTCACAATAACGGGTGGCACAATTCACAATAACTGTGTAATAACTGTAGATCTGCTCTTTCTGAGCAATGTGTTGAATCTGGACATATAAAATAAACAACCATAGCAAACCCAAAACTAGGAGTGCACTATCGTTTCAAAATGCGCAGTTTTATGATAATGCGGACCACAGCCGTCTTCATCTCACACGTCAGATCAGTGCATGCTGCGGTGAAACTGAGCTGAGAGAGAGAGAGAGAGAGAGAGAGAGAGAGAGAGAGAGAGAGAGAGAGAGAGAGAGAGAACCCGGGAAGAGGTGAATTGAACCTATTCTGATTCCAAGCGAAAGAAAAAAAAAATGTGAGAAGCAACTCGCGGAAACGAAAATTAGACTGGCAGGGTATTCAGCAGCGGCGTAAAGGGAAAAAAAAAAGGGGAAAAAAAACCAACCTAAAACCCAAAACAAAACACACACACACACGCACGCACGCACGGACACACACACACACACACACACACACACACACACACACACACAGATTCATCACGGCAAGAAACCAAAACTAATCCAAAACCAAAGCAAACGAAAAGAAAGGAGAACAGAGAAAGTTAATCACTGGATAAAAGCGTAGCATGGGGGCTGGAGGGAAAAAACGCGGGAAGGGATTGGCGGTGGACGCGTTCACACAAGTGCAAACGTTGGCGTCGTTTCTCGAAACTAACGAAGAGCGACGAGGCTACGCGTGGATCGCGCAGTTGACGAACAAATCACTGCTGCGTTATGACCTACTTAATAACTCACTGCGGAGTGATGATATCATGGACCCCCCCCCCCAAAGTTGTTGTGATCTATCAATGAGAATTAAAAAAACAAAAACAAAAACAAAAAAAAACCAAACAAAAAAAAAAAACCAAACAAACAAAAAAAAAAAAAAACCCAACAACACCAGCAGGCGCCAGTGGTACTCAAGAGAAATATTTTCCTCAACGGCCTAACCGACCCGCTGGAATGTGGACTGATGATCTACTGGATAACTCATTGCTGAGTGATGATCTATAGGGTTACTCACCGTGGAGTAAAAAAAAAAAAAAAACTTAACGGATAACTCACAGTGGAGTTATTGTCTCATAGATATTTTACAGTGGAGTAATGAGTTACTGGGTATCTCGCAGTAGATTAAAAAAAAAAGAAAACTTAATGGATATCTCACCGCGGAGTTTAAAAAAACTTAATGGATGTCTCACAGTGGAGTAAAAAAAAAAAAAAAAAACTGAAAGGATATCTGACAGTGGAGTTAATACTTAATGGATATCTCAGTGGAGTAAAAACCTAATGGAATCTCACAGTGGAGTAAAAAAAAAAGTAACGGATATCTCACAGTGGAGTTAAAAAAATTAACGGACATCTCACAGTAAAAAAAAAAAAAACAAAAAAAAAAAAAAAAACAAAAAAAACTTAATGGATATCTCACAATGGAGTTAATACTTAATGCAGGTCTCACAGTGGAGTAATGAATTAATGAATATCTCACTGTGGAGTTATGACCAAATGGATAACTTGATGATTCTGCGGTGATGACCTAATAATGGAGTGATGACCAAATGAATAAGTCACTGTGTAGTGATGACCTAATGAATAACTGACGGTGATGACCTAGTGAATAACTCGCAGTGAAATGACGACTTGGAAAGATAAATCACGCTTTAGCACTAGTCAAATAGATGACATTGGTGCAATTATGTTCAGATGGATCACTCACTGTTCAGGCATCACCTTACTGATTACTCAGTGTGGAATGAAGATCTGAAGGACAACTGACTACGGAAGATCTGATGGATAACCCGCTGGGAAATGAAGGTCGTGTTAGTTCTACTGCGTTATTCGTGTTTTTTTACATTTTTTTTCTTTGCTTTTGCTAACATTTGAACGGCACCACCTCTGGCATTAATATAAAATATAAACCACGGAAAGGGGGGAATTCTGTGCATGCAGAAAATGCCAGCCAGAACAGGGTTAAAGGGCTCGCTGAGGGTGAGGGGGGGTGGGGGTGGGGGGGGGGGGGGGGGGGGGGGGGCGGGAGCCTTTTAGGTACCTAGTTTTTTGGGAGCAGCTTAATGTAGAAGACGGATGTGGAAATGCATATGGACTTTAACACAGCATTTGCACGCGTGCGCACGCACGCACGCACACGCACGCGCACACACACACACACACACACACACACACACACACACACACGCACGCACACACACACACACATTGCTCACACTACAACCAAACTGATGAACAGACTGCGTCGACAGGGAAAAAAAAAGGTTCCTCCTCAAATCATCATTTTCGTATCTGTTTCAAGTAGTCTGGTTACCCACGTAAAATGTGCATTGAGACTACGCTTTGGTACGTGATTATATAAATAATACATATGATATAACGTGATGGAAAACCACGAACAGAACAAATTCTATTCATACGACCGTAGGGGCTCGACAGTACCACTTGGCCTGATTCCAGAACGGCTACCACATCAGATTAAGCCCCGGACGTTTATTGTATACCGCGATGGGTATAAACTTGAATAATGTCATGCAATAAAACGTGATTTAACATAATGTAATGCAACATTATTTAACATGATATAGTAAACTGAACAACTAGAAAAAAAAAACACAAAAAAAAACCGCAAGCGTATATAATGAGTCCTGGGGTCTAAGAGACCTGACAGAGATAAAGAAAGACAGAAAAAAAAAAGGAGAAGAAAATGGTAAAAGAGAGAAACAAAAGACAGATCTGATAATATAGACTCAACACGTATCCTGCACCACTTAATACGGTATCATAAATACCATCTTTGTTATCATGCCTTACGTGAATTATTAAAAAAAAAATCAAAGACCAATACATACCCAACAAGCAAACCAAAATAATAGCAAGCCATAGCCCAGCTCATCCAAGCTACAGGAGATGGACACACCAAACCGAAAACCAGACATTAACTAAAAAAAAAAAAAAAAAAAAATCAACATAGCAATGAAACTGGAAGGTCAGGAATGGGACTGGAGGAGAGGGGTGAGGGTGGGAAATGGTAGGGGGAGGGGACAGAATTCGGACCTGGGGGGTGGGGTGGGGGGGGGGGGGGGGGGGGGGGGGGGGGGGGGAGGAGACTTGTTAACCGATCTCAGCAAGTTTTTTTTTTTTTATTTTTTCAAAATGTTTGAAGTAGGCTTAAGGGTTGATAAAACATTGGCACCAAGTGTAAAGCAGGCTCCACACACTGGCCTAACAGACCTGAATTTTCTTATATGGCAGTACGACGAAGGTGCTGTAATCTTTCTTTTTCTTTTTGTTAATGAGAAAAGAAAAAAAGAAGAGTCACTCTGTCATCAAAACGTGTAATAAAATCATATTAATAACAATAAAAAAAAAAAAAAAAAAAAAAGATTATGGACAAGCAAGAAGAATAGATCACTGATGTCATCAACGACAACACTGATCCTGGCGATGGCATAACGCATTTGGCTACGTATGTTCAGTCAACAATAAATGATCAATAATAAGACCAAATATCTTATGCTGATCCCCCCCCCCCCCCCCCCCCCCCCCCCTCCCGATCCTCAAAGATCCCTGAAACCGTCGTATGCCCCCCCTCATACACAGCGAATAGCGCAATAAAAAACCTTCAACAGTTCAGTGCTATTAATTATGCGTGACTTTTTGGAAACGTGTTCTCTCTCTCTCTCTCTCTCTCTCTCTCTCTCTGTCTCTCGCACGCGCGCGGGCGCACACGCTGTTATGCAACTACGTTCATATGCTATACACACACACACAAACATGCGCAGTACAATACATGGGGGGAAAATCGTCTTTTTCAACAAAATCTGACAAAATAAAAATGTTCCGCCCATGTTCTCACCAGCTCCAAGTCACCATATCTGTGTGTGTGTGTGTGTGTGTGTTTCCACAAGAGTTAAACATCTCATCGAGAACTCTGATGATCACCCCCGCGGGCATGCGCAGTCTTTGATAAAAAAAAAAAAGGGGACAATTAAAAAATCCCTTGACATACAACAACACTGTCTGTCCCTCCTTTCTCCCCTAGCCCCTTAAACACAGTGTGGAAACGGGAGGACGAAGGCGTGGGAGCAGAACATTCCAGTCCACAAATCTTGAGGATACTACGAGTCTTTTAACAAACATGTAGATCAAGGAAGTCCTTGCACACACATGCACCAAATAATTTAAATTCCCTCTGAAGAAACTGCGAATAGCCGCAGTCAGGTTTCATAAATCTTGAAGATAAGTGACTTTTTTCCCCCCCACAAAACACGCCGAAAATGTAATTCATCAAAGAAAAACACTCCCCCCCCCCCCCCCCCCCCCCCCCCCCCCAACCTCTCATGCCCGTCGACAAGATAAAGATAATCTGTTTTGCTCCAACAGGCCAATACAACAAATGAAACACTCCACAATTACGGGGTACAAAATGGTAGCACTGTCTTCGCAGACTGCACGTGCAACGCGAACGTGTCCTTTCTCCCTCTTGGCGCACGACACTTAAGGACCAGGCATCTGTCAACTGTTCCACGTTGCGCACAGTCCCTCCACGGCACCCACTCACACCGCCTTGGCGACCTGTGACGCAAACTACAAGATGACGCGCAGTCGTGGGGGTTGCGTCACAATGATAATGACATCATCAGCGGTGCTTTGGTAGAACTGTCCAAGGCCACCGAGTACGGAACACTTGGTTTTGACGGCAGTGGCCACAAGTCTCATCAGCCTACGCCTTGTCGCGTTCGCGTAGGACCATCACCGTTTACAATCACTGCCCCAATCCCATCCCCAGCCGATTCAATTAAAAAAAAAAAAAATTATTTCAACACAGACACATGATAATTTCAAAGCACAGAATTTACGCGTGAATCGTAACGTTGTAAAGGAAAATAAATTCTCCCCCTTTTCCATGAAAGAGAGCAGAGGCATATACATACATACATTCATGTATAATATATATATATATTTATGTACACGCACATACACGCCAAGTTAGGCGTATGTGTTTATCAATCCGGAATTCCACACGTGGTTTAAAACAAACAAACAAATACGTCCAAACAACAGTAAGTTCTCTCAGTTTTCAAGAACAAAGAGGCCAAGCGTTGAGATACACAAACACACACACACACAATGATAAACATGCTTTGAAAAGAGTTGACGGAGGAAAATAAGGACAACTGAAAGTCTGGCCCGATCGAGTCATGAACTGTTACCACAGACTTCTCTCTCTCTCTCTCTCTCTCTCTCTCTCTCTCTCTCTCTCTCTCTCTCCCACGTGCACCGATTGTTTTATCATGCATAACAAAACCCCCAACAACCGAAAGTTCTTTCTTATTATCATTATCGTGTATATGAAAGTCAACACATTGTTATGAACAAACTGTCCACATTGGGATACAGTCCTACGCGATAGAAAGAGGCGTGTTTTAAAAAAAACTCAACCATGGCATCCAGTGTCTCTCTCTCTCTCTCGTACGCACGCAAGCAAGCGAGCAAGCAAGCATAAGCAAGCAGACACGCACATGCGTAGACACGCACGCACACACACATGCAAGCACGCACGCGCGCGCTTACACATACACACACACATGCGCGTGCGCGCACGACCATATACATACACACACACACACACACAACCAGAGTAATCTCGCTCACCCCTCTCCCACCCACACACACCACAAACAAGCAACGCACTCTCCTTCCAAAGCGTCCCCTCCAGTCCTCCACCTCTCCTTACTTTCCCCCCCGCTACCTCCCCCTCCCTACCGGTCCCACCTCCCCCTGCCCCCACAGCAGCCACCGCTGGAGCAGCGCGTGCACCCCCACCAAGGTCAAGGCCACCCGCCGAGGCACGCGCTGCCAGCGCGCCCCGCCGCTCCGACGCGACGCGTGGCGGCAGAAGCAGCTGCCAGGGCGACGCGGCGCCGCTCTCCTGCCCCCCCCGTATGTCTTCGTCCAGAATCACCGTTTCGTCGTACGAGGGGGGTTTCAGGGTCTTGTACGTCCCCGGCGGGGAGGTGTGGGGCCGGCGGGGCCCTGTGGGGGTACGGGAAAGGGGTGCGGGCGCGGGGCGGGGGAGGGAGGTCGGTGGGGGGCGGGGCGGTGGTGCGCGGGGCCGGGACGGGGGTGCGGATGGGGCAGATCATGGAGTCCTTGTTGCGCAGGTAGATGCGCAGGCCGAAGACACGGAAGTCCGGGTTGAACATGCAGCTGGGCAGCATGTTCTCGTCGAAGGTGTACTGTGGACACAGGGAAGACAAGAGAGAAAGAGCACTGGCCGTTAGTCGGTGGAGAGACTGAAAAAGGCTGCGGCTTTTCACTGAAAACAAGCCCAGTGATACTAGAAAACACACACACACACACACACACACGCACGCACGCACACACACGCACGCACACACACACACACACACACACACACACACACACACACACACACACACACAGAGAAAACAAGGCGCGATGTAACTCTTGTGTAATAATACGCAATAGCCACGAAACACACGTGAATTTTCGCGATAGTTTTTTTTTTTTTTTTTTTTTTTTTTTTTTTCCCAGGCGATATATGTAACGGACGTGAAAATGCGCTAAACAATACTCCCGTGATGACTGTGAAATGTAGCGTGCTGACAGCTGTCTGGGGTGTACTGTTTCTGCTGCTGACAGTCATCCGGCGAGTATTGTTTCTGCTGCAGATAATCTGGGGAGTAGTTTGTTTCTGCTGCTGACAGCCATCTGGGAGTATTATTTCTGCTGCTGACAGCCATCTGGGAGTATTGTTTTTGCTGCTGACAGCCATCTGGGAGTATTATTTCTCTGCTGCTGACAGCCATCTGGGAGTATTGTTTCTGCTGCTGACAGCCATCTGGGAGTTTTTTCTGCTGCTGACAGCCATCTGGGAGTATTGTTTCTGCTGCTGACAGCCATCTGGGAGTATTGTTTCTGCTGCTGCTGGGGAGTATTGTTTCCTGCAGATAATCATCTGGGGAGTATTGTTTCTGCTGCTGACAGCCATCTGGGAGTATTGTTTTGTTTGCTGCTGCTGACAGCCATCTGGAGATTGTATTCTTTCTGCTGCTGGCAACCATCTGGGGAGTATTGTTTCTGCTGCTGACAGACTATATGGGGAGTATTGTTTCTGCTGCTGCTGGCAACCATCTGGGGAGTATTGTTTCTGCTGCTGACGGCTATATGGGGAGTATTGTTTCTGCTGCTGGCAACCATCTGGGGAGTATGGGGCTCCCTTTCTTTCTCTGCGTTGTTCCACCCCCATTTTCTCTTTCCCTTTCCTCCTCATTCTTCTTTTCCTCCTTCCTTCGTCTATTCCTTTTCTCCTTCCTTCCCCTTTTCATCTTTCACCGTCCTGAGTCCTTTTCTCTTACTCCTTCATCTCCCTCAGTCTTTTTTCTCCGTCCTAGACCTCCTTGCTCTCTTTGTCCGTCCTTCCACGTTGTCTCTCTGTCTGTCTGTCTTCTTCTGTCTGTCTGTCTCTCTCTGTCATCCCCCCCCCCCCCCTTTTTTTTTCTTTCGTCTACCTCTCCCTCTGTCTGTTTCTCTCTGTGCTCCCCCTTTTTTTTCTTTCTCCATCCTCCCACGTTCTCTGTCTGTATGTCCTGCCCCCTTTTCTCCTTCCCTGTCTTCTGTCTCTCTCTTTTTTTTTTTCTTTTTTCTCTGCATCTCGTTTTTTCCCCCCTTACCTCCCTTTTTCCTCTCCTGTCCACTTTTTTTTTTTTTCTTTCCACATCCTTTTGTTTTCTTTTCCCATTCTTCTTCTTTTTCTCTCTGTATATTTTCCACTTTTTTTTTTGTCCTTTCCCCTCTATTCTCCCTTTCATTTTCCCCCTTTCCCTTCTTTCTTTTCTTCTTTTTTCCCTCTCTCTTTCCTCGGTTTTGTTTAATCTTTTTTCTTTCTCTTTCCTTTCTTCCACCTTCTTTTCTTTCCACTTCCTCCACCTTTCTTTTCTCTTTCTTCCACCTTTTACTCTTTCGTGTTTTTTTTCCCCCTCTTTCTTCTTCTTCCATTTTTTTTTTCTCTAACCCATCCCCCCCAACTCTTCTCTTTTTCCTGAACCATTTTTTTTTTCTTTCTTGTTCCCTTCGTTTCTCTTTCTCTCGACTTCTATCGTTTTCTTCTCCTGATTCTTCTTTCTTTCCCCCTCCTGCCCCCCTCCCCCCTCATTCTATTTGTCTTTCCGTTCAACTTTTACTCTCTTCTCGTACTCCAACATGTTCTATTCGTTCTTCCTACGTCTTTTTTTGTTTTTCATTCCTCTACTTTTTTTCTTAGTCTCTTTTCTCTCACCCTTTTCTCTTTCTACTCCTTACTCCTTTTTTTTTTTTTTTTTTTCTTTTTCCTCTTTCTCCCCCGTCTTTTCGCTCTTTTTTTTTCTTCTTCTTTCTTCCACATTTTTCTCTTTCATCTTCCTGGAATATTATCTTACTCCTTCCCCCCCCCCCTCCCCCCCCCCAACATTTTCTCTTTCTCCTTCCTGGAATATTTATTCTTACTCCTTCCCCCACATTTTCTCTTTCTTTCTCCTTCCTGGAATATTTTTCTTACTCCTTCCCCCAACATTTTCTCTTTTCTCCTTCCTGGAATATTTTTCTTACTCCTTCCCCCAACATTTTCTCTTTCTCCTTCCTGGAATATTTTTCTTACTCCTCCCCCCAACATTTTCTCTTTCTCCTTCCTGGAATATTTTTCTTACTCCTTCCCCCCCAACATTTTTCTCTTTCTCCTTCCTGGAATATTATTCTTACTCCTCCCCCCCCCACATTTTCTCTTTCTCCTTCCTGGAATATTTTTCTTACTCCTTCCCCCAGCAGTTTCTCTTTCTCCTTCCTGGAATATTATTCATACTCCTTCCCCCAACATTTTCTCTTTCTCCTTCCTGCCTTACTCCCCCCCCCCCCTTTTTTACCCTTATTTCTCCCCCCTTCCATTTTTCTCTCTTCCTCTTTCTCTGCCTTACTCCCCCCCCCCCCTTTTTTCCACCTTATTTTCTGCATCTTCCATTTTTTCCCCTCTTTTTCCACCTGCCACGTACTCCCCCCTTTTCCCCCCCCCCCCCCCCCCCCCCCCCTAATTTCTCCATCTCCATTTTTCTCTCTTTCTCTGCCTTACTCCCCCCCCCCCCCCCCCCCCTAATTTCTCCCCCCTAATTTCTCCATCTTCCACTTTTCCCCTCTTTCTCCACCTGCCTTCCTCCCCTCCCCGCCTTTTCCCCCCCTAATTTTCTCCATCTTCCATTTTCCCTCTTTTCTCTGCCTTCCCCCCCTTTCTCCCTTCCTTTCCCCCCTTTATTTCTCCGCCTTCCATTTTTCTCCTCTCTTTCTCTGCCTTTACTCCCCCCCGCCTTTTTTCCCTTATTTCTCCACCTTCATTTTTCTCTCTTTCTCTGCCTTTACTCCCCCTTTTTCCCCCCCTAATTTCTCCACACCTTCCACTTTTCTCTCTTTCTCTGTCTTTACTCCCCCTTTTCTCCACCCCCCCCCTATTCTCTATACCTTCCACCCCCTTTCTCTCTTTCTCTGCCTTTACTCCCCCCCCCCCCCCCCCCCTTATTTCTCCACCTTCCACGTTTTTTCTTCTCTCCTTCCTTCCTCCCCCCTTTTTTCCCCTTTTTCTCCCCTTTTTTCTTGTTTCTTCAACTTTCCACTTTTTTCTCTCTTTCTCCACCTTCCACTTTTCTCCTCTTTCCTCTTTTTTCCTCCCCCCTTTTTCCCCTTAATTCTCCACCTTCCACTTTTTTTTTCTTTCTCCTTCCTCCCCCCCCCCCCCCCCCTTTTTTTTCTCTCCTTATTTGTCCACCTTTCACTTTTTTTTCTCCTTAATCTCCACCTTCCACTCTCTCTCCTCCTTCCTCCCCCCCCCCCCCCCTTTTTTTTCTCTCCTTGGTTTCTCCACCTTCCACCTTTTTTCTCTCTCTCTCTCTCCACTTTTTCGCCCCTTTTTTCCTTTCTCCACTTCCATCTTTTTTTGTCTGCTTTCCCCTCTAACTTTTCTTTTTCCTCCTCCTTTTTCTTTGTCTGCTTCCTCCTCCTTCTCCCTTTCACCTCTCTCTCTCTCTCTCTCTCTCTCTCTCTCTCTCTCTCTCTCTCTCTCTTTTTTTTTGTTTGTCCTCCTGTCTCTCTCCCTCCCTCTTCCATTTTTCCTTTTTCTGCTCTCTCTCCATCTTTTGCTTTCCTTCACATTTAACTCTTTTTCCCCCCTTGGGGGCAGAATAGCCTGCCGGAACTCTCTGAGTGGAGAGATGTTCAAACGTTTTATCTTGTCCACCCCCTCCCCTTTCCTCTTCTCGCCCTCCCGCCCTCTGTCTCACTCTTACACACACGCATCGGAACTATGGTCAATTACAACTCGAGTCATCAGAATGGAGCGCCTATACAGCCAGCCCCGCCCACCTCTTGGCTGCTCTCTCTCTCTCTCTCTCTCTCTCTCTCTCTCTCTCTCTCTCTCTCTCTCTCTCTCTCTCTCTCTCTCTCTCTGGGCGAGATGGAAAATGGCAATTTGAATAGCAATTTGGCGAATTGAATCAGAGTTCATACCTCGAAGATTTCTCATGGATATCATCATCATCATCATCATCGTCGTCGTCATCATCATTCTCTCTCTCTCTCTCCTCTCTCTCTCTCTCTCCCAAGTAGGTCTATACTGTAACAGAATGGGGGCTGCAATTTGAAAAGCATATGAGCTCATCTTGAGACGTTTCTTATCCACCCCAGCCCCGCTGTCCCCCCCCAACCCCTGCTCCCCCTGCTCCCCCCTTCCCCTTCCCCCCCCCCCCCCCCCCCCCCTCATAGACGAGATATTTGTGGCAACTGCCGCTGTTTCTGAATCCGTTAAAAAAAAAAAGACGTCATTCCCGTTTATGCTCCACTCCAATCCCTCTTTCATCCCCCCCCCCCCCCTCGCCTCTGAACACCCCCTCTCCCTCCCCCCCCCCCCCCTCCCTGCGTTCCCCTCTGTCTACATCATTCTCTTCGTGATCGCCCTAAGCTCGCTTCTCTCTTTCTCTTTACCCCCCGATTGTCCCCGACTAGATAAATGACGGGCAGAAACTGGAACCAATGGAGTGGAACCCCACTCGGGGTCTCCAACCGTCTGTATTCCCCCCCCCCCCCCCCCCCTCCCCTCTGTCTTTTCCGTCTCCTTCCCACCCTCATCCTTTTCCCTCCTCTCCTTAGGGAGGATGCAACTCGAGCCATCCGAGTAAAAAGATCTGCAATATTTCTTTTCAATTTCTCCCTTCTTATTCTCTCTGCGCACCCCCCCCCCTCCCCGCCCCCCCCCCCCCCCCCCATCCCAATCCCAACTCCTCCCCCCCCGCTCATCTCTCTTCCCTCCTTCCTCTTCTTTTCTTTTTCATCCCCCACACCTCTCTCTTCTCGCCTCCCCTCTCACACCCTTTTTTCTCGATATAATCCTCCTCCATCGTCCTCCCTTCCCCTCCTCTTTCTCACCTCCTCACCCCCCCCCCCCCCCCCTACCCCTTTCGGGCAGACAGCAGGATGCGATTCCAGAGTGGAGTGATCTTCACTGTTCCTGTTTCTCTTCGCCTCTTTTTCTTTTTTCTTGATTCTTTCTGTTTCTTTTTCATTTAAAAAAATCTGATCATCCACTATGTCCCTCCCTCCCCCCCCCCCCCCCCCCCCCCCCACACACCTCCTTTCCCCCCTCTCTCCCACTTGACCCCCTTGGCGGGTAGATGTCGGGATATATTTGAATCATTTCTGTAAACCAATCCTGGAGTGGTTTTCACACCGCTGTCCGCCTCCCGTCCCTCTTCCAATATTTCGTTTTCATCTCTCTCTCTTTTTTTTTTTCTTCTTTTTTTCTTTAACTGTCCGCAACCCTCTTCTCCCCCCTCTTCCCCCCCCCCCCTCCTCCACCCCCTTCCATCTTTCATGTCTCCCAATCTCCCTCCAGATCGTCGGCTACAGATTGAACTATCTGTGTGAAGTGATCTTCAGGGTCCCCCCCCCCCCCCCCCCCTTTCTCTCTCTCTCTCTAGCAATATACACTCCAACCTTTACCACTCCATTCCTTTTCCCTCCCCCTCCTAAACCCCTCCCCCCCCCCCCCCCCTCCTTCTCTTGGGTGGCAAGCAGACATCAGCAGACCTGAGAATCGTAAATTTTGAGCTTGAGAATTATTTCGAGAATCTGGTATGCGTGTGTGTGTGTGTGTGTGTGTGTGGTTTTTTTTTTTTTTTTTTTTTTTTTTTTTTTTTTTTTTTTTTTTTTTTGGGGGGGGGGGGGGGGGGGGGGGGGTCTATGGACACCTGTAGGTGTATCTTACGTAGAATTGTTTGAAAGTTTGGCGACTCTCATCAGTCACAGTGTCACGCCAAAGTCGTGTGGTGTCGAATACTGGGACAGTCTCTAAAGAGTCCAAGTGGGAGTTTGAAGTGAAGCGAGCACGCTGTGCATCGACAATTCAAGGGCTGACCGAACGGGAAGGTGGGTGCTACTCCATGTAGGCTTGTTGGATCACCAAGTGTTTCTTTGTCGTTCTGTTCTGCAGCTTTGGTCTCAGGTAACAACAGGTGTCTCCACACAGCGCACGCCATCATGGCTACTTCCGTTGAAGCAAGAGGATCTTTCTGATTGGCTGTCAAACGTTATTAGCCATAAACACAGCAGGTATGCAGATTTGACAGCAAATTTGACTGATAATTACACTTTTTCGGTCGGTCGGTTGCGCGCGCACACACACACGCACGCACGCACACACACACACACACACACACACACACACACACACACACACGCTTGCACGCACGCACGCACACACACACACACACACACACACACACACACACACACACACACACACACACACACACACATACACACACACACACAGAGTCCGTACCGGGTATATGGCAGGCTGCAGTTTGAACCAGCTGAGCTCATCCTCGTGGGGGGAGTAGGCGGGGGGAGCCCTGGAAGAGCCAGCCGAAGGCCCCCAGCAGGCCGTCCTGGTTGTACATCAGAAACACCGGGTACAGCATCTCGCACGGCAGGTCCGGGGACAGGCTCCGGAAGTAGTGCACTCCTGGGAGGGGGGGGGGAGAGAGAGAACAGCCATGAGGGTGGGGATGGTGAGTAGGATGTTGATGAGGGAGTGATGGTGAAGATGATGATGATGTGTGTCAAAATCACCACTGTGCTGCTACCACTTTTGCTACTGCTGCTGCTGCTGCTACTTCTACTCTACTACTATTGCTGCTGCTGCTGTTACTATTGTTGCAAATAGTTACTACTACTACTACTGCTGCTGCTGCTACTACTGTTACTACTATTGCTGCTCCTGCCTCTCTTTTACTGCTGCTGCTGCTGCTACCACTATCACTGTTGTTGCCGCTACTGCTTCTACTAACTACTGCTACAACCGCTGCTGCTGCTGCTACTGCTAACATTATTCCTGCGGCTGCTAGTACTGCTGCTGCTGCTACTATTACCTCTACTACTGCTGCTGCTGCCACTACTACTACTACTCTGCTACTATTGCTGGAATTGCTGTTGCTACTACTACTTCTACTATTGCGGCTGCTGCTGCCACTACCACCACTAAATCTGCTACTATTGCTGCTGCTGCCACTACCACCACTAAATCTGCTACTATTGCTGCTGCTGCTGCCACTACCACCACTAAATCTGCTACTATTGCTGCTGCTGCCCACTACCACCACTAAATCTGCTACTATTGCTGCTGCTGCCACTACCACCACTAAATCTGCTACTATTGCTGCTGCTGCCACTACTACCACTAAATCTGCTACTATTGCTGCTGCTGCCACTACTACCACTAAATCTGCTACTATGCTGCTTCTGCCGTTGATGTTGCAACTGTTCCTTTTATTACTACTGATGTTTCTGCTGCTACCACTGCTGTTACTGTCACTGCTGGTATTGCTGCTACTGCTTCTGCTTTTGCTGCTGCTGCTGCTACCAATGTGAAGATTATCGTTATCAATGTTGCCATGTTGGTGTGTCTTTATAATCAGAACCAAAGAAGTGTAAAAAAAAAATCTCTACCATCACACGTCGAAGTTGAGTTTAAAAAACAAACAAACAAACAAACAAACAACATACACATATGTATGGGCAATGCAACGTTTTGTTCCTTTATACAACAAATGTTTATTTCGTTACTTCTGTCCGTCTGAATATCTGTCTATCTGTCTGTCTATCTGTTTTGTCTGTCTATATGTCTGTCTGTCTGTCTATCTGTCTGTCTGTCTCTGTGCAGGTTTCGGGTTAATCGATTGCAATCTCCCCAGCCATGCCCTGGCCAGTCAAAGGGGGACAATCGTGACAGCGCATTGCGATTGGTACTCTGGAAGTTTGTAAGTTTCCAGTCACCATTTTTCCGGTTTTGCTGACAGACAGACAGACAGACAGACAGACAGACAGACAGACACACAGAGAGAGAGAGAGAGAGAGAGAGAGAGAGAGAGAGAGAGAGAGAGAGAGAGAGAGAGAGAGAAAGAGCACGAGTGCGATCATGCGTTTTTTTCTGTCAATGAAACTCACACATTAAAATTTCATACATCTGAGGAAACTTACATATCCACAATTTACACATCAGAGGACAACAATGACAAAGCTCTCGTGGTGATCTCTTCATTAAAGGGAAAAAAAAAAAACCCGACCTATTTTGATCTGCTTCAGTAGTGCAGTGGTAAGCGGCCGGCAAAGAGATTCTATCAGAACCATTATAACTCAGCAAGGTGTCGGTCTCCGCAACTTCTTACCAGTATTGCTAAGAGTGCTGTGGCAGTCAAAAACGACGACCAATCTCTCTACCAATCAGTGGACCTCATTATTTCTGGTGCACGGGGAAAATAATGGCTTGACAAAAAAATTGCGAAATATTACCTTTTTGTCCTCTAGCCTTCTAAGACAATATTCAGCTTGTTGATATCGAATATGAAGTGGGTCTTAAACGAGAAGAAGCTGACTTAGAGAAATGAGATTATTTCAATTTCGTCGATGTAATTCACTCCTGCAGGTGATTCACCGATTTCTGTACAGTTCACTGCGATTGGTCGGAAGAACCACCAGAATTCCCCCATGAATGAACTTTGATGCCAGGAACTGGGGCCCATGCTGTATGAAAGAATTCGCCCAGAGAGCAAGGCACACACACAACTACTGACCAACACAACAGGTATCTGTATACCTCGGGCCTGATCGATTTCACCACATATTATGAAGGAATCGTAAAGTGCAATCCTTTTATCCGGAGTCTCGGACCAAAACAGAATTCCATACTGGCTGCATCCTCCCCCTCCTCATCCTCGCTGATCGTTACAGTGGAAGGAAGCAGGTTTGAACGGACCTGGGCTCTCTCCCTGCTCTCACAGTGACCTGGTTTCCAATATTGCTCAACATGCACGGCTGTCATCAGCTTCTTATAATGATAGTCGTTCGAATGAAACTATAAACCGAGGTTCCGTGTGTGAACGCATGCACGACATCTTGCATACACGTAAATCCCATCACCAACTTTCGGAGGAGAAGGCCAGTTGGCCGTTGGTATGGATGACACGTTACACATAGCATGCACCCTGCGTGAGAAATGGAAAGAATGAAGGAGGTAAAGGAAATTGTGTGAACGATATTGAATGATATGGACTGGATCACACGGGAAACGACTGAATGAAGCGCGAGCTGGCAGCTTTCAGTCGGCACTACCCAGGTAGACAGCCCGCTGTGCAAACGAGTGTGGATTGCAAAGTGCTTACAGCTTGGTCTCTAGCCGAGAGAATAGGCGCTATATAAGTATTATATAATAATAATAATAATAATAATAAGAAGAAGAAGAAGAAGAAGAAGAAGAGAGAAGAAGAAGAAGACACACGGTGTGAACCTACTTCACTGTCCCTAAGGGCGACAGGATTAGGGACTTTTAACCTTATATAAGTATTCATAATAATAATAATGATAATAATAATAATAACTAGAGGGCTTATGTTTGCCTTAGAGCAAACATGGGAGGATTCCCCCTTAACACACACACACACACACACACACACACACACACACACACACACACACACACACACGTGCACGTGCACGTGCGCGCGCGCGCGCTCGTGCACTTATGGTTTGCACTTCCGATTCGTTATTATAACGTATATGTTGCAAATATAATGTTATGTAAGTGTTCTGAATATCATTCCGGTCTGTCCAACCGTTTCGGAGTTATTCAAGTTTCAAAATCTGGCCGTTTTTTGGCCATATCTCGGCAAAAAAAACCCCCAGTCAATTCATTTAAAAAATTGCCATTTGCACATGCCCACAATGCCCTGCAACTTTCCTGAAAATTTCAACACGATTGGATGAAAAAAGGGTAAGAAAAAGAAAAAGAAAAAAAAAAATTTACAATAACAATAGTATTCCCCCAGAGAGGGGGAATCCTAATAATAATAATAATAATAATAATAGAAGAAGAAGAAGAATGCTAGTGGTTACGATGCTACCTGCACACACACGTTCACAGACATGCCTCCGAAGTACGTACATTCATAGTATCCATTAAGGGCCCCGATGTCCAGAGACTAGAGTGTCTGCCTACAGAGCTGATGCTCATGGGCTCGAACCTCTTGTGGGGGTCGGATTTTCACGGCTGGAAAAGCCGCTCTGTCCACCCAGCAGTCAACGGCATTTGATTCAGGGTGGAAGAGCACTCTGTCCACCCAGCAGTCAATGGGCATTTGATTCAGGGTGGAAGAGCACTCTGTCCACCCAGCAGTCAACGGGCATTTGATTCAGGGTGGAAAAGCACTCTGTCCATCCAGCAGTCAACGGGCACTTGATTCAGGGTGGAAAAGCACTCTGTCCACCCAGCAGTCACGGGCATTTGATTCAGGGTGGTAAAGCACTCTGTCCACCCCAGCAGTCAACGGGCATTTGATTCAGGGTGGAAAAGCACTCTGTCCACCCAGCAGTCAACGGGCATTTGATTCAGGGTGGAAAAGCACTCTGCCCACCCAGCAGTCAACGGGCATTTGATTCAGGGTGGAAAAGCACTCTGCCCACCCAGCAGTCAACGGCATTTGATTCAGGGTGGAAGAGCACTCTGTCCACCCAGCAGTCAACGGGCATTTGATTCAGGGTGGAAAAGCACTCTGTCCACCCAGCGGTCAACGGGCATTTGATTCAGGGTGGAAAAGCACTCTGTCCACCCAGCAGTCAACGGGCATTTGATTCAGGGTGGAAAAGCACTCTGTCCACCCAGCAGTCAACGGGCATTTGATTCAGGGTGGAAAAGCACTCTGCCCCACCCAGCAGTCAACGGGCATTTGATTCAGGGTGGAAAAGCACTCTGCCCACCCAGCAGTCAACGGGCATTTGATTCAGGGTGGAAAAGCCGCTCTGTCCACCCAGCAGTCAACGGGCATTTGATTCAGGTGGAAAAGCACTCTGTCCACCCAGCAGTCAACGGGCATTTGATTCAGGGTGGAAAAGCACTCTGTCCACCCAGCAGTCAACGGGCATTTGATTCAGGTGGAAAAGCACTCTGCCCACCCAGCAGTCAACGGGCATTTGATTCAGGGTGGAAAAGCACTCTGTCCACCCAGCAGTCAACGGGCATTTGATTCAGGGTGGAAAAGCCGCTCTGTCCACCCAGCAGTCAACGGGCATTTGATTCAGGGTGGAAAAGCACTCTGTCCCACCAAGCAGTCAACGGGCATTTGATTCAGGGTGGAAAAGCACTCTGTCCACCCAGCAGTCAATGGGCATTTGATTCAGGTCGGGGAAGGTTAAGGCGGCGGAAGAACAGAGATAGGCTGCGCCTTCCATAATGCCGTGCTCCGGACACGGTGAACCTACTTCACTGTCCCTAAGGGCGACAGGATTTGGGACTTTTAACCTTAAATCATTTACAGATATGTGTACATAGATTTCTCACAACATACACATATCCGGACAAATAGCAAAAAAAAAAAAAAAAAAATTAAGGTGGGTGGAGGTGGAACTATCAATGTCTCTCGCGTCAGCAGATTCATAAGAGAAGGGGGGGGGGGAGGGGGTTGGATAGAGTGAGAAATGGAGTGGGGATGGTGGCGATCTTACCGGGGGGGGGGGGGGGGGTGACAGAAAAGGGTGGCATCTTTTCACTTTGTTTCACGACTAAGCGATTTCAGCAGCAGCAGCAGCAGCAGTAGTAGTACTAGTAGTGGTAGTAGTAGTAGTACTAGTAGTGTGTGTGTGTGTGTGTAGCAAGGGGCGGGGGTGGGGTGGGGGGGTGGGGGCGAATCACTGGGTGGCAGCCCGAGATCAACGAGTCAGAACTGGCGTCACTGACCTCCACCATCGAGACTCAGCAACAGCGCAGTGTCTCCTCCGGTGAGTGGCCCTTACACTGCCATAACACCGACAGCAACCCGCGGATTAAAAGCACTAGGGAGCGCGTTGGTATGACCGCAGGCAGTGGGGAAAGAGAGGAGGGGGAAGGTTTCGGGTGGGGGGGGGGGTAGGAAGGATGGGGGGTAGGAAGGGTGGGGGTGGGGGTGGGGGAGCAGGGGAGGGAGGGAGGGAGGGAGGGAGCGGGTTGGAAAGAAAGGCGAGAGGAGAGTGTAATGGCAGTGAAGAGGACTTGAAGTGGGCCAGGAACAACAAACTAAATCGTCTGTCGCGTGTTCTGCCCGCATACGCACAGGTCCACCAGGGGTCTGGGGCCCCGAGACTACTACTAAGACCACAATAAAGAGTCACCCGCAGACGGTCATCCGTGGTTGCGCGGTCGATATGAGACATTGATCTCTTGGAGACCGAGAGAGAGAGAGAGAGAGAGAGAGAGAGAGAGAGAGAGAGAGAGAGAGAGAGAGAGAGAGCCAGCCAGTCAGCCAGCCAGAGAGAGAGAGAGAGAGAGAGAGAGAGAGAGAGCCCAGCCAGAGAGAGAGAGAGAGAGAGAGAGGAGAGCCAGCCAACCAGTGAGAGACAGAGAGAGCAGAGAGGAGAGAGAGAGAGAGAGAGAGAGAGAGGGGAGGGAGGGGAGAAGGAGAGTAGAGAGTAAGCCAGCCAGCCAGCTAGAGAGAGAGAGAGAGAGAGAGAGAGAGAGAGAGGGGGGGGGAGGGACAAGGAGAGAGAGAGTAAGTCAGCCAGCTAGAGAGAGAGAGAGAGAGAGAGAGAGAGAGAGAGATGCAGGAAGGAACGTGATGAGCCACCTTCTCTTTTTTTTTTTTACCTTACGTGCCCCCCCCCCCGCCCCCCCCCCCCCCTCCCCCCCCCCCCCCCCCCCCCCGCCCTTGCTCTCGCCCTCTCCCGAGGCGGCCACAAAGGGACGGGGGTTGTTGGATCAACAAACACAGGTGGGATGTCCAAACGGACCCCTCAGGACCCTCCTCCTAGTGAAAAGGGCACAGAGGTCCCTGCACAGTGTTGCAGTTCTTTTGTTAGGCCGGCGCTGTGTGTTTTGAAATGCCTGCTACCCCTTCTCCTTCTCCTCCTCATCTGCCCGCGACCCTCCCTCCTCTCCCCCATCCCTTCCCTTTCGCTTTCCTGTGTTTCACTCGCTGCGTTTCGGTTTCGGTTTTGTTATCAATCAGCTATACAGGGCTTTTTTTTTTCGAAACAGCTGTCACCACGTCAACAACTTGACAACGACGACGACGATGACAACACAAAAAGGACGACGACGACGACGACGACGACGAAGAAGAAGAATGAGGAGGAGGAGGAGGAGGAGGAGGAGGAGGAGAGGAGGAGGAGGAGGACGACGGACGACGACGACGGCGACAACCACGAGGAGGAGGAGGAGGAGGAGGAGGAGGTAAAGAAGAATTCAACTGAATTCAACCCATGTTTCTGAAAGCCAAGTCGACCGCAAAGGACTGTACCAGGGATGTCATCTCGTTGAATAGATGTTTAAGTACAACAGCAACAACAACAACGGCTCAAACAAACGCAACTTATTATCTCCCCCAAATTCAAACACACACACACACACACACACACACACACACACACACACACACGTGCGAAATTATTCTTGGTAAATCATCAAATGACGCTCGTCAAATGACGCGCGAAATCATTTTGTGTCGTACATTGAAATCATACGCGAGGGACTAAATAGTTCATTGTTATTCATCAACTGATGTTTGAGATTGTTTCAGCGTCGTTCATCACATGATGTTCTGTAAGCATCCTTTGTCGTTTGCTGTAAATCATTTCTGTTGCTCATGGAAGAAAATTCATACTTCATCTTGATTTTTGTTTATCTCACTACACTCTATACATGCTTTTTGTTCTTCAATGAGTTTGATTTAGCAGTTTGTCGTACACCACACCTATTCCGAAAGAAATCAGGGTAAGATAACTGCCTGTTTTTTTCCATTGCAAACAGAGTTTACTTTTCTCATTTTTGGGGTCAAACAAATAGATCCAGAAAAAAAAAAAGTTTGATCCGAAGCGCACACCAGGATAAAAATCGCCATATCGACTGTCTGCATGTTAGGGGTACCGTTTGACCTCCATGTTCTGGCATTTTCTTTTTCAGATTGAACTCTTTATCTGAACGATGGGGACAAACTGCTTTGGCAGTGCCCCAACCGCGGCAACTGTTCCGTGAAAACAGTGTGGTCGCTCAAGCAGGACGCGAGTTCTCACACTGATTACTTCCCTTGCAGGTTTCCAGACATCGTCTTTGGACGATCACTGCTCTCAATACCGTTCATGAGATAAAGGAAAACACTGGAGGAAAGGGAAATAACCGTTCATTGAGATAAAGGAAAACACTGGAGGAAAGGGAAAATGGTGAACACAGAAACTTTGGATAAATGATTTATAGATTTAAATGATAGCAACCTGGCACTAAAACCTTCAGTCTCCTAATAATTGCAAATGTCATCCCCTATCATCAGACCATTTGAAAAGACAGTCCTCCGTTTCAAAGGAAGAAGAAGGAGAAGAAAAAGACGAAGGAGAAAAGAGGAGGACGAGAATAAGGAGAACGAGGAGAACGAGGAGGAGAGGGAGGAGAACAAAAAAGATAAGCGGAGGAACGATAAAAAGGAAAAACAAAACAAAACAAAACAAACAAACAAAACAAAACAAACATGCAAACAAACAAACAAAAAACCAAAACAACAACAAAAGGCCTAAGCAGATTGTTGTTCTTCCACCAGGAGGACCACACACACACACACACCCCCACCCCCTCCCCACCACTCACCCATCTGCGGGCGGCAGCTGCCCTTCTTCCACTGGCTGTCCAGGTGGCGGGCCTCCATGGGGATCCGCATGAAGTCCTCCTCCACGTTGTAGCCCATCTGGATGTACAGCCCTTTGCCCGGGTGGGCGTTCTTGGCGTAGGGGCTGCAGATCAGTCGCGGGTGCTTGAAGTAGGCTGTCGAGAGAGAGAGAGAGAGAGAGAGAAAAAAAGTAAGCAAACGATGGCTAGAGAAGACATGGTAGGAGCGCGCGCGCGCGCGCGCGCGCGCGCGTGTGTGCGTGTGTGTGTGTGTGTGTGTGCGTGCGCGCGCGCGCGGGCGCACGTCTGTGTGTGTGTGTGTGTGTGTGTGTGTGTGTGTGTGTGTGTGTGTGTGTGTGTGTGTGTGTGTGTGTGTGTGTGTGTGTGTGAGAGAGAGAGAGAGAGAGAGAGAGAGAGAGAGAGAGAGAGAGAGAGAGAACACACAGACTCAGATGGTTCATTCATGTAAAAAGGCCATTGCTCCTTATAAAGGTGGCTATAAAGAATATAGCAAAAGTATATGAGTTTTTCAGAGAGAGAGAGAGAGAGAGAGAGAGAGACAGACAGACAGACAGACAGACAGACAGACAGACAGAGAGGAGGGAGGGGTGTGTGTTCAGCTTGAGATATCCTTTTAAAACTGACATCGACCTTTTCAGTCTGTATGTCAATGCGGTCTAAATACGTACCTGTAGCGCTATAAAGAGAGAACAACAATTTTGCCGGAATAAAGTTAGTAAATTAAACAGGTTAGTCAGCAAATGTCAAATCATTTCGAAATGCAGAAAACTCAAAGGCTCTTTCTGATAGCCGACCCAAATTCATGGTGGATACGAAAGAAACAAAGTATTTTGATAATACGCACATGCATTCACACACATACACCTCTTTGTCACACTACTTGGTTGAAAGTAATATCACGCCGATATAATGCTGACGCATACGCCCAGCCCCCCTCCCTCCCTCTCACTCTCCCTCTCTCCTCTCTCTCTCTCTCTCTCACACACACACACACACACACACACACACACACACACACACACACACACACACACACACACAGATGTACATACACACAGATGTGCACACACACAGATGTACACACACACACACGCACACACACACACACACACACACACAGACACAGACACACACAGACACACACACACACACACACACGCATACACGCACGAACACACACACACACACACACACACACACACACACACACACACACACACACACACACACACACACACACACACACGTACACATTTACAAAGAAGATGAAAAAAAAGGATGAATTTAAAGTCAGACAGCAATCACGAAACTGATAAAAAACCTTAGACACTGTTTTTACAGTCACAAAGGTCAAGTGCTTTCTTTTCCCTTCAGGCAGCAGGATCCGCCGTATACTTCACCGGTAAACATTCAAATCAATCATCGTCAAAGAGAAAATAAGAAAGCCGTCTGTCCCCGTCCTCCCTCTCACTATTTATACACATCACGAAAAAACCCTACGCTGAACTTCTCAGATCAAACCATCTTCTGTTGGCTCTCAATATATAAACTCTGCTTCTAAATCTGGCCAGCGTCTCCCTATGCCATTTGCTGGTAACTGTTATTTAAACAACAGTGTCAGCAGCAGCAGCAACAGCAGCAACAACAACGCCGCCACCACCAACAGAAGCCTTCCTGGCTGTGAAATGAAATCCGGATTATTTCACATCGTGTTGCTTCTCAGAACGTCGGTTTTGTTTGTAACAGGGTATCAAACGGTCTTTGAATTCCGACATACACGCCCTTTTGTTTCCAGTTTCTTGATTGAGACGTGCATCACCAAATCTGCTTGTGATCAGAACTTCCTTTACAGTACTAACCTAGTTGTTGTTTCCCAGCTCATTCTGTTGAAGTAGCGCATCATATTCTTGTCTACATAACCTGCTTTGGGGAGTTGTGTAAGCTTAACCAATGTTTCGTACATTTTCTAAATACTCGAGTACAGCATATCTTCTTAAATCAGTGTATGCCACTGACGTTGAAGAATGCAGCATAAAAAACATCATGAACAGTGTAATAGCTAAGTGCATACTTTACTTACACCTGAACATTCTCTTTACCCCCCCCCCCCCCCCCCCCCCCCCAATTCTGTTGCGCATGTTAATAGAGGTTCTATATGTGTATTAAATAATTTCCACAACAGAGAAGTATTAATCGTGTTCATTTCTTCATGCATTTTAAATTTTCTATAATATCCTTCTTCCTTTTCTGTACGCTACAGACGGTCTATTATCCAAATCTAACAGTGATGAAGATGTAATTTCTAAATATCTATATGCACTGACTACTTATGCTTCAACATTATCCGCCGCACTCTTCACTACATTCAGTTGATTCTGTAAACCAACAGCTGAATGTGGGTGCAAAATCACATCATCAACAGATAATAGCAACCTTTTTCAACAGCTCCAGGGATTAACTGTAAATCCTGTCTACCTTTCTTGCCATGGTCAATTTGTTTATAAAAAAAAAAAAAACAACAACAAAGAAACAAATATCTGATCATTTAAAAGACCACCTAGTTTTCACTACTGGAGCGATTAATTGCCTAAGAATGGACACCTTTTTCGATAAACATGAACAGACTGAATCACATTTACCAAGGAGAGCTATATATGATTTCCCAAAGACACCAGTTTTTCTAATGACACGCTATACATAACATACTGACCGAGTCAAATGCTTTTTTTTTTTTTTTAAATCTACGAAAGCGATGTACAATTTTGCGCCCTTCTTAAAAGAAAGTCTGTACTGTAGCGTGCAAAATGAAAATGTGGTCCTCTGTACTATACCCTGACCTAAACTCTTCCTGCTCGTAAGCTACCGTGTTCTTCTCGGTCTGCCAATTTACCAGCGTTACGTTCCAAATATGAGTACCTTCTTAAA
>JADBJO010000315.1:335000-337500 GCA_016801955.1 Conus betulinus | reverse complement strand
GTCTGTCTGTCTGTCTGTTAGCATGACTGCGCAGAAAGTACATACCGATTTTAACGACAATTTGTGGACAGATGAAATGTGAAACCAAGGAGGACGAACTCAATGTATTTTTAAGCTAAAGATTATCACGCATTCTGCGCGGGACATGAACAATGTGCGATTACTGGTAAAAAAAAAAATCTACCAAACTTCATGACTGTTTATGAAGGGATGCATTTGTTTTATGAATGAACGAAAACTGATATCAACGCTGACATTTCGAGTTACCTTGAACAACAAAAAAGAATATAAGGGAAATAACTCTTTCAGTCCATACCTGCTATAGCTTCCTTGGTGTGGAAAAAAACTTTAGTTTTTTCACTCATCAGTTGGCTTGCTCACAGAAGTGTACAAAAAGGGCTTAGCTAATAATCTATGTGTTACTCCAATTCTCTTTTTTTCCTCAGAGAGAGAGAGAGAGAGAGAGAGAGAGAGAGAGAGAGGAGAGAGAGAGAGAGAGTTTTTTAACAGAATGACGGAAAGGAATGACGATCAGAATTCATGAATTGACATAATGAGTTTAGATATTTCTTTGACCCAAAGTCACCATATTTCTCGGACTATCCCCAGTCCACAAATATGCGGCCCAAAATATGACTCCTAAACTGTATACACACACACACACACACACACCACACACACACACACACACACACACACACACACACACATATATATATATATATATATATATATAATCGAACAAGTTTCAAATCTATTATGAATGTGTAATCTGTTTATATTCACATCAGATGCACATCCACGAGTTCCAGAACTCTTTTAGTACTGTTGGCACCACTTTTTTTTTTTTTTAGTCATCATTAGTCATCACTCTTGGAGTGCATGTAACCGCAGTAAAATGCTTAACTATCTCCCTCCTTGATATGGCCCTTTGCGGTCGGCTGGGCTATAAGCAACATTACCTTACCTTACCCCTCCTTCCTCTCTCTCTCTCTCTCTCTCTCTTTTGCTTTTGTCACGATTTATCAAATCTTTTACAACGTTGTTTCCTACTTTAGTACCTTTACCACACACACACACACACACACACACACACACACACACATACACACCCATATACACACACACACACACACATATGCAACTCGCGTGCGCCCCGTCTCTGTAATGAGTCTGGAGAAATGAGTCTCCCCAGCTCTTCAGTACAAGACACAGGATTGATCATCCAAGACGTAAAGTGCTAATTGGAGCGCTGAGAGAGATGAGTAATGCCCATCCTCACACCCCCATCCCTCCCTGGAGAACGAACGGGAGGAGGGGAGGGAGGGAAATGGGGGTGGGGAAGCGGGGAAATGGAGCTGGGACCGTGAGGGAGACGGCGGGATGGGGGGGGGGTGGGTGGGAGATGAATGAGAAGCAGGACTGGGAGAGATGAACGCGGGTGGGGGAAGGGGGGGGGGGGGGGAGTGAGAGGGAGGATGACAGGGGTGGAGGTGGGAGGGGTGGGGGAGCGAAAGAGGCAAGTGAAACGATGTGACTGAATTCTCTCGCTGGGCCACTTGATGATCGTCCCTTGCCTCCGAACCCCTCCCCCCCTCACTAGCCCCACCCCCCACCTCCCCATCCCCCCCTCCTCTCCACTCCCCCGGGTATCTCCAACCAGCATTTCCTCCTTCAGCTGCAATGCCCATTCCAGACGCAAGATGGTCAGGCCATGGAAGACCCAGTCTGGTTCTTCCTGTTGTTCCCATCTAAAGATACGTCTCTTTATATCCACTGTCGAATCTGTATTGCTCTACAATTGGGAAACATGGACCTTAACAAAGCAGATGGAGAAGAGTCTTGATGGGACGTATACCCGCATGTTGAGGATGGCATTAAATGTCTCTTGGAAGCAGCACACGACTAACGAAGAGCTGTATGGACACCCTCCCTAAACTTGGTGACAAGATAAGAACACGTAGGCTTTGCCTAGCCGGTCACTGTATGCGACATCCAGAGGAGGTTGCTTCACAACTTACTCTGTGGCAGCCAACTGGAGGGAGAGCGAACAGGGGTAGGAAGACAACAGACTTCACTGATCTTCTCAAAAGGGACACTGGCCTCGAAAACATCGATGAGATCAAGGCAGCCATGTTGGACAGGAGCAAGTGGAAGGAGTACGTCACAGAGGCTCGATCGGGAGATCGGCCTGACTGAACTGAGCTAAGTGTTCCCCTCTCCCGAGCTTCTAAATTCCGTTGTGCTCATTGGGATTTCAGCCCCAGACCACCTAGCCATATTCCATGGTCAGATTTTCCTTGGGCACATTTCTGTCTGTCTGCCCATCGAAGAGTTTCTGTGACTCTGGCCTCCAGCCACGTCTTTCGTCTTTCGTTTTCGGTCTTCTTTGATTTCAGTTCTCACATTTTATCTCTTTTCATTCTCTTTTGTCCCCCCCCCCCCCCCACTTCAGCTACGTTTAGGATTAATTCCCTGTCCTTTCTGTCTGTCTTTTTTG
>JADBJO010000315.1:320000-325000 GCA_016801955.1 Conus betulinus | reverse complement strand
TGTGTGTGTGTGTGTGAGTATGTGTATGTGTGTTCGTGCGTGCGTGCGTGCATCAGCATACATAAGCATTTTCGTAATTTTTTTAGTTACAAAAAAAAGTGTAAGTGACCCAAGACATTTCTGACTGATTGCTATCCATATGGTATAAGTGACCCAGGACGTTCTTGAATTCTATCCATGTGGATGAAGGTGTCACAAGACATTTCTCACTGGTTGCTATCCATGTGGGCATACGTGACCCAGGACATTTCTCACTGCTTGTTATCCATGTGGGCGTACGTGACCCAGGACATTTCTCACTGGTTGTTATCCATGTGGGCGTAGTGACCCAGGACATTTCTCACTGGTTGCTATCTTTGTGGGCGTACGTGACTCCGGATATTTCTCACTGGTTGCTATCCTTGTGGGCGTACGTGACCCAGGACATTTCTCACTGGTTGCTATCCAGGTGGGTGTAAGTGACCCAGGACAATTCTCACTGGTTGCTATCCACGTGGGTGTAAGTAAGTGACCCAGGACATTTCTCACTAATTGCTATCCAGATGGGTGTACGTGACCCAGGACATTTCTCACCGGTTGCTATCCATGTGGGTATAAGTGACCCAGGACATTTCTCACTGATTGCTATCCATATGGGTATAGGTGACCCAGGACATTTCATACTGGTTGCTATCCGTGTGCATGTAAGTGACCCAGGACATTTCTTACTGGCTGCTATCCTTCTGGGTATAGAGGACCCAGGACATTTCTCACTGGTTGTTATCCATGTGGATGTAAGCGACCCAGGACATTTCTCACTGGTTGCTATCCATGTGGATGTCAGTGACCCTGGACATTTCTCACTGGTTGCTATCCATGTGGATGTAAATGACCCAAGACATTTCACACCGTGGTTTGACTATCCATGTGGATCCGCGTGGGTAAATG
This sequence comes from Conus betulinus, assembly GCA_016801955.1. Classification (NCBI taxonomy): domain Eukaryota; kingdom Metazoa; phylum Mollusca; class Gastropoda; order Neogastropoda; family Conidae; genus Conus; species Conus betulinus. The sequence goes on along the minus strand of JADBJO010000315.1, from coordinate 324,073 downwards.
ACCCAGGACATTTTTCACTGGTTGCTATCCATTTGGGTATAAGTGACTCAAGGCCTTTTGATTGATTGCTGTACATGTGGGTGTCAAGTGACCAGGCAGATTTCCCACTAACTGCCATTGTTATGGTTGTCAGCGACCCAGGACATTTCAGACTGCTGTCCATACGGAAGTTCAATAACCGACGACATTTTCTCACTGATTGCTGTCCAGTTCAAGAACTGACAGCATTTCTCACTGATTGCTGTCCAATTTAATAACTGACGACATTTCTCAGTGATTGCTGTCCAATTCAATAACTGACAACATTTCTCACTCACTGATTGCTGTCCAATTCAATAACTGACAACATTTCTCACTGATTGCTGTCCAATTCAATAACTGACAACTGATTTCTGTCTCTACAGATGCAGATGACCCACCACAACATTTCTGACTGGTCGCTATTTATACGGATATGTGTGACCCAGGACATTTCTCAATGATTGCTAGCGGGACATTTCTCACTGACTGTTACCTCCATGGAGGTTGGCGACAAAGGACATTTCTCACTGACTGTATCTCCATGGAGGTTGGCGACAAAGGACATTTCTCACTGACTGTTATCTCCATGGAGGTTGGCGACAAAGGACATTTCTCACTGACTGTTATCTCCATGGAGGTTGGCGACAAAGGACATTTCTCACTGACTGTTATCTCCATGGAGGTTGGCGACAAAGGACATTTCTCACTGACTGTTATCTCCATGGAGGTTGGCGACAACGGACATTCCTCACTAACTGCTGCCTCTACAGATGCAGATGATCCACAACATTTCTGACTGGTCGTTTTTTTATGGATATGTGTGACCCAGGACATTTCTCACTGACTGCTATCTACATGAGCGTAGGAGACCCAGGTACCTCTCGCTGATTCCTCTCAGTATGAATGTAGGTGGCCCAGGACACTTCTCACTATCCAGGTTACTTCTCACTGATTCCTATCAGTATGAAAGTAGGTGACCCAGGACATTTCTCACACTGATTCCTATCAGTATGAATGTAGGTGACCCAGGACACTTCTCACTGATTCCTATCAGTATGAATGTAGGTGACCCAGGACACAGTATTCTCACTGATTCCTATCAGTATGAATGTAGGTGACCCAGTACATTTCTCACTGATTCCTATCAGTATGAATGTAGGTGACCCAGTACACTTTCTCACTGATTCTCAGTATCAGTTTCTCATTCCTCTCATGTAGTAGTGAACCAGGATATTTCCCACTCATTGCTACCCAGGATATTTCCCACTCACCCATGGATTTAGGTGACCCCCCCCACTTCTCTTCTCCTGTCACTATCCGAACAGACGCACAGTCAAGGAGCCGAGAGCCACGTGTTGAAGAGTCATAACTTCTCCACTGGCTACCTAATATCCCAGCCACGTTGTCTTTCTTACTGTACGAAAGGGGAAAAAATAGGGGTCACTCACACGCGATCGGCCGAACAGTTCCTCCTTTTTATTTTTATTCCTTTGAGCTTGAAGGCCAGACGAGAAAGATAAGGGCGGGATCCGGATATGCTCATATACGCGACCCGTTGGTACGGCCAATAAGTTTTGATAATGTGATAACGTGATTGGCGTGTGTCCCGTGTACTCTCACGCAGGCGTCCCTTTGAGTATGTGACACAGGGGGGGGGGGAAGAGAGAGAGATAGAGGGAGAGAGAGAGAGAGAGAGAGAGAGAGCACAGACCAAATCTTTGTTTATGACAGAAACCAGCAGGCAAACAACAGGCCCATGAGTGCCTGTCACGCAGAAGACCATCAACAACGCCGATGTCAGCTGAAAGAATGTATAATGTTCATCATAAGATAAGTGAATAAGTCAGACGATGTTGGACAGAAAATTGGTTGAATACGCTCTGTTCAGTTCTACAGGCCATCCACGTCTAGCTCATGATTTCTAGCTAGTCCGTAGCATCCTCCAACGACGCGAATGCCCACGCTAGTAACTGGAAAAACAGAGCGGTGTCTCCAGTAGTGTGGGTTGCGTTACGACGACCTGATATCGATTGTTCCCCATTGGACTGTGGATCAGGGAACGGAGGGCAGGAGGACGGGCACAAAGGGGAAAAAAAAAGAAGAAAAAAAAAGCAAAATAAAGAATGGATCCTTTCTGATATCTCGAACATTTCCGTGTGGCGTCACTCTCTGATTGAATCAACTACAACACAAGCCTCTGTGGAGGGATAGAAAAGAAGTGTGTAACCCCCTCCCCCCCCCCCCCCCCCCCCCTCCCCGCAGCTCACCACTCTCCTGTTTCCAAGTTGTCATCACCCGTCTCCACAGTCCGAAGTACTTACTGTACGAGCCGCCTTGATCCGCTTCCCGTGGCTTAAACGCCAAACCTCTTTCTTTCTTTCCTCTTTTTTTTTTTTTCTAACTCATTATCTTAAAGCATGGCGAAGTATGAAATGTGTTAAACCGTTTATGATCATATTTCACATTCTTTTCTCTTTGACTGTCTGTGTGTCTGTATCTCCTTGTGACAGTTTCTCATCTAGCAGGTAGTCAGATCCAGAAGCAAGCTTGATAGGCTCTTCACAGGAACGAAACAATTGTCACTTACTGGTCCTGCTGACCTGTCCTTTGGAGGCAATGAAAAACTCACAGAGAGCAGCCACAAGAGATCTTTCTGCCCCCTACCCCTCAAACGCAACTCTGTCTTTTAAAGTTACATTTCTTTACTGCGAAGGATTTTCATCTTCGCTTCACCCCCTTTCTGAACAACAGTGAAGGTTGTATTTCCATTCTTAATTTTGCATGTCCTGCATCAACCTGTGAGCCCTTCAAACTTGTGGAGCAGTTGCCAGTGTTTAGAAACTTGGGTTTTTTTCTTTTTTTTTTTTTTTATGAGTGATTGTCAATCCGTGTTGATTTTTTGCTCCTACTTACTGCCCCCCATAGGCTTTGATGTGATCTTAACGTTTTCGCCTTTTGAATTTGATACAAATTTTAGTCGCAAAAGATTTGATGAAGGCTGTGGATTTGTAAAGACAGCAAAAGAAAGAAGTCACGCTAGACGCACGGACAGATTGGCAGACAGAACGCAGTTCATACGAGAGAGAGAGAGAGAGAGAGAGAGAGAGAGAGAGAGAGAGAGAGAGAGAGCTACTAATTAGCATGTGACTGTGATGGTGGTATGTTTATGATTGCAAAAGAATGTAAACTGAACCCCTTATCAAACACACAGATAGCCAGCTTACCTTTCACGTAGCAACATGGCCGGCCGACACACACAGAGAAAAAGACAGGGCAAATTGTTGATGAATGTATGGGGTAAGAGAAATCAACGAAAGGAATGAACAACATCAATCAATAGATCATACTGTGGGGGTTGTTTCGCAGACCTGATATCACATTAACGTTGGAAGGTGTTTATATACTATTGAGATTACCTTATGGAAGCTGTGCGGTTCCATTTTTAAAAAACTTTGTTCTGTTTTGTTTTTAAGACATTTTTTTTTTTATTTTGGCTTGGCCTGACCCTTAAGCTGTTGTGGCCAGACCCTCTAGCTGATTCATTTTCCTCCTTTCTTGCTTTCTCTTTCTCCTTTTCTTTCTCTCAGCGTTGTCCTCTTTCAGTGCAGTAATGGAAGAGACCGAGTCGCGGTGGACACTGCACGCGAGTGCGTTATTGTCAAACCTTGTCCTCTTGCCTCCCCCCCCCCCCCCTTTCCCCCAGCACCCCTCTCCCACCAAAACCTCTCCACTACTCCTGTTCATTTCCCCCACCCCCTCCATGTCCATTTCTCTCCCCTATCACCCTCCGACCCCCCCCCCCCCCCCCCCCCCCTTTTCCCCTTAATAAGATGACGACACAAACCCAGTTCAAACTCATAATCCGGCTTGATTGAGTTTTCGGCATGTTTAATAAAAGGCGATCCCGTCCCTTAAAAAGCGGCGCGGAGGGGATGGGCCAATCAGAGGAGCCGTGACATCGATCCCGGCCAATAGAAGGCGCCATAACATGGAGTCCCTGGGATTAGGGGCCGTCTGTGCCGGCATTGTAAACCTTATCTGGCTCTCTTCTT
>JADBJO010000315.1:282500-307500 GCA_016801955.1 Conus betulinus | reverse complement strand
GATGACACTCTGTTTTGTGAAGAGGGTAGTTCCAACCAATGACCGAAAGGTTGGCACCAGTCATTTCTTCTTCGTTGTCTCCATTCTTCAGCTAGGGAAAAAAAAAAAACAACAAACATTCAAACAAACATCCTCCGAGGTTCAACGTCGTGCAGATTTTTTTTTTTCGCCTCCATCAAAGAGGCCATGTCTCTTTCTCGGCTGTTGGTTTGTCTGTCTGTCCGTCAGCCAGATGACGCATAACACAACCAGATCCCGACACAACTTAGTAGAAGGATGGGATGTGCGGGAAGGACTTGTTTGAAGCAGGCCTTTCTGGTCGAAACGCGCTGCTGTTGCCATATGTCTGTTCGAGAACGTAGTTATACAACTTTTATTCTTTTGCATCAACTTCCCGGCTGCGGTCACTTCATTTTCTCCACCGTCTTGCTTGTATCGTCTTTGCCAGTTCTGTCGTGCGCGCTGGATTAGAATGTGTTTTGATAAACTGCTAACATACAGAGAGAGAGAGAGAGAGAGAGAGAGAGAGAGAGAGAGAGAGAGAGAGAGAGAGAGAGAGAGAGAGAGAGAGAGAGAGAGCACAGACAACCAGGAAATCGCCAGATTAGTCAGCGCTCATGACAAACGCGTTTACCTCACGCTCGAACGGGTAAGCCGCCAACTATAAACGAAGCCCCTCGTCGGTTCAGCCTTGCGTGACCGAAACTGGGGTCAGAGGGCAAACGGAGCTCACCACTTTCTGCCTCACTTGGCTGGGCTGGCATCGGACGAGGCGCCGCAATCATCTGAGAAGAACGTGGACGACGACATCGATGTTATCGGACGCCATGTCCGTCCGGTTCCGTCCGTACCGTCCGCCATGTGAATTGTCCCCCCTACTCCCCTTCTAGAGTCTAGATTCAATTTGCTGCAGTTGCCCCTCAATATCCCCCTCCCTCCTCCCCCCCCCCCCCCCCCCCCCCCCTTCCCTTTTCCCCTTGATCTTACTTTCTCCCGACCCGTCCTATCTGCTGGATTCGTTGGGGAGTAAAAAGTCCGACGACTCTTCCCGATAATCATCGGTCGTTACTAATTTTGGTACGTCTGCGGAGGGTGGGGGTGGGGGGCACGGGGGAGGGGTAACAGCCGGATATAGTTGCAAAAGATTTCACTTTTAACCACCGGCAAAAAACCCGTGTAAACATCGATATAGGTCCTTGCCTCTAAACTTTTAAAGACAATGTTTCATCCAACTTGTTTCTTCCGAAGATCGGAATGGACTCTGAAGGGAAAAAGAAGCTGAAAATAATTGGAAACTACGTTGTTTAAACTTCGCCTTTGTCTTTTGTCTCTTTCATCTGTGTCCTTTTTCTTTATAAGTATACATGTCGGGTAGCATGATTCGCCGAATTTTGTAAACTCCCTTGCCATTGGAGGAAAAAGACGTGGGCTGTCACCTGTTGCGTTAGCAGGTCAGACAGTGGCGCGCGCGCCTGCGCGCGCGCGCGCACACACACACACACACACACACACACACACCACTACCCCTACTCCTACCGCTACCATCACATACGCAAACTCGCAAGAATGCATGCAAACTTTCCAAAAAACATCGACACAAAGGAACACACGGGACTTGTCATATACGCCACACCACATCCGCTAAGTTTTGACCACACAGCGTATTTCAATCAATGAAACAAAGAAGGAAGGAGAAAAGACAGAAACAAAGAAATAAGGAAGAGGGAAAAAAAAAGGGAGAAAGAACGAAAAAGCAAAGAGACGGACACACATACAGAACTTGAAACGTAACGCGAGGATTTCGGGGTCATTTCCGGAAATGCCCAAAGCCAGTTTCTGTCAGCCTGTCTATCAGCTTGTACTCGATTGTTCTGCCTTGATATCTAATTCATTCGTTCATTCTTTCTTTCCGTCGCAATCTGCATATTTCTCTGCTTGTTAGTCTCACTCTTTCCGGCTTCCCTCCTTTCCATTTTGTTTATTTCGATGGCCTCATTTTTCTCCCTTATTCATCCTCTTTTTATTCGTATCTATCAATTAAAAAAAAAAATTCTTCTGTCTTTCTATCCTTTCTTCTTTTCGTCTGACTTTTTTCCTCCTTACTGTTTTCTATTTGTTCTTTTGATTTCTCTCCTTCCTTCCCATCTTTCTCACCTACTGTTTATTCCTTCGTACCTATCTGCCTCCCTCCACCTTCCTTCCTATATTTTTCTGCATTATTTCCCTTGCTTTTTTTTTTTTTTTTTTTTTTTACATATCTTCCTCTCTACTTTCTCCTTCCTTTATGTTCTTATTCATTCATTTTCCCCTATTCCTTCCCATCTTCCTCCCATCACTTCCATTTTTCTCCTTCCTCCATTTCTTGCTCCCCCCATCTTTTCTTTATTAATTTCTTCCATTTCCTGCTGTATCTTTCCTTCTTTCATCTTTCTTTCCTTCTATTTTCTTCCTTCGTCCTTTTTTCCCCCACTATCTTTCTTCTGTCTTACCAATCTCTCTCCTCTTTCCTTTCTTCCTTTCTCTTTTCCTTCATGTTACCTTCATTCTTTATCTTTGTCACTTTTTTAAAGGTGTATCTTAAAGGGCTGTGTGATTGAGTTTTTTTTTTAAATGACTTGTGAATGGACTTTAAACTGGAGACAGCCTTGAAATGGCCCTTTGCGGTCGGCTGGGCTATAAGCAACATTTACCTTACCTTACCTTAATGTCACTTTGCCTTCGCCCTTCCCTCTCGTTCCTTCCATTGTTTTCTTTACTCTTGTACCTATCTTTCTTCTATATATTTCTTTCTCTTTGCTCCAATTAATTTTCCCCCCCGTGTGTCTTTTCTGTTTTTCCCTCCAATCTTTCTACCACTCACTTCTTTGTCTTTCCAGTCTCACGCTCCGTTCTTTGTTCCTTTCCCTTTCTTTTTCCCTTCCTGTCTATCATCCTTTCTTTCATACACCATGCCTTGTTTACTGGTAATCAAAGCATCTGCAAGTCTCAGATGATGAATGTGAAGTGGGCGTTTTCCCTTTATCTTTTTTTTGAGGGGGATAGATTTCCTGACTTTTCTTTGTTTTTTTTTTTTTTTTAATTCAGCGTGAAGCAGAAGTCTCCCCAAGACTGACGTTCACTTGTTTTGAAAGTGTGTCTTCATTTGTTAGGCAGTTTTTGATTGGCGTGGCTCGAGCACTTTGGCGCTGATGGTCTGTGATACACGGAAACGCTGAGCTCATTTACCACCCCCCCCCCAAAAAAAAACCCCCCAAAAAAACAAAAAAAACAACAACAACAACAACAAAAAAAAAAAGAAAAAACATTAGGAAGGACACCGTCTATCAATATTTTACCCACCGGGCCTGTATCGAAAACACGGTTTCTGTTTTATTTTAGTTTGTAAATATTCGGCTCGCCTCAGCGACAGGGTGGATGGATGGACGCCGTACTGTGAACCTCATGACCGGAAGTAAATGTCCCCGACGCCTATCGAAACGGCCCTGTCCACAAGTTCACAGAAGGCCTGATGAAGCGTGCTGGCCACAGCTGGCTGGCTAGCTGTCCTGCTGCGAAGCCTGTGCCAGAGATTGCGCTTTATAAATGCTATTCATGACATGATTATTATGAAGATGGGCAGCAAAAATCGCAGTTTTCAACCTGGGCATCGGCGGGAATTGAACTCGAAACGTTGGACAGAAAACTGGGTGATTTATACCACTGAGTCAGTCTGACACCTGTATGAGAGAGAGCGCGCACTTTGTGTGTGTGTGTGTGTGTGTGTGTGTGTGTGTGTGTGTGTGTGTGTGTGTGTGTGTGTGTGTGCGTGCGCGCGCGCGCGCGCGTGTGTGTGTGTGTGTGTGTGTGTGTGTGTGTGTGTGTGTGAGAGTGAGAGATAGAGAGAGACAGCGTGTGTGTGTGTGTGTGTGTGTGTGTGTGTGTGTGTGCTGCGCGCGCGCGCGCGCCACTCGCGCGCGTTCGCTTGTGTCTGTCTGTCTCTCTCTCTGTGCGTGCGCGCACGCATGTGTGTGTGTGTGTGAGTTAAGCGCGCTAACGCCCACTCGCGCGCGTTTGCTTGTGTCTCTCTGTCTCTGTATGTTTGTGCGCCAGTGATTCTTTCTTCCCCGAAACTCACCCCCCACCCGTTTTCTACCTCCGAACTTCTTTATCGCTATCCTTCCTGCGTTGATCGATGATTCCCCCCCCCCCCCCCCCCCCCCCCCCCAGCCCGAATTTGTTTCTCTTCGATGTTTAAACCCTACAGAAAGAAAGAAAGAAACAAACACCATCATCACCACAAACAAACAAACAAAAACAAACAAAAACAACCGAGAAACGATACCGCGATCGATGAACCAGACCCGGGTTATTAACGACAAAGGAAGAAAACGAGAGGGAAGAGAAGGAAAGTACAGTCGGGAGACGCGAGGAGGGGAGCGGGGTTGGAGTGAGGAGGAGGGGGTGGGGTGGGGGGGGGTGGGGGTGGGGGTGGTGGCACAAAAAATGGAGTGTCACCGTCACCGTCTGCAGAAACACCAGGCCTCTGGCGGTGACTCATGTGTCTGTTTTCCACTCTAGCTTTGACACCTGTCCATATGCTTCTGCTCCCCCCCCCCCCCCCCCTCCCTCCCTCCCTCCCTCCGGGGCTGTGAGAGAGGGAAGAGTGGGGTGACGTGGGAGGGCTGTTGCGATACTGAAGTGGGCAGCATGATGGCATAGATCCACACAACTTTTTTTTTTTTTTTTTTTTTTTGTGTGTTTGCATATTTGGAAGGGAAAACTGGTTTTGCGCGACGACTAATGTAAAACGACAAACTGGAAGCACGGGACACAGGTTGACACACTTAGACAGATAGGCGGAGCGAAAGGAAGAAAATACAGAGATAAACTGCAAAAAACAGGTACTGAGGACGAGAACAGAAGCAGCAGTAGAGAACAGCACGCACTTGCGCCTACGTGTCGCGCTCACACTCACTGAGTGGATGCTTGGAAGGTGTCCCCCCACTTCAAGCCATGAACATTCTAAACACAGCTGAATTATGTGTGGCCGACCTTTGAAGGGCCTCAAAATGAAACAAACAAAAAAAAAAAAAAAAAAAACTTGTCTTCCTGACAATCCGTCGTGCGCTGGTTCTTCTCACAAGCAGACACAACAAAGTCATATATTATTACGTTTGCTTGTTTCTTTTCCTACGTTCAGTTTGAAAACCAGCTCAACGAAAGGCAGCCAGCCATGCTGTGTTCAAGGCGAAATGGAAGAACCTCCTCAGTCTGTCTGTTTCCACTGTTTGCGACCACGTGAATCCGGCAAACATGTCCGTCTGTTTCCACTGTTTGCGACCACACGTGAATCCGCCGGCAAACATGTCCGTCTGTTTCCACTGTTTGCGACCACATTAATCCGGCAAACATGTCCGTTTGTTGTCACTGTTAATGACCACGTTAATCCGGCAAACATGTCCGTTTGTTGTCACTGTTAAGGACCACGTTAATCCGGCAAACATGTCCGTCTGTTTTTCACTGTTTGTGACCACGTTAATCCGGTAAACATGTCCGTCTGTCGTCACGGTTTGTGACCACGTGAATCCGGCAAATATGTCCGTCTGCCGTAGCGGCGGATGACGGGGAGAGCTGAGAGAAAAGTCATGGTGCATGTTTCAAGGTTTTTTGTTTTTGTTTTCAGGGAGACAACAATCAGTGAGCTCCAGCCCCATTTTCAAGCGAAAGCAAAATGTAAAGCTGTAAGTGTGTTTGCTCTGTCTGTCTGTGCTCGTCTGTCTGTCCGTCTGTCTCTCTACCACACACACACACACACACACACACACACACACACACACACACCTCCACATTGATATATAGCTCAGCCGACCACGGATAGCCCAACCACGAGCAACCACATCGGTCAGTATCATACAATCATACATCGAAACGCGAAAGCAAAGAGAGCCCCCAAACGAGCGAGCCTTGGCCTTAAAGAGCGGTTCCAAAAAAGTAATAAAACTAAAATCGTCACGGTCAGATCACCAAGCGAAAGGCATTGGCCTTCACAAAAGAGGCGGAACATCTCAGAATAAGGTCTTCATGAAACCCGCTGTAAAATGGTGGTGTCTAATGTCAACGGTACAACATCTCTGAAGAAAGGTCTTCAGGAAACCCGCTGTAAAATGGCGGTGGCTCATGTCAAAGGTAGAACACCTAGAATAAGGTCTTCATGAAACCCGCTGTAAAATGGCGGTGTCTAATCTCCTAACTTCCTCCACTTTTAACCACATGTTTGATGCAAAGCGATTTGTCACATGGTATGCTCCATCGAACCTCTCATCCTTTGAAATACAAAACTGTGTAGAACAGTCGCCCCACAACACTTCTACTCATGATGTCTAGGGGGGGAAAACATGGACAAATATTCGGTTAGTGTGCAGCTTTCCCTCTTGTCCGAGCTTTTCGGCGTTTCTTTTTCGCTTTAGATTGAAGATTGAAGGAAACTGATCTCGCTCTCTCTTTCTGTCTCACCACCCTCTCTTACTTTCAGGTCTGTCTATCTGTCTGTCTGTCTGTCTCTATCTATCTATCTATCTATCTCTTTTTGTCTGCCTGTCTGTCCGTCCATCCGCCCGTCCGTCTGTGTGTCTGCGGTCTATCTGTCTCCCCCCCCACCTCTCTCTCTCGTGTGCGTATGTGTGTGTGTGTGTGTGTGCGTGCGTGCGTGCGTGCGTGCGTGCGTGCGCGCGCGCGCGCGCGTGTGTGTGTTTTTGTGTGTCCCCTTCTCTCTCTCTCTCTCTCTCTCTCTCTCTCCCTCTCTCTCTCTCTCTCTCTCTCTCTCTCTCTCTCTGTAAGTTCTTAGATTGCAGCATTCTAAGCTAAGCTGGCTGGCACCTGACATCTTTGTCACCCCAAACTTGTAAGCCTATCCTGAGACACTGGAATCGCTGAACTTTCTCCTCTAGTTTCGTTGCCACTGTTGGAACACGACTCTCTTCAGTCTGCGTGAGGAACCAACCACTGCACGCTGCAGGATGACCTTGGACAGGGAATCATCACCATCAACACACCGTCCGAACCAGGCAAATTCAGCGGGTCTGAAACTGCAACTGCAACGAGAGGTGATTTTTTTTTTTTTTTTTTTTTTTTTGGGGGGGGGTGCCCATTAATGGCATCGCTCCCACATTGCTCATTCCGGGTCGCCCATACACAGCGACATCAAGCCACAGAAAGCAGTCATTTCGATCTGAAGCAACCCTTCAGAGGAGACACTGCAGTGTGGCCTGTTCACGAGGGTAGTGTTCAGTGTGATCTGTTGTGGCTCAACATATGCGGGACACAGTCTACTATGCCCTCACCTGAAGACAGTAGCTGCTTAAAACGAGGCGGGCTGTGACTGATCATGTTTCAGGGAACACATGCAACCCCCCTGACACACCGCAAGTCGAGAGGTCCTCTTGACCAGCGAAGGATGAATGGACATCACGCACTGGAGTGAGGCTTGTGAAATCAATTGCGACCTTGAATGACAATTTATACGGAATCAAAACAATTTGTTGTGAAAAAAAAGGTTATTCCAGTATCATCAAACAAACAATTATACACATAAACAAACATACAAACCCCCCCCCCCCCCCCCCCCAAAAAAAAACAACAACAACAACTAAAAACCCCAAACAAACACGAACAAACAAAACTGAATGAGCTAATGTATCGAGACGTGTTACGTGTATACTACTGACGTTCCTGCAGCACACAGTTGAAGAAAATAATGCTAACACGCCCGAGAAATCACTGTTGCTTGTGATTTAATCTAACCGCGACTGTATCCATCTTCAAAGAAAGGGACGTACACTCCAGGACAAGACCCTTTCTTTACCCCAATCATCAGCAGAATAAACAACAATTTGATCCGGCATACGCAGAGACTCCGAGGCCTTTAACCACGCAGGAAAGGACGCCCTCGGATGGGGTCGGGTTGGGGTGTGATTGGAAAAGATGGAGGGAGGATCGGAGTAGAGGGTGACGGCAATACAAATCGATTGGATGGGCTTAGGGAACGCCGTCGCTCCGTTCGGCCGGCGCCAACAGAACACAAGTTGGATTTTCTAATGCGGAGATGGACGTGATTTCTTTATTAATCTTGATTCTTTATTACTCTCCCCTGCTCAACACCCCCCCCCCCCCCCTCCCCCCCTCCTTACACTCAACATCATAGCCTCCACTTCTCTTCCCCTCTCCCCCGTTTTGACCTTATGCATATACACACATACGCGATCACACGCACTAAAAAGCATATATTCAGATATATCTTCACTTTCGTTTCTTTTTTTTTTTTGTTGTTGCTTGTTTACTGTTCACATTTTTTCCTTTTAATTTTCTTTTTCAATTGTTATTTTTTTTTTTTTCATAATTCAATCATTGTTTTATTTTCCGACTATTTCTTGTGTAATTTCTTTTTTCTTGTTCAGTTCCTTTCCATTGTTTTCATAATAATGATATGATAATAATAATAATCATATTGATAACAACAATAACAATGATACTACTACTACTACTACTACTACTACTACTACTACTACTACTACTACTACTACTATCGTATGATATTTAGGACTATTATTTGATTTTGACCACTATCATCGACTTCGTCGTTAGGTTTTTTTTTATATTATTGTTGCAAGCATTATTAACACTATTATCTTTTTTTATTTTTACACATCATAGCAGTCTCTATCCCTTCCCCATTGTTCAACAGACATCACATCTGTCCTTATCCTTCCCCATTGTTCAACAGACATCACATCTGTCCTTATCCTTCCCCATTGTTCAACAGACATCACATCTGTCCCCCTTCCCCATTGTTCAACAGACATCACATCTGTCCTTATCCTTCCCCATTGTTCAACAGACATCACATCTGTCCTTATCCTTCCCCATTGTTCAACAGACATCACATCTGTCCTTATCCTTCCCCATTGTTCAACAGACATCACATCTGTCCTTATCCTTCCCCATTGTTCAACAGACATCACATCTGTCCTTATCCCTTCTAATTGTTCAATAGACATCACATCTGTCCTTATCCTTCCCCATTGTTCAACAGACATCACATCTGTCCTTATCCCTCCCTAATTGTTCAATAGACATCACATCTGCCCTTATCCCTTCTAATTGTTCAACAGACATCACATCTGTCCTTATCCCTCCCTAACTGTTCAACAGACATCACATCTGCCCTTATCCCTTCCTAATTGTTCAACAGACATCACATCTGTCCTTATCCCTCCCTAATTGTTCAACAGACATCACATCTGTCCTTATCCTTCCCTAATTGTTCAATAGACATCACATCTGTCCTTATCCTTCCCTAATTGTTCAATAGACATCACATCTGTCCTTATCCTTCCCTAATTGTTCAATAGACATCACATCATCTGTCCTTATCCTTCCCTAATTGTTCAACAGACATCACATCTGTCCTTATCCTTCCCTAATTGTTCAACAGACATCACATCTGTCCTTATCCCTCCCTAACTGTTCAACAGACATCACATCTGCCCCCTTATCCCTTCCTAATTGTTCAATAGACATCACATCTGTCCTTATCCCTCCCTAATTGTTCAATAGACATCACATCTGTCCTTATCCCTCCCTAATTGTTCAACGGACCTCACATATGTCCTTATCCCTTCCTAATTGTTCAATAGACATCACATCTGCCCTTATCCCTCCCTAATTGTTCAATAGACATCACATCTGTCCTTATCCCTTCCTAATTGTTTCAATAGACACCACATCTGTCCTTATCCCTCCCTAATTGTTCAACGGACCTCACATATGTCCTTATGCCTCCCTAATTGTTCAACGGACATCACATATGTCCTTATTCCTCTCCTTTGTTCTACGGAAATCACAGCAACCCTTTCTCTTCCTCCCCCCCCCCCAATTTGTTCAACGGATGTGACCACAGTTTGCTTGTCAAGGGCTGCATTACATTTCTGTTCATTTTCCGAAAAGAACCCATCCATTCTCCATCTACACACAACACTCCCAAAGGGGCATCACTCTTCATTTCTGTTGAAACGGAGGCTGCAGCTGCACGCGCGCGTGCGTCCAACACGTCAGAATTGGTTCAGTGAAAACTCTCTCTCTTTCTGTATGTGTGTGTGTGTGTGTGTGTGTGTGTGTGTGTGTGTGTGTGTGTGTGTGTGTGTGTTCACTTTGCTATCTTATTGCTTCTTTCTGTCATACGTACGGGGGTCCTCACAAGGTTGGACACGAAACTGAGCAGTCTGAAAGTGGCATTTTACGCCTTTGATCTGTCGAACACGGCATTTCAAGAATCTGAGATTATTTGACGGAAATGATCTTGTGACTTTGACATCTTTCCTTGTGAGTCATCACAAGCTATACAGAAGCGCGCGTGTGCGTGCGTCTCTCTCTCCTCTCCCTCTCTCTCTCTCTCTGTTCGTGCGTTGTGCTCGAGCATGCCACCATTGTTGTTGCTGCTGCTACTGGTGAGCTCCAAAATGTACTAATCCAAATGCAGACGTGTATGAGAAGTCATTCACACACACACACACACACACACACACACACACACACACACACACACACACACACACAGCACACACACACACATGTACGTGCCACAAATATACGACCACTGACACGCACAGACACCCACTCATCAATACGGACATAATCACACGTGCATATACATTTTCAACAGACACCACAGTGGTCGTTATCCCTGTCCCTTATTCAACAGGTATAGCATTTGCTTTTTTTTTTTTTTTTCCATTCCCTTGTTCAACAAATAATACAGCAGTCCTCCCCCCCCTCCCCCACCTCTTGTTCAACAAAAATTACATCATCCCATGTCCCTCCCGTTGTTCGTCCCCTCCCCACTTCCTATCTCTCGTTCGACAAAAAATACATTATTCCTTGTTCAACAAATATTACAGTAATCGTTGTCGCTCTCCTTGTTCAACAAACATTATTGCATCGTTGCCACTCCTCTTATTCAAAAATAATTAAACCAGTCCTAATTCTTTTCCTTTACTTCAATAGACATCCCAACAGTCCTAATCCCCGCCGCCCCTCCCCTCTTCCAAACTTGTTCAACAGACATTCCAAGCAGTCTTCATTCTCCCCCCCCCCTGCCCCCCCTTCCCCTCCCCCCCCCCCCCCCCCCCCTTGCTCGAGAGACATTACAACAGTCCTTATCCTCCTCCATTGTTCTACTCCACTGTTTGCCCCGCGCGCTTTTGTTCAACAGTCCTTCTCTCTCTCTGATTCACGCACAGACACACGGACACACAGACACACACACACACACACGCATGCACACACGCACACACACACACACACACACACACACACCACACACACACACACACACACGGAAAAAGCTCTTCAGCTTAAAGCAGTAAGAAGGTCCACCCATGGCACTTGTCCAAATAAACAAAGGCTTTGTTTCGAACCCTATGTCCACTGTCCAAATAAACACAGGTTTTGTTTCGAACCATATGTCCACTGTCCAAAATAAACACAGGCTTTGTTTCGAACCCTATGTCCACTGTCCAAATAAACACAGGCTTTGTTTTCAAACCCCAAGTCCACACAGTCGGCAAACACCGCCATCAACCGCAGGAAACAGGCTACACACTCCATGGCAAGATACGGCGAAAGAAGGAAGAAGAAAGAAAGAAAAGAAGAAAAGAAGAAGAAGAAGAAGAAGATGAAGAAGAAGAAGAAGAAGAAGAAGAAGAAGAAGAAGAAGATGATGATGATGATGAAGAAGAAGAAGAAGAAGAAGAAGAAGAAGAAGCTGAAAAAGAGGTACGAGAAGAAGAAGAAGAAGAAGAAGAAGAAGAAAGAGAAAAAGAAGAAGAAAGAGAAAAAGAAGAAAACACAGGAGTAATAGAATAGAATAAAAAAAAACAAACAGCTGAAAAAACAAATTCTTGCTATTAAAGGAAATGAAAAGAACACCGTTTTGGAAACACACACACACACACACACACACACATGCGAATGTGCTGTGTTTTTCTGAAACCTGGCTGAGCGAAGAAATAGCAGACGACATTTTAGCTTGGACGGATTTGGTGTGCCACTGAGAATGGACAGAGACAAGCGCGTGACAGAGAAATCAAGGGGGGGGGGTGTGTGTATGTACGTGAGCGAGAAGTGGTGTAACAGTGAGAAACGTTAAAGTGCGTCGTCAAGTGTGTACGCGTGACGTGGAACTTTTAGCAGTGTCACTGCGACCGAAATACCTGCCACGTGAGTTCGGACAGCTCTTCATGACTGTTGTTTACGTGCCACCATCCGCAAATACTGTACGTGCAGCTGCAGAAATCACGGACTCTGTTCACGCTCTGCAGGCCATGTCACCCGACGCACCGTGCTTTATCCTCGGAGATTTTAATGACTGTGACCTCAATTCAAACCTGCCTTTTTTTAACAGTATGTGTCATGTTTTACAAGAAAGGATAAAATACTTGATTTATGCTACTGTAATATACCATCTGCATACAAGTGTGTTCAGCTCCCCCCTGTTGGTCAGTCTGATCACAATGCCATTCATCTCTTGCCAGCTTACAGACCAAAAGTGAAAACACACCTATCACTAAAAAGCAGTGCAGTGTTGGACACAAGAAAGTGTTGATGAATTACAGGCTTGTTTTGAATGTACAGATTGGAATTTGTTTTTGAATTCTAGTTTTGACATTAACGAAGCCACCGATGTTATTTCCAGCTACATTTCTTTCTGTGAACACATGATTGTACCTACTAAAACTATCAAAAATATTCCCAACAACAAACCTTGGGTTACAAAATCTCTGAAAATAACTCTAAATGAGAAAAAAAGAGCTTTTCAATCAGGCAATAAAAGCGATCGTAAGGTTGTACAAAAGAAACTGCAAACGGAGATTGAAGAATCAAAGAGAGCTTACAAGAGAAAAGTTGAAAAAAACATGTTCCAGAATGGAAATATGCGAGATGCATGGAAAGGAATAAAGGTTTATATCAGGTTCAGGTAAATGTTCAAACCAAAATATTAGTAACAAAAAAACAGCAAAAGAACAGAAGCAATTTGCAGAAAAGCTGAACGATTTTTACTGTAGATTTGATGATAAAGATTTTAGTAAAGAATTAAAGGAAGTGAAGGAAGAACTCCAAAGCAATGTTAAAAACGATGTTGATGGAAGTGATTCTGTTGTGATTGAGGAAAAAAAATGATGTTCAGTTGTTTTTCAAACGTTTAAATGTGAGAAAGGCAATGGGCCCTGATAATATCTGTGGAAAATTGTTGAAGGTGTGTGCTTCTCAGCTCTCCTATGTTTACAGTCGTTTGTTTACCTGGTCACTTAGAGAATGTATAATTCCTGTTTTATGGAAAAATGCCACTGTATGTCCTGTTCCCAAAAAACGCAACCCAAGCTGTTTAAATGATTACCGACCAGTTGCCCTCACATCTGTTGCAATGAAATGTCTTGAAAGAATTGTCCTCAGTTATGTTTTAAAGATACTACACAGTACCAAGACCCGTTTCAGTTCGCATACCCACAGAACAGATCAACAGATGATGCCACACTCACACTTCTCCATCATGCTTTTTCACACCTCGAAAAACCTGCCTCCTTTGTACGCATTCTCTTTATTGATTTCTCATCAGCATTCAACACCATACAACCACATCTGATGGCAAAGAAACTCATTAACATAAATGTGGGTAACAAGCTCATTCTTTGGATAATTGATTTTCTTACACAGAGGACACAGTCTGTTCGATATCAAAGTGTTGTTTCGTCTTCCAGAGTCATTTCAACTGGCGCACCCCAGGGTACTGTTTTTTCACCAGTGCTTTTTACTCTGTACACAAATGATTGTTCAGGAAGTGATTCAACTTTGTACATTAAATATTCAGATGACTCAGCACTTGTAGATCTTTCCAACTCTGATTCTGTTTACTTCAAGGAGGTTCAAAGATTTGTTGACTGGTGCGATCATAACTATCTTGATCTGAATGTAACAAAAACGAAAGAAATGTTGATTGATTTTAGAAAGAATCCAAAAGCTGTACCACCACTTTTTATCAAAGGTGCTGAAGTAGAACGTGTTGAATCATACAAATATTTAGGAACTTTTATAGATAATAAGCTGAATTTTAAATCCCATGTTGAGTATGTCCACAAAAAATGTCAAAAACCAGATTATATTGTCTTCGCAAGCTGCGATCATTTCATGTGAATACTGACATTCTTCGGACATTTTATTCATGCTTCTTGGAATCTGTTCTAACTTTCTCATTTATGTGTTGGTATGGTGGGTTGACTGACTGTGAAGAGCAGAAATGTGCTTGAGAAAGTGGTGAACGTGGGAGGAAAAAATCGTTGGTGAGAGACAAAAAAAGTCTGAGTGAGCTATATAGGTGCCGTGTTTGTTGTAAAGCGAAGAAGATTACGTGTGACCAGACCCACGTCCTTGCAAATCAGTATGACCTTCTTCAGTCAGGACGAAGATATCGATCGGTTAAATGCAGAAGTGTCAGATTTAAACAAAGTTTTATTCCCCTGTCCATTGATTTCTTGAACGCACACACACACACACACACACACACACACACACACACACACACACACACACACACACTTACCCATGCTCAGATCTGTTGTTCCCGCATCCAGCAATTGCTGAGGACCAGTGGTAGATTTCAGGCACTGGCGATTCAGGCGACGCAAACAGGTTTACTTGATCGACAGTTGGTCAGAAGGATGGGATTAAGAGAATCATGAAGAACAGAAGAAAAAGAGAGAGATGAGAGGACGAAAACAAACTAGCAAAAGAAAGACAAGAAGAAGAAGAAGAAGAAGAAGAAGAAGAAGAAGAAGAGAAGGAGAAGTAGAAAGAAGAAGAAGACGAAGAGTGTAGAAGGGAAAGAAAAATAAGAGGAGGGAAAGAAACTAGCAAAAGAAAAGAAGAAGAAGAAGAAGAAGAAGAAGAAGAAGAAGAGGAGGAGGAGGAGGAGAGAATGGGAGAGGAGAAGGAGGAGGAGGAGGAGGAGGAGGAGGAGGAGGAAAGAGGATGAGGAGGAGGAGGAGGAGGAGGAGGAGGAGGAGGAGAGGAGGAGAAGAAGAAGAAAAGAAGAAAGAAGAAGAAGAAAGACTACGACGACGACGACGACGACGACGACGACGAAGAAGAAAGAAGAAGAAGAAGAAGAAGAAGTAGAAGGAGGAGGAAGGAAGGAAGGAGGAAGGCAGACAAGGAGGAAGAGGAGGAGGAGGAGGAAAAGGAAGGAGGCGGAAAGAAGAAGAGGAGGAGGAGGAGAGAAGAAGAAAGGAGGAGGAAGAAGAGGAGGAGAAGAAGAAGGAGGAGGAAGAGGAGAAGAAGAAGAAGGAGGAGGAGGAGGAGGAGGAGGAGGAGGAGGAGGAGGAGGAAACGAAGGCAAAGAAGATGAAAACGAAGCACAAGAGAACGAAATGAAGAGAAAGAACAGAATAAGAAAAAAGAAGAGAAAAAAGGAGGAGGAAGGGAAGGGGAAAAGTCCAGGAAGAAGAAGACGACGACGATAAATGACGACAAGGACAAAAACAAACGATGAGCAGTAAAAGTAGTAGTAGTGGTAGTGGTAGTAGTCGTGGTAGTAGGAGGAGGAGGAGGAGAAGGAGGAGGAGAAAGAAGAGGAAGACAGGCAGAAGGAGAAGGACGAGGAGGAAGGGGGGGGGGGGGGGGGGGGGAAGAAAACATCAACAAAGAAGAAAGAAAGACAGAAGAAATAATGGAAAAGAAACGCTTGTTTGCATGTTTGCCAACGTGACTGATCGAATCTTTGTCTGGTTTCAAATTAGGCACGAAAACGTTAAAAAAGCGAATTGAATTAAACTAAATTGATAATTGTAAAGGAGAAGAAGAGAAGAAGAAGAAAGAAGAAGAAGAAGAAGAAGAAGAAGAAGAAGAAAGAAGAAAGAAGAAGAAAGAAGAAGAAGAAGAAGAAGAAGAAGAAGAAGAAGAGGAAGATCAAGGAGGAGGAGGAGGAGGAGGAGGAGGAGGAGAAAGAGGAAGAAAAGGAGAGGGAGGAGGAGGAGGAAGGAGGATGAGGAGGAGGAGGAGGAGGATTGTTCTGATTTATGACATGCTTTCAGCTTTAATGTGGTCTTCGGAGAAGTCTCGGTAGCAAATAATTTGAAAGGGGGGGGGGGGGGGGGGGGGGGGGGGGGGGGGGAGGGGAGGGGGAGGGGGGGGGGTTACAAACAAACAACGAAACGTTAAAACGGCGAATTTGGGCAAAAACAAAACAATTGACTGGGGGGGGGGATGGGGGGGGGGTTTCAATAAGGGACTTTCCCTAAGGACTGCTCCCTGTGGAAGAGAATGGCCAGGCTGAAAGAGGAGGTCTTGAGGAGCTAGAAGACAGAGGAAGAGGAGGGAGGAGGAGAGGTCGAGGAGAAAATGACGGAGAGAAAAAGAGAGAGCACGGGGGAAGCAGGAGAAACGAAGATGAGAGGAGGAGGAGGAGGGATTTTAGGACATGCTGCACAGGAAGTTTAATGGGTCTTCATCAGGGAGTCTCGGTGACAGGAGGATGAAAAGGGGAGGGGGGGGGGGGGGGGGGGGGGGGTAGAGAGGAGGAGGAGGAGGTCTCGTCGTTACAAACAAAAAATAAAAATACGAGCATCCGGCAGCAAAACAAGTGACTCCTCCACTGGACTGGTGCTGGTTAATAAGGACTTTTCCTGTGACTGCTCCTGTGGTCTGGAATGGCCAGGCTGCATCAGGGACTGTCTGGGTGATGCTATGTTAGCAGCCGCAAGGGGAGAGAGAGAGAGAGAGAGAAGAGAGAGAGAGAGAGAGAGAGAGAGAGAGAGAGAGAGAGAGAGAGAGAGAGAGAAGAGACAAATAATACACCAATCATAAATCATAAACATGTTTTCGGCAGTTTATACAAGAGTCTGTCACGACTGTCACAACATTACACCCCCTGACTTCGCTTCTCTCCAATTTCGGAGCCAAAATGGGAACGCATTTAGGATTAAAGCACGGTGAAACTGGAAGCATAGGCGGCAATAACCACACACACACACACACACACACACACACACACACACACACACACACACACACACACACACACAGAGTCGCGCGCAAATCAGCCTCCCTCACACATGAGGTCAGACTTCAGGATCGCCATCGGCATCATGTAGCAGCGAATTAACGGCCCTCTAAAGAGGAGGACATCTTTTCACTGCTCTGAAAAAACACCCCTTTTCCAGAGTGAAAAAGCAGAGCGAGTCCTAGGATTAGAGGTACCATTAGATTGATGCCCTTTGGCAGCGCAGTGTCTGGCACCGTGTATAGCCTCTTTGCGGATTCTTGCGTTTCTGCGCAACTGCTTGAGCACAAAAGGCTTCGAATGCTGAGTTCAGGAAAAAAGCGAGAGAGAGAGAGAGAGAGAGAGGAGAGAGAGAGAGAGAGAGGAGAGAGAGAGAGGAGAGAGAGAGAGAGAGAGACGAGGGGTGTAGACTACAGTGACGAGGGGTGTAGACTATTCAGCAGGAATTCAAAGCGTTCAAATCGGTACAGAGAAGGGAACGCAATGCGGGTCTGGGGTTGTACTGCTCTCAGCACGTTTTAGTCAGGGCTCTCATTCGTCTGTTCCTAAGGTACCTATCTATGCTGAAGTGTGAAAGATACTCTCTCAGTTTCTTATTTGCTCTTGGATAGTGTGTGTGTGTGTGTGTGTGTGTGTGTGTGTGTGTGTGTGTGTGTGTGTGTGTGTGTGTGTGCGTGCCTGTGTGTGTGTGTGTGTGTGTGTGTGTGTGTGTGTGTGTGTGTGTGTGTGTGTGTGTGTGTGTGTGTAGTGATGTTAGTGGCTTTCATGGACTAATTTAAAATCATTTGTGTCGCATCTCACACCTTGTAATGTGTTTATTACTAATCTGTGAATGCTCAAATCAATGTCCATCACTGAACTCATGAATGTTTGGTGGAACAGAGTAATAAGAACACACATATCACTTCGGCGACATCGCAGCAGGAAGGGTACTGATTCAATCACAACCTGTAAATAAGATACTGCAGTGCTGACGAAGAAGAAAAGCTACAGATGAAAAACTTCATTAGATTGACTACTGAATTAATTCAATTAAATTCCCCGATAGATGTTGCATGCAGCTTTGAGTGTAATAAGAAAAACACACGTTTTACATCCACCTCCGCAGGCTTGAGTCTGAAGCCTTCGAGTCTCCCACAGAAAACCAGGACCAACCACCATGTTTGATAAGGGCGATCACTCTTTCGCTTTTCCTGTCCGTTGGCCTGCTCTCTGGTCGTAGAGTGTTTGTTCCTGTCAGATTGAAGGAAGTCACCGCCGAGACTCTCTCCTGGCCCAGATGTACGTTCGTCTTCTGAGGGGAGAAGAAAGACGGCTGGAGTCGGTGTGTCCCTGCCTGAAGACAGTGGGAAGCGAATGGAAGACGGGAAGGAGTGATCAGAGCTGTGAAAGATGAGGAAGAGAGGCAGAGACAAATCGGTAGTCTCTTGAGATCACGTTTTCCTGGCTGAAGAGAAACAAGAATGGGAGGTAGGTTGTATGGTGGTGGGGTGGCAGTTGGGGGGGGGGGGGGGGGAAGAAGGAGGCATGGAACATAACCAGAGAGAGGGACAGGCAGTCTCTCGTTTCAAAGAAACGTCTTGGATCTGACCACGGCCCGCGTGTACTGGAAGAGAGATAAACATGGTGCATTATAGAGACAGATTAAGCTGGGGGAAACATGTCAGTAAGGTGTTCAATGTACACCTCTTTCCGCTTTATCTCCTGGATGATTAGGAGAGTCCTGGGGGGGTCACTGTTGCCTTTCTGACCACAGAACACACGGCTGGCACGTTTTATACCACACATCTAGATGGACAAGCACGATGGTGTAGACAGGTGCGTACTATTAGCATCAGTGTCGCATGATGACAGGTGGAAGGAAGACAGTGATGGAGGACTGGCCAGTCAGGTTTCTCCACAGCCCTGACCGATCAGTCAATGGCAACAGGGGGAAAAAAGTATTGCAGCCGGTCCAGTCCTGAATGTTGTCCACCCACGATTCGACTTCTTTGGTCAGTCTCCAGGACATTCAGCCTCCACTGTCCCCTGTAAAATGATCCTGGACAAGCGACTCCTGACCAGAAACATGGCCATACCAGAGATGGTCAAGTCGCTTGATGACTGCTGGGAGAGATTTTTTGTGAGCCAGTGTCTGTGTGGAGTTGATGTTTCACACAGGCGTTGACCTGAAGTTCCTTGCGTGGGAATCAGAGAATCTGTCTGAAACATTTCTTCTCAAATGCCTGGATTTACCACTCCAGGTCTGCAGTGAGTGTTCTGCACACAAGAATGTACGCCACCAGGAACTTGTAGACTCTGACCATCACTGGGACGCTGACAGAGCTGGTTTTCCACATGACGTGGAGCCGTGTGATGACAGGGTGCATCTCGTCTTGCCTTCCTCCGTTGAGCCACTCATCTTGCTCAGAACTGTCCCAGGGTATTTGAACGGTTCACTTCTTCGTGTGTTTCTCCTTTCAGCATGATGTTGATCGAACAGACATTGAAAAAAGCATGTACGCACGTGTGTGCGTGAGTGTATTAATGCACGTAATTGCGAGTGCCAGGACAGACCCAACACAGACGCCCATCTGTAAAAAGTACAAACTCAACCAATGACCCATGCAACTCTCTCTCTCTTTCTTTTTCTCTCATATATTCGACCAAAGTTCTCATTTATTCAGTCTTATTCTTTTACCTTTGCACCACACACTTGAACATATCTGTCTACTACCTACCAGTCTATCTGTCGATCTATCTCTCATGCTCTTTACATGAACAAAAACATATACGTACAAATACCCCCCCCCCACACACACACACACACGCACGCACGCACGCACGCACGCACGCACACACACACACACACACACACACACACACACACACGCACGCACGCACGCACGCACGCACGCGCACACACACACACACACACACACACACACACACACACACACACACACACACACACACACACACACACATTCTGTTCCACTTGAAATCAAGATCAGCCACCGTGCTACATAAAGGGCGATTACTCTTTTACTACTCTTGTCCATTGGCTTGTTCTCTGGTCGAAGAGTGTTTGCTTCTGTCAGATTGAGGGGGGACAACCAATCTACAGCCCAGGCTCTCTCTTTTGGCCGACAAAGGATCTTCCAATGGGAGAGATGCAGGCAGGAATCAATGCTTGTTGGCTGAGGAGAGTGGGTGAGAGGGGAATGAGAGTGGAGATGGGAACAGGTTGGAGGTA
Source organism: Conus betulinus (assembly GCA_016801955.1). Classification (NCBI taxonomy): domain Eukaryota; kingdom Metazoa; phylum Mollusca; class Gastropoda; order Neogastropoda; family Conidae; genus Conus; species Conus betulinus. Next base: position 287,179 of record JADBJO010000315.1, on the reverse strand, counting down.
GTAGAGAGGATTGGAGGGGAAGGGCAGGAGAGACATTCATACGCTCTTGTTTCAAGGAGACGGCCGTTCATGACTTCCGCTCCCCATTTATGCGAAGAGATGAAGATCAGAGGGATTCATATCCAACGTAGAGTACAACTCTTTTGTAAGGACGGGGTATTGAAGAGACAGACTGGACACGGGGAAAAACGTGCCAATAACGTGTTCAGAGAGAGTCCTTTCTTTCTCCTGGCCAAGCACCGGGGATGATTAGGAGATTACAAGGGGTTTTTTACTGCCGTCTTCACAGCTACAGCACACATGACTGGCACGTTGCACAGCACACGGATAGAGAACAAACAGGATGGTGTATTGACGAGCTTGATTGTAAGAGCGTGCGACCGTGCGGACAAAAAAAAAAAAACACATGTACACAGAGGCACAGCTGCATAAACACACAGATACGCAGTCAGGTAAACACTCAGCTAGCCATCAAAGGAAACACAATCCCTTCTTTTGTTTTACATTCTGTAATGTTTTGGACATCAAAGCCCTCACTGGCGTGCGAATTCCTCCCTATTTATCTCTTTCTGTGTCACATACCACATACGAAATCACACACACACACACACACACACACACACACACACACACACACACACACACACACACATACACACACACACCACTGCGGGCCTGCTCTCTCTCTCTCTCTCTCTCTCTCTCTCTCTCTCTCACACACACACAACCATTTCGTGCCTGCTCATGCAGGGAGACACACACACACACACACACACACACACACACACACACGCACGAGCGCGCGCGCGCGCACGCACACACACACACACACACACACACACATTGACACACACACACACACACACACACTCAGAAACACACATTCACAACACACACACACACACACACACACACGCGCGCGCGCGCGCGCGCGCATGCACGCACGCACGCACGCACGCACGCACACACACACACACACACACACACACACACACACACACACACACACACACACATCAAATTAGCTTGTCACATGCAATGTCAGATTTTTTTTTTTAAATCACTGTCTACGATCATATTGGAAACTAACTGTCAGATGAAGACATCTCTTCACCTTTGTCGGAAGATTTTTTTTCTCGAGAAATAAGCAGAACGTGTCCTCATAATAAGGGTTACAAATTACATTGATGTTATATAATATATGAAAGCATTAAAATGAGCATGGCATCGTTGTAGCCTCCTGTGTTTCTCGGTCAGACCTTTCATACAAGGATTTTTAAATAAAAAAAATCAGCAGAGAAAAAGAACTGAAAAAATGAGATAGTGTGTAATCAGAGGTATATACCGTATTGTAGATTTACCTAGCATAATCTAACTGCGTTCAGTTACAATAACAGAACACAATACAACCCAAAGGTTTCAGTACGCTGGGCACATTTCTGGTCAGGGCTCATTCTTCTGCTCTTTGGGTTTCAATTTAAACGCTGAGATGCAAACAATTATTGTCTTATGTGCATGTGTTTCGTGAGGCTATTTGAGTCATTGTGTGTGTCTAGTGGTAACCGTGCCTTGGATAAATCTGTGAATGAGCAAATGAATTTGGGTATGGATAAATGAAGTATTGTTGAACTGCATACCGAACTATATTGAAGTATATTGAGTTCCCTGGCAAATGTAGCATACAGTTTGAGTGTAGAAGACACTGTTTTGAGTCAAACCTGCGTCTGTGGGCGCTAATCTGAAGCCCTCCCGTCTTACCCTGAACAAGCATCACCCTCATGTTTGACAAAGGGCGATCACTTCTTTACTACTCCTGTCTATCAGCCTGCTCTCTGGTGGGCAAAATGTTTGTTTCTGTCAGATTGAGCTAGATAACCAATCCATCTCTGAGACTTTCTCCCTCCCAAACCAGTCTTCAAAGGAGGGGGGGGGGGGGGGGGAGTGGAGAAGGGGGGCATGGATAGAATCAGTGTTTTCCCGGCTGATGATGAGTAGTAGGGAGTGAATGGGAGAAGAAGCAGTCTAGGACCTGTGTGATTAAGACCTGGAGGGGGCAGGGCTGAGGACAGGAGGTAGATCGGTAGTCTCTCGGGACAACGTTTTCCTAGTGTAAGAGATATAGGGAGACGGAATGGTGGGAGGAGAAGGAATCTTGACTTCCACGAGGTACTAAAGATCGGAAGCCTCTCGCTTCAGGGAGACGTGTCAGATGTGACCACGGCCCTCGTTTACTAGAAGAGACAAGGACAGGGCATTAAAAAGACAGACTGGACAGGCGGGAAACGTTCCCATAGCGAAAGCCCCTTGCTTTGTCTCCAAGCTGAAGTACCCTGGATGACTAGGAGACTACTGGGTTTTAACTACAGCTTTCCAAGCTAGAGGACACATGACTGCCACACTTCACATCACAAATCTAGCTGACAAGAACGATGGGGAGGACAGGCATGCATTATGATCATTGTTATCCCTGGCAGTGGGTGGTACGTGGTGTCGTGATGAACCCTTGGGCCGTCAGGGATCTTCACTGTCCTTTGAGCTTTGTCAGAATCAGCTCCACAAAGGAAGCCATGGGGGGCGGGGGGGGGTGGTGGGGGGTGGGGGTGGGTGTGGGGGGGGGATAGTAACCAGTCCATTCCCTTATGTTGTCTACCCAGGATTCAAAGTCTTCTGTTGTTCTCATGGACATATGGACAAGGACCCTGAACTATCCACACTAAAATGATGATGGGCGAGCGAGTCTTAATGAGATACACGCCCTGACCAGGCACATTCACGGCGCTGGATGACAGGGATGAGAGGCTATTGTCTGCTATCGTCCATGGGGATGTAAGGCTTCACACAATCGTTTGTCTGAGGTTCCCTGAGTGGGATGTGGAGAATCTGTTTGAAAATTCATTCCCAAATACCTGGGGTTTACCGTTCAGGGTCTGCTGTAAATATCCAGTTTTCATGTCCGTACAGAAGGACGGGTGTCACCTGGTAACTTCAAGGGTTTGACCTTCACTGGGAAGCTGACAGACCTGGTTTTCCACATGACTTCAGATCCTGTGAGGACAGTCTTGCCAGGGCCAGCCTCGTCTTGACCTCCTTTGTCAAGCCGCTGTCCTTGCTGAGAACAGAACGCAACTAGTGAAGTGGTCCACTTGCTACAGTGTTAGTCCATTCAGAGTGACTGATGCTGATCGAACATAGACTGGCAGAAGGCATGTACAGAAGCTTGTACGTATGCATTTATGCACGTGACAGCCAGTACACAGGTAGACCAGTGCTTACCTTTAAAAGCGCACAGACTCAACTAATCGTACATGCAAACATATATATATATATATATATATATATATATGTTTTCTTTCATTTCTGTATCACACATACATGCACAGATAGACGCACATGAGCAAACAAATACATACAGGGCATGCACGCATGTATGCGCGCCTCCACACAGGCTAACACACACACACACACACACACACACACACACACACACACACACACACACACACACAGATCAAAGCTTCTCTCATGCAGACTTCCTATTTTATTTTAAACCAGGATCAGACGCCATGTTAGATAAGGGCGATCACTCTTTGCTATTACTCTCCATTGGCTTGTTCTCTGGTCGAAGAGTGTTTGTTTCTGTCAGACTGAGGGGGAACAACTACATTGCTATCCAGACTCTCTTTGGGCCAACACCAGCCTTCAAACAGGGGAGAAGCAGGCAGGAATCAATGCTTTCCTCGCTGAAGAGAATCGGGGAGAGGAGGGGGGGTATGAAAGAAGTCATGGGGCATTGGGTGGGGATGTAGAGAGAAGAAGGAGGTCTGGAGGGAAACGTCGGTAGGTTCTTGCTTCAAGGAGACGTGCTAGAAATGACTGCAACCCTCCTTTACGCGTGAAGAAGATGATCAGAAGGATTAATACCCAACATAGCGTACAGCCCTTTTGCCCGTATGGGGTGTTAGGGAGATGGACAGGACAGGAAAATAAACGTACCAGTAAAGTGTTCAGTAAGGGTCCCCTGTCCTTCTCTTTCTTAGACGAAGTACCGTGGATAATGATGAGATTACTGTGGGTTTCCTGCTGTCTTAACTGCTAGAGTACGCATGACTGGCTAACCGACAAACACGATGGTGTGTACACGAGGTTTTAAGTACGTGAGAACAAAACGTAGAGAAAATTACGGATGCGCACGTGCACACAGCGGCATACCTGCACAAACACACAGGTGTATATTCACATGAGCACTCACCATACACTTCTCAGAAACATAATCTTTTAAAAAAATTCTTTCCGTACCATCTTTATGATGCGGATAGCAAAGTCAATGTCAGGCACATTTTCTCCATGTACCTCTCTTTTTACCTCTTGTATGCATACAAATCACATATGCAGCTGTCTGCTTGCTCATGCGAAACACACACACACACACACACACACACACACACACACACACACACACACACCAACACACACACACACACACACACACACACGCGCACGCGCGCGCGCGCGCACACACACATAACACACACTCAGGCTCTGTCTCCATCCCCACTTGCGCGAGAATGCATGCACAGCGCCAATACGATTTGTTCGTGGCCACATCCCGCCAAATCAAAACAAGATGATGCGGCGTAAATTCATTTATACTTGAGCACTGAGGCGATGATTGCTAGCCG
>JADBJO010000315.1:260000-277500 GCA_016801955.1 Conus betulinus | reverse complement strand
TATGCCATAGGGAGCTCCACAAAGGAAGTCTTGCGGAACAGTCATGTAACCAGTTCATTCCCTCTTATTGTCCACATAGGATTTAACTAATTCGATTAGTCTCATGGACATGAGCCCTGAACTGTCCACTATAAAATGATCCTGGATGAGTGGGTCGTGAGGAATACATGCCCATACCATGCACCTTTACGGCCGTGGAGGGAAAAAAAGTATTGTCGTCAAGCGCCTGTATGGATTGCTACTTCACGCAATCGTTTGTCTGAAGTTCTCCGGGTGACATATGGAGAATCTGCCTGAAACGACCATTTTCAATAACCGTCTTCATCGCCCATGATCTGCTTTTAGTACCCAGGTTTTATGTCCATACAGAAGGGGGATGTCACCAGGGAACGAGAAGAGTCTGACCTTCGCTGGGAAAGTGAGAGACCTGATCTTCCACATGACTCCAAGCCTTGTCACGGCAGGCCTAGCCAGGGCCAGCCTCAACTTGACCTCCTTTGTGAAGCCGTTGCCCTTGTTCTGAACAGACCGCAAACAGTAAAGTGGTCCACTTGTGAAAGCGTCTGTCCGTTCAGCATGACGCTGATCCAACAGAAACCGGAGAGGGGCATCTACAGAAGAATGTAGGTACGCATTACATGAATATGAAAACGAATGCAGAAGCAGACCAACACACACACGCTAAGCCTTAACAACGCACAGACTCGACCCATCATAAATACACACAGCTCCCCTCTTTCCCTCTCCTGTAGGTGAATAATGTTCTCGCATTTTTTTTTTTAATCTCTGTGCCACACAAACACACATACCCTGACACATACATACATAAGTACACAATAACACACGTAGATGCACGCATGCACACATTCACGCATGCATGCTTACACAAAAAATAGACAGAAACACATGTAAAAGCCTGGCTGGTGCAGATGTCCTATCTTGTTTGAAATCAGAATCAGTCACCATGTTAGATAAAGGGCAATCACTCTTTAAGTACTCTGATCCATTGGCTTGCTCTCTGGTCGAAAAGTGTTGGTTTCTGTCAGACTGAGGGGAGACAACCACATTGCTATCCAGACTCGCTTTGGGCCTACACCGACCTTCAAACAGGGGAGAAGCAGGCTGAAATCAATGCTTTCCTCGCTGAAGAGAATGGGGGAGAGGGGAATGAGAGTGGGACGGGACACAGGCTGGAGATAGCAGCGAGGGGGGAGAAGCCAGGAGGGAAACATTAGTAAGTTCTTGTTTCAAGGAGTCGTGCTAGATATAACTGCAACCCTCGTTTACGCGTGAAGATGAGGATCAGAGGCATAGCGTAGAGTCCTTTTGCCCATATGGGGTGTTAAAGAGATTGACTGGACCAGGTGAAAGGAGTCAGTAAAGAGTCCAGTTAGGGTCCCTTGTCCTCCTCTATCTAGCACCGTGGACGATTAGGAGATTACTGGGGGTTTACTGTTACTGTTGTCTTCGCAGTTAGAGTACACATGACTGGCACATTTCACAACGGACGGTTTAACGAACACACGCGATGGTGTGTACACGAGCTTCACAGTATGTGAGTGCAAACGCAGAGAGAAATACGCATACGCACGCGCGCAAAGAGGCACAGGTGAACAAACACGCTGATATACCCAAATAAACACTCGCCTAACCAAACACAGAAATAGAATCCGTTTTTCATGGAGGTGGAGGCTGGTATGGGGAATGAAGAGTACAAATCATATTCCATACATCAAACTCCTCACAGACAAACACATTTCATCTGCGTGCCTCTCTCTCTCTCTCTCTCTCTCTCTCTCTCTCTCTCTCTCTCTCTCTCTCTCTCCCTCTTTACCTCAGAATCATACATATGAATAATACACGTGCCACTGTATGCTTGCTTGCTCAGGAACACACACACACACACACACACACACACACACACACACACACACAGAGAGAGAGAGAGAGAGAGAGAGAGAGAGAGAGAGAGAGAGAGAGAGAGAGAGAGAAAGGAGAGAGACTCACCCCACTCCCAAATGTGCCAACATACACGCACCCACGCTTCGCGCCAATACGATTTGTTCACGGCTACATCCCACCCAATCAAAACAAGCTGATGCGGCGTTAATTCATTTAATACTTGTGCACTGAGGCGATGATTGCTAGCCAGGAGACTTCCAGTCAAATTTCCGCCAGTCGGCATGTTAATTGGATTTGAGCCCATAAATCAAACATCACCAAGTGGATGAACAGAGAAGTAACCCATCATACGATTTTCCAAACTGAAATAAACACCGGCCATGGAGATTTCGGGACTACAAGGATAATAAACAGATGATATGACAATGATGATAATAGCATTTGGTGGTGATTTCTGAATGTCGATGACACTGTGGAGACGATCAAAAAAAAAAAAAAAAAAAAGATACAAAGGAAAACGAGGGAGGGATGATTGAAAGAGAGAGAGAGAGAGAGAGAGAGAGAGAGAGAGAGAGAGAGAGAGAGAGAGAGAGAGAGAGAGAAACAGACAGACAGAGACTGAGACAGAGACAGAGATAGAGACAGAGAAAGAGGGCAAAGAAAAAAATGAGGAGCAGGAGGAGGAAGAAGATGAAAAGAAGGAGGAAGAGGATAAAGAAAGAAACAAAGAAAAGAAAAAAGAAAGAAATTAAAGAAAGAAAAAAAGAAAGAAAGTAAAACAAAAAGGTGAGAAAAAAAAAAACAGAAGAAGAAAGAAGATGAAGGAGAAGGACGAGCAGGATGATGATGAGGAGGAGGTAAAGGAAAAGGAGGAGGAGGAGGAGAAAGAGGAGAGAGAGAAGGAGAAAGAGGACGAGTAAGAGGAGGAGAAGGAGGAGGGAAAGATGCATACGAATTGGGGGGCAGCAGAAGAAGAAGAAGAAGAAGAAGAGAAGGAAGACGTGGAAAACGAAGAAAAGGAAGAAGACAGCCACGTTCCTCTTCATACACAGCAAAACTAAAGGAAAAAAAAAAAACCTCTATCACAAGAACCGGCAATGACAAGAACATGGCCGGGTAACCAAACCTCACCACCAGGGCCTCTCCACCCAAGGCCAGAAGATCACAGGGGTTGAATCCCACTAAAGAGACACACCCCCAGGATCTGCCAAGGACCATGGGACCGTTAAGGGCAGATAACCTCTGCCGGCCAAAGGGAACCCACTCCAAACTAGCATGAACACATGGACCACTACTCTCATTGGTCACGTGGTCGGAGAGCCAAATTTTGTTATGATGAGGCCACCGTGGTTTCCCCTTGTGGAACTTTTTGCCCTGCTTATCGAATCGTTTTTGCTGTTTTTGTTCCGTTTTGTTCGGCGGAAGTATGAGCAGAGGACAGTGCCTTGGTTCATAAAGAGATGCACGATAAAAGGCCAATAACTATATCAACAGAAAAAAATAATCTCAATAAAATAATAATTTGCCCAAGACACTTTTAACTTGGCATACCTTTGCGCTCTCATTCAAGAGCATGCTTTCTTTCAGAAAGCATTTCACACACACACACACACACACACACACACACACACACACACACACACACACACACACACACACACACACACACATTGAAGGAGAGAGGGCTGAGATAGAGGGAGAGAGAGAGAGAGAGAGAGAGAGAGAGAGAGAGAGAGAGAGAGAGAGAGAGAGGGGGGGGGGAAACAAACAAACGAATATCTTTGATTAGAGAAAAGAGGAATAAGCACAAGTGGCGTTTTTACATCCGGGTAATAGAACAGACTCGCCGTGCACAGAAACAAGTATCATAGTCACACCAGCGTCCATCGGCTCACGCTTTGCAACTACCGTATTGCCTGTGATGTATGTCCCAAAGACGACTGTCTTTACAGCGTACACACACATACTCTAATATACGCAAGTGACGCTACCTTCTAACTAAAAACACAAGCCATTCACACTGAAAAGAAAACAGTTATCGCAGATGAAAAAAAAAATTAAATTTATTATCAAACTGTTTGAATTGGACTTGATTCCTCGACAGATGTTGCATGCAGGTTTGAATGTGGCAAGAAAATACACAGTGTTTTAAATATGCACTGCATGCTTGAGCCCGAAGCTTTGCCGTCTTACACAGAAACCAGGATCAGTCGCCATGTTTTTGATAAGGGCGATCACTCTTTTGTTTTTCCTGTCCGTTGGCCTGTTTCTCTTGTCGCAGAGTGTTTGTTTCTCTCAGACTGAGGGCAGACACCGCCGAGACTCTCTCCTGGCCCAAACAGGTCTTCTGAGGGTAGAGGAAGCAGGGACTGAGCGAACGTGAGAGGGATAGGAACAGTCAAGGGCTGTGAAAGATGACGATTAGAGGGAAAGATAGGTCGGTCGCCTCTTGCGACCATGCTTTCCTGGATGAAGAGACACAAGGACGGGGAGAGGGAAACGGTGGGGACTGGAGGATGGGGGAAAGAATGAGGTATGCGACACAACAAAGGAGGCACAGAAGATCTGGGGTCTCTCTCACATATTTCAGCAAAGTTCTGGTTTATTCAAAGTGTTATTCTTTTACCATTGTACCACACACACACACACACACACACACACACACACACACACACACACACTCACATCTATCAATCTATCTGTCTCTCTCTATCTGTTGATCTATCCATTTATCTATCCTGATCTCTACTTGAACACAAAAACGCATACATGGAAAACACACAGACACACACACAGACACACACACAGACACACACACACACACTCATGCACTCACTCACTCACTCATACACACACCACACCACACACGCGCACAAGAAACCATTCACATGCAGACATCCTGTTCCACTTGAAATCAAGATCAGCCACCATGCTACATAAAGGGCAACTACTCTTTACTACTCTTGCCCATTGGCTTGCTCTCTGGTCCGACGAGTGTTTGCTTCTGTCAGATTGAGGGGAGACAACCAATCTACCGCCCAGGCCTTCTCTTTTGGCCGACATAAGACCTTCCAACGGGAGATGCAGGCAGGAATCAATGCTTGCTGGCTGAAGAGAGTGGGTGAGAGGGGAGTAAAAGTGGAGATGGGGAATAGATTGGAGGTAGCAGAGGGGTAGAGGAGAGGAAGGGGTAGGAGAGATAAATTCATACGCTCTTGTTTCAACGAGACGGGCCATTCATGACTTCAGCCCTCCCCCCCCCCCCCCCCACCCCCGTTTATGTGATGAGATGAAGTTCACAGGGGTTCATATCCAGCGTAGAATACAGCTCTTTTGTAAGGAGGGGGTATTAAAGAGATAGGCTGGACAGTGGGAAACGTGCCAATAACGTGTTCAGAGAGAGTCCTTTCTCCTGGCCAAGCACCGGGGATGATTAGGAGATTACAGGGGAGTTTTACTGCCGTCTCCACAGCTACAGCACACATGACTGGCACATTTCACAGCACACGGATAGAGAACAAACACAATGGTGTATACACGAGCTTGATTGTAAGAGTGTGCGACCGTGGGGATAAAAAAAAAAACGACATGCGCACGTGCACACAGACGGACAGCTGCATAAACACACAGATACGCACTCAGGTAAACCCTCACCTAGCCATCGAAGGAAACACAATTTTTTTTTTGTTTTACATTCTCCAACGTTCTGGACATGAAAGCCCTCACTAGCATGTGCTTTCCTCTCTATGCGTATGTTTCTACCTCACATACACATCTATAAAATCACACACACACACACACTCACTCACTCACACACACACACACACACACACACACACACACACACACACACCTCTGCATACCTGCTCATGCAAGAACACCCCCATATATACATACCCCCCCCCCCCCCCCCCCCCACACACACACACGCACAGACACACACCACTGCTTGCCTGTTCATGCAAGAACACACACACGAACACACACACACACGAACACACACACACACACACACACACACACACACACACACACACACACACACACACATCGGGCAGGTTTGGGGGATCACTGTCGAGGATCATATCGCAAATGAAATCGTCTAAAAAGCAACACTTCTTCGTCCTTCTCAAAAGATTTTTTTTCTGCAGTAATAAGCAGAATTTGACCTTAGATTAGTAGTTACAAATATTGGAGTTACATAACAGATACAAGCTTAAATACGAGTCTGGCATCGATGTGGACTCTTGTACACCAAGGATTTTTAAATGAAGAGTTCAGTAGAATAAAAAAATAAACAAAACGACATTAAACAAAACAAAACAAACTCTGGAAAATGAGGGAGGAGATTGGAGGCGTGCAATCAGGGGTGCAGACTGTATATTACCTAGCACAAATTGATTGGATTCAAACAGTCACAATGAACACGAACACAATATGCACCAAAAGCTTCAATACGTTGGGCATATTTCTGGTCAGATCTCCTTCTTCTGCTTTTTGCGTTTCAGTTGTTGCTGAATTTCTGTTTGACAAGTTGTACACTTGTCGTGTATTTGAGAGAAGATTGCGATGGGTTTAAGACCAGCCTGTGAATGAGCAAATGAATTTACGTGTGGATGAATAAAGTTATCATTGAACGTAATACTGAAATATACTGAATTCCTTGGTAAATACAGCATGCATATTTGAGTATAGGACACACACACTGTGTTAAGGCCAGACCTACGTGTGTGGGCACTAACCTGAAGCCTTCCCGTGTTAACCAAAACAAGGATCAACCTTCAGATTGATAAAGGGCGATCACTTCTTTACTACTCCTGTCCATCAGCCTGTTCTCTGGTGGGCAAGTGTTTGTTTCGGTCAGATTGAGGGTAGACACCCAATCCACCGCCGAGACTTTCTCTCGCTCAAACCAGTCTTCAAAGGAGCGGATGGGGTGGGGGAAGGGGGGGGGGGGAAGGAGGGAATCAGCATTTTCCTGGCTGATGACAGTAGGGAGCGAATGGGAGAGGGAGGAGTAGCCTAGAACTTTGTGAGATGAGACCTGGAGGGGGCGGGACAAGAGAGGAAGGGATGGAGGTGAGGAGGGCAGATAAAGCGGTAGTTTTCTTGTGACAATGTTTTCCTGGCTAAGGAGAGATAGCGAAGAGAATGAAGGGGGGGGGGGGGGGGGGGGGGGGGGGGGGGGGGGGGGGGGGGGGGGGGGGGGGGGGGGGGGGGGGGGGGGGAGGGAAAGGAATCTGGATCTCCAAGATGGCAAGGGGGGGGGGGGTACTAAAGATCGGAAGTCTCTCGTTTCAGGGAGACGTGACAGATGTGACCACAGCCCTCGTTTACTAGAAGAGACAAGGACAGGGCATTGAAGAGACAGATTGGACAGATGGGGAACGTGCCAAAAAGGTGCCAAATAAAAGCACCTTGTTTTCCCTCAAAGCTGAAGTGCCCTGGATGATTAGGAGACTGCTGGGCTTTAACTCCAGCTTTCCAAACAGAGAGAAAACATGACTGGCACACTTCACATCACACATCTAGCTGACAGGAACGATGGTGAGGACAGGCGTGCAGTATGATCATTGTTACCCCTGGCGGTGGGTCGTTGTGGTGTCGTAATGAACACTTGGGCCCTCAGGGATCTCCACTGTCCTCTGAGCTATGTCAGAAGCAGATCCGCAAAGGAAGCCTCACGCAACAGGGGGGAGGGGGGGGGGGGGGAGGAATAGTAAGCAACCAGTCCATTCCCTTAAGTTGTCCACCCAGGATTCGACTTCTGCAGTTGGGCTCATGGACATTAACCTTGACCTATCCGCTACGAAAAAATACTGGCCGAGTGAGTCATTGATTGACTGCACGGGAGAGACTATTTTCTGCTAGCGTCTGTGTGGACGTGCTCCTTTACCGTCGTTTGTCTGAGGTTCCCTGAGTGGGATGTGGAGAATCTGTTTTTTCAAACATTCATTTTCAAATACCTTGGTTTACCACTTAGGGTCTGCTGTTAGTATCCAGTTTTCACGTCCATACAGAAGGACGGGTGTCACCTGGTGACTTCAAGGGTTTGACCTTCACTGGGAAGCTGACAGGCCTGGTTTTCCACATGACTCCAGATCCTGTGAGGACAGTCTTGCCAGGGCCAGCCTCGTCTTGGCCTCCTTTGTCAAGCCGCTGTCCTTGCTGAGAACAGAACCCAACTAGTGAAGTGGTCCACTTGCTACAGTGTTTGTCCATTCAGAGTGACTGATGCTGATCGAACATAGACTGGCAGAGGGGAATGTACAGAAGATGTGTGCGTATAAATGTATGCATGTGACAGCCAGTGCAGAGGCAGACCAATGCATAATTTAAAAAGTGCACAGACTCAACTAATCGTACATGCACACAGCTGCCCCCCCTCCCCCTTCCACTCTCTTCTATGGTTGAATATAAGTTTTCTTTCATCTCTGTATCACACAAACACGCGCGGACAGACGCACGTGAGCACACAAACACATACAGGTGCGTGCACACAGGTTTACTCTCTCTCTCTCTCACACACCACACACACACACACACACACACACACACACACACACACACACACACACACACACACAGAGCTTCTCTCATACGGAGTTCCCATTTTACTTGAAACCGGATCAGACGCCATGTTAGATAAAGGGAGATCACTCTTTACTATTACTGTCCATTGGTTTGTTCTCTGGTCGAAGAGTTGTTTTGTTTCTGTCAGACTGAGGGGAGACAACCAAATTGCTATCCAGACTCTCTTTCGGCCAACACCGGCCTTACAACAAGGGTGAAAGCAGAAATCATCAATGCTTTCTTCGCTGAAGAGAATGGGGGAGAGGGAGGATGAAAGAAGTCACTGGGAATTGGGTGGAGACAGTTGAGAGGGGACCGAGGTCTGGAGGGAAACATCGGTAAGGTTCTTGTTTCAAGGAGACGTACTAGAGATGACTTCCAACCCTCGTTCACACGCGAAGATGAAGATCAGAGGGATTAATACCCAACATAGGATAAAGTCCTTTTGTCCATATAGAGTATTAAAGATATAGACTGGACAGGGAGAAACGTACTAATAAAGCGTTCAGTGAGGGTCGTTTGTCCTCCTCTATATCTAGACAAAGCACCGTGGATGAGTAGGAGAGTACTGGGGGTTTACTACCGTCTCTCGCAGCTGGAGTACACATGACCAGCACGTCTCACAACAGACGGTTCAACGGACACACGCGACGGTGTGTAAACGAGCTTTACAATACATGAGCATACACGCAGAGAGAAATACGCATGTGCCCATGCACAAAGCGGCACAGGTGCACAAACACACACACACACACACACACACACACACACACACACACACACACACACACATACACACACACACACACACACACACACACACACACACACACACACACACACACACACACACACACACATGCATACACATATACCCACCTAATCACTAATCTAATCAAGCATGGAAATACAATCATTTTTTCTTGGGGATAGGGGTGGGGGGGTGGGGTGGGGTTACCGTTCTTTACATTCAGAACATCCAAGTCCTCAAAGAAACACACGTTTCTTCTGCGCACCTCTCTCTCTCTCTCTCTCTCTCTCTCTTTGCCTCAGAAACATACATATGAGTCACACATGCACCACTGTATGCTTGCTTGTGCAAGAATACTCTCTCTTACTCTCTCTCTCTCTCTCTCTCTCTCTCTCTCTCTCTCACACACACACACACACACACACACACACACACAACACACACACACACACACACACACACACACCACACACACACACACACACACAACACACACACACACACACACACACACACACACACACACACACACACAGGCCTCACCCCTACCCCACTTGCGCGAGCATGCATCTACCCATCCACCACGCCAATACGATTTGTTCACGGCTACATCCCGCCAAATCAAAACAAAATGATGCGGCGTTAATTCATTTAATACTTGTGCACTGAGGCGATGATTGCTAGCTAGGAGACTTCCAATCAAATTTCCGGCAGTCGGCATAAATTGGATTTTGAGCGCATAAATCGAACATCACGAAGCAGTGGACAAATAATCCTTTGTACAATTTTGCAAACAAGGGTAAACACTGAGAATGACGATTTGGGGACAGATGATACGACAATGATGATAACTGGTCTGATGGTGATGACTGAATTGCAATGAACCGTGAAGATGACAGGAAAAAGGAAAATGAGTGCGTGCGTGACTGACAGAGAGAGAGAGAGAGAGAGAGAGAGAGAGAGAGAGAGAGAGAGAGAGAGAGAGAGAGAGGAGGAGGAGGAGGAGGAGGAGGAGGAGGAGAGGAGGAAAAGTAGGGAGGAAGAGATGAAAGAAAATGTAAACTGAGACAAAAAAAGAAAAGCAGAAGAAGAAGAAAAAAAGGAGGAGGAGGAGGAGGAGGAGGAGGAACAGGATGAGGAAAAACCAGGAGGATGAAGAGGGGAATGAGGATAGGAAAGAGGAAGAGAAAGTGGAGAAGGAGAAGGGAGGAGGAGCAGGAGGAGGAATACAAATAGGTGGAGGAAAAGGTGCAGAAGAAGAAGACGAAGAAGAAGAAGAAGAAGAAGAAGAAGAAGAAGAAGTAGAAGAAGAGAAGAAGAAGAAGAAGAAGAAGAAGAAGAAGAAGAAGAAGAAGAAAGAAGAAGAAGAAGAAGAAGAAGAAAGAAAAGAAAAAAGAGGAACGAAGACAGCAACGTTTCCTTTAATAAATAAAACAAAAAAAAGCCCTCTATCAGAACCAGTAACGACAAGAACGTGGCCAGGAACACAAACCTCATCATCACCAGGGCCTCTTCACCCAGGCCAGAAGATCGCAAGGGTTCATTCCCACTTGAAAAGGGACATCCCCGGAATCCGCCAGTGACCGTGGAACCGGAAAGGGCAGATAACCTCTGCCGGCCAAAGGAAGACCACTCCAAACTAGCATGACACACGGGCTACTACTCTCTCAGGCCACGTGGTCGAAGGGCCAATTTAGTTATGATGAGGCCACCCTGGTTTCCTCCTACGGAACAATTTTTATACCATTCCTTTTTTTTTTTTTTTTTGCCTTGCTCCTAGAATTATTTTTACTGTTTTTTTTTTTTGTTCCATCATGAGATGATTGGGTTCGGCGGAAGAGTAAGTAGAAGACAAACGCATCTCATCCTTGGTAAATAAAGAGATAAACGTTAAAAGGCAATGAATATATCAATACATTAAAAAAAAAAACAAAACCCATTAGAATACATAATTTGCCATAGACACATTGACTTCGTCTTTCTGTGCTGTCACTTAAGAGCAAGTTTTTATTTTCTTTTCAAAAAGCAGTTTACACACGCACGCACGCACGCACGCACACTTAGAGAGAGAGAGAGAGAGAGAGAGAGAGAGAGAGAGAGAGAGAGAGAGAGAGAGAGAGAGAGAGAGAGAGGAGCACAAACAAACGGATCTCTTATTTTAAATAGAGAAAAGAGGAATAAACACAACTGGAGTGTTTACAAAATGGTAACATACCAGAATCTTCTCGCTCTGAAACAGACACCAAAGTCACAACGATGGTCATCTGCTCACGATTTGAAACTTCAGTATTGCCTGTGATGTATGCCCCAAACACGACTATCTCTACAGCTTACACATACACCATACTCTAACACATGCAGGTAAGACTACCTTCTGGCTGCAAACACTAGTCATTCACGCTGAAAAAAAAACTATCACCACTAAAAATTGTGATACTCTTGGGAAGTCTCGGTACGTTTCTGATTTGAGATCCTCCCCCAGCGATTGAAATCATCCATTTTGCAAGCTGGAGGGATTGTTCTGGAGTAGTGAGAAACTTCGCGCAAAATTCAAATGGATTTCTTTTAAAAGCGCTTCAGATTTTTGTTGTACATTTACTGAAGCTGAACTTAATTTGCTGAATTTAGAAAGAGAGGGGGTTAGTAACCGCCAAGGACATTGACAAACAAAGCACAGGACAAGACATGTGTCTTGTCCTGTGCTTTGTTTGTCAATGTCCTTGGCGGTAAGTAACCCCCTCTCTTTCTAAATTTTGCTTCGCTCTCCGCCATCAGTCACTCCATATTGAACTTTAATTTGCTGAAGTTAAACGGAAAGCATAAAACAAAATCCGTTGAACAGCTGTTTGGAAAAGTGAGGGGTAGTGTATTTTGTTTTGGTAGCTGTTTAAGCGTACTGGCGAGAGCTCTAATGACATAAAAGACAGTGTTATCACTTGTGTTCAAAATGCACGCTATAAGTGTTATGCGGAAGAGAGAGAGAGAGAGAGAGAGAGAGAGAGAGAGAGAGAGAGAGAGAGAGAGAGAGAGAGAGAGAGAACTTCTGAGTAACCATGTTTGTGAATGAGTGAGTGTCTCCCCGCGCAGTGCGTGCGTTCGTGCGTGTGTGCGTGCACGCGCGTGTGTGTATGGCTGTGCGTGCGTGCGTACGTGCGTGCATGCGCGCGCGCGCGTGTGTGTGTGTGTGTGTGTGTGTGTGTGTGTGTGTGTGTGTGTGTGTGTGTGTGTGTGTGTGTGTGTGTGTTGTGTGTGTGTGTGTGTGTGTGTGTGTGTGTGTGTGTGTGTGTGTGTGTGTGTGTGTGTGTGTGTGTGTGTTTGTTTGTGTGTTTGTGTGTGGTATGTATGTGTGTGTGTCCATCTCCACATCGATCATTCACAAACCCCGTACAATCCAGCCAGCGCCGGCATCCAATACCTCATCATTGGCTACGGCAAACTAGCGCATAAACCTTTCCAAACCAAATTACCACTCCGACACACACCCTGACCCTCGCCAGCAGATTCATAGTTTACAGCTGCCACCAACGACCAGACAACAAGACAGGATTACGGGCGCCCCAAACTAATACAAGTCACACTCCATTGTTCCAGCTAATCAGATCCTTCTCTCTCAACGACCCAGAGGACAGAAAAAACAAGATGCAAAGCATATAAGCGTACTCCCAGTTTATCCTGAATACGCGTGAGATATTCCACAAAGAGATAAAACCGTCTTGGGCTGGTGTAAACCGTTAGTAATGGCTACTGTGGTAAACATCGACCATCATCAGTGACCTATAATGAACATACTTACAAATTTTCAGAAAGATCGGCCAAGAACTTTCTGTGATTTTTCCATAAAGAAAAAAAAAAATTATGGGCCGTTAGTAACAGCTATAAAGGTAAACTAAAACATCGGGAATCATCCGTGACCCCATAATGAACATACCTACAAATTTTCAGAAAGATCGGCTAAGTGCTTTCTGAGGCATATTCCATAAAAAAGAAAAACCGTTATGGGCAGTTATAGCCGTTAGTAACGGCAATAACGGTAAACTAAAACACCGGGTATCATCCGTAACCCATAGTGAACATACCTGCTAATCTTCACAAAGATCGGCCATGTACTTTATGAGACATTCCATAAAGAAGAAAAAACCGTTACAGGCCGTTACAGCCGTTAGTAACGGTTATAACGGGGTAAACTAAAACATCAGGCATTATTCGCGAACCATAATGAAGATACCTGCTAATTTTCACAAAGATCGGCCAAAGTACTTCCTAAGATATTCCACGAAGAAGAAAAACCGTTACAGGCCGTTACAGTCGTTAGTAACGGCTATAATGGTAAACTAAAACATCAGGCATTATTCATGACCCATCATGAACATATCTACAAATTTCAGAAAGATTGGGCCAAGTACTTTCTGAGACATTCCATACAGAAGAAAAACCTTTACAGGCCGTTACAGCCGTTAGTAAGGGATATAACGGGGTAAACTAAAACATCAGGGTATCATCCGTGACACATAATGAACATACCTGCTAATTTTCGCAAAGATCGGCCGAGTACTTTCTGAGATATTTCCATGAAGAAGAAAAACCGTTACAGGCCGTTACAGCCATTAGTAACGGCTATAACGGTAAACTAAAAACATCGGGCATTATTCGCGAACCATAATGAAGATACCTGCTAATTTTCACAAAGATCGGCCAAGTATTTCTAAGATATTCCACGAAGAAGAAAAAAAACCGTTACAGGCCGTTACAGCCGTTAGTAACGGCTATAATGGTAAACTAAAACATCGGGCATCATTCGTGACCCATAATGAACATTCCTAAAATATTTTTGAAAGCGAGTGGATACCGTGACCCCATAATTAATGAACATACAAAATTTTTACAGAAAGATCGGCCTAGAAGTTTTGTCTGGAGCGAGTGGAACACATTTTGGCCACGGACGGACGGACAGACAGACAGACAGACAGACACCGACACACACACACACACACACACACACACACACACACACACACACACACACACAGAGCATTTCTTCGTTCCCATTCTAAAGTACTCCCTGTTCGGTAAGAACTGGGAGTACAAAATGTCGGCGACGGCGAGGCGTATTTACCTCGCTTCGAATCCCGACGTTGCTTCGTTTTCGCTGTGCGGTTGCATTAAGAATACGACTTTCTAGCATATAGGTGATTCGTCTTCAATCTGAACTAGATGCTAACGAGTCACCGAGCCAAATTTGGAGAAGATCAGACAAAAACTGCGGAGTCATACTTCACATCGAAGGGGGAGAGAGATGGGAGAGGATGCTGAGAAGGAGCGGTATAAGCGGAAGTGAGTGGCGAGAAGCGGGCGGCAGAGGAGTGAGATCTGAGAGAGAGAGGAGAGGAGGAGAGAGGGAGAGGAGGAGGGGGGGGGAGCGATTGAGAGGATGACGTGAGAGAGAGGAGGAGAGAGAGATTGGAGAGAGAGAGGGACGGAGGACGAGGAGGAGAGAGGGAGAGAGGTACGGGGGGGAGAGGAGAGAGAGAGTGGAGGGAGAGTGAGAGAGGGGAGAAGCTGAGAAGAGTTTGTTTGGGGGGGGGGAGAGGATTTAGTGAGATAGTGGAGGTTAGAGAAGGGAGAGGAGTGACGAGACGGAGGAGGGAAGAGAGGAGAGAGGGAGTGAGAAGAGTTTGGAGGGATAGAGAGGAAAGTGAGTGGGCAGAGATTCGTGGGAGAGGGTGCGGGGAGAGAGTTGGAGAGGGAGGAGAGGGGAGAAAAGAGAGGGAGAGGAGGAGAAGGAGGGAGGAGAGGGGAGGGGGAAGCGAAAGAGGAAGGCGAGAGAGAGAGCCTGAGAGAGGATGGGAGCGAGAGAGGAGAGGAGACGGAGTGAGGGGAGAGGAGGAGAGTGAGAGGAGGGAAACAGACGGCGAGAAGGAGGCGAGGACTGGACGAGAGGGACGAGAGAGGGCGAGAGACGGGGGAGGGGAAGGACGAGTGAGAGGAAGAGAGAGGGAAGGGAGAGAAGAGAGGAGAGGGAAGGAGTGAGAGGAGAGAGAGAGAGAGGAGAGAGAGGGAGATGAGACCACGGAGGAGAAAAAGAAGGGAAGAAAGAAAAGAACAAAGCAGAAGGACAGGCAGCGATTTAGACCAGATTTTGGGACAGACAGGCAGACAGACAGGAGAGAGAGGAGACGGGGGAGAGAGAGAGGGAGTCGGAGGATGTCGAGAGATGGGGAGAGAGAGAGGAGCGGAGGATTTGGGAGGAGATGAGAGAGGAAACACACACACCACACACACAAACACACACCATCACCACACCACACACACCCACACACACAAACAGAGCAGCGCCAGACAGGACAACGGCAGCGGAAAGGGGGGGGAAAAAAAATCCGGTGGCAGAAGACCCAAAGAAAGAAGCAGAAAGAGCGAGACTGAGCGCAGAAATGATGGACAGAAGTGATAGTCTGGTACCGAAATACAGTGGAAATAAAACCCTGCATAAAAAAACAAAGAGAAACAACAATAAAAAAAAAAAGTCGTCACTTTCCATGGAAGAAAAAAAGAAATAATGAATGTTCAGCAATCCAGGGTGCTCTCTTCTCATCTCTATCTCTGCTGTGCCGAGTGTGTGCTTGTGTGGCATGAATGAGTGGAGAAGAAGAGAGACCGAGGAGGAGAGAGAGAGGGGAGGAGAGGAGGAGAGGAGGGAGACTCGAGAGAGAGAGAGGAGAGAGAGAGGACAGCCAGAACAGAAAGGACAGACAGACCAGAGCGAAGAAGGTGGAAAGAATGTAGGGGGCGGAGGAGGGGCGGAAAAAAGATGGTTTAGCGGACTAGAACAGATTAAAGACTTCCCTTTTGTTTTCAATTGATAGTACACAAGCACTGAGAGAAGACGAAGAAAAGAAGAAGAAAGGAGAAAGAAGAAGAAGAAGGAAAGAGAAAAGAAAGGAAGGAGGGAGAATTGAGGGGCGGGAAGGAAGGCAAAGGAGGAAGAAGAAAGATAGGGAAGGGAGGAAACGCCGAGGAAGAAGAGGAGAGGGAGGAAGAAGACAGGGGAAGAAGGGAGAAGGAGGGGAAGGAAGACGCAGAGAAAGAAGAAGAAGAGAATTCCAGAAAGGAGAAAAGGAGAAAGGAGGAGAAGAAAGAGAGACGGCAGAGGGGGGGGGGAAGAGAAGAGGAGGGGAAAGGAAGGGAAGGAGGAAGAAGGAGAGAAGGCGAAAGAAAGAGGAAGAACAGGAAGTTAGAGAAAAGGAAGAGACGAAAGAAAAGAAAAAGGAGGAAGAAGGGAAAAGAGACGCGAACGAGGAGGGAGAAGTGGAGACGAAGAGAAGGAGGAAGGAGATAGAAGAGAAGGGAAAGGAGAAAGGGGAAAGAAAAGGCCCCGAGAGGAAGAGAAGAAAAGGGACAAGAGAAGAAAGAAGGTAAAAGAAAGAGAAAAGAGGGAAGAAGAATAAGCAGAAGGAAGGGAGCAGGAATGCAGAAGGTCGGAAATGAGGCAGCGAGGAACAGGAGGAAACAGAGGAGGGAGGAAAGGAAAAAGAAAAGAAAGAAGGAAGCGAAGAAAAAAGGAGAAAGAAGGAAGAGGAAGAAGGAGGTATAGGGAAAGAGGGAGACGAAGTGAAGAAAGAAGACGAGAAGAAGACCCGAAGAGGAGGTAGAGGATGGAGGGGGGAAGGAAGAAGAAAGAAGAAGAAGCGAAGAGAAGAATGGAAGAAAAGAGAAGAAGGAGAAGGAGAAAGAAAGAAGAATAAGGAGATGGAACGAAGGAGAGAAGGAGAGGAAGGAAGGAGAAAAAGAAGAAGAAGGAGGAAGGAGAAGACGAAGACGAAGAAGAAGGAGAAGGAGAAGAGGAGAAGAAGAAGAAGAAGAAAAGAAGAAGAGGATGAAGAAGAAGAAGAAAAGAAATGAAGAAGAGGAAATAAAGGAGAAGAGAAGGAGGAAGAAGGAAGAAGAGGATAGAGAGCGCAGGGAGGGAAGGACGAAGAAGAAGGAAGAAGAAGAAGATAGAGAAGGAGCAGAAGAAGGACAGCAGAAGGAGGAAAACAGAAGAAAGAAGAAGCGGAGAGAAACGGAGGGAGGAGCAGAACGGGGGAGTGGGAGGGGAGGGAGGAGAAGGAGGAGTACGCAGGGGGGTGGGGGGGGGGGGAGCTGTAGGGGGGGGGGAGTGGAGGTAGGGGGGGTGGGGGTGGGGGGGGTGGGGGGGGGAGGGGGCGGGGAGAGGATGAGACAAAGAATAATTGCAGAGGTAGAGGAGAGGTGACAAAAGACCGAAAGGATAGACCGAAA
>JADBJO010000315.1:252500-255000 GCA_016801955.1 Conus betulinus | reverse complement strand
AGCTACTCTGACAAATGCTATGTGATGGTGCGCACAGCATAATGCAAATCAGTCCCACTGAGTAATCTGTCCATAAGCCCGCCAAAGGGAAGGAACAACAACTGGGTTCAGATATGTAAGAAAAAACAGAGACGTATAAATTAAACGTAGATCCCCACATAGCATGAAACTAAAAACACTAGAAGTTCTTTCTCTCTTTCTCTCTCCCCCCCGAACTTCTTGGATTTCCGATCGAAGACGAAGAGTCTCTCACACATCCGTGCCCTTGAACACTATCTCACGAAATCTCTGGCAGCTCGGTGATAAACCTTGAAGCGCGCACCATCATGGAAGTAAGCAGAGAGGGGATGAAAGGCCGGAGCCCACTGTCTTTCGGGTATTGTTTCACATTGACAGGGGTGATGGAGACAAACAGACTGAAGCCGAGACCCTGAGAATTGGTTCACAAGCAGCTGGTCGAGCGTCCCCGTTGGAAGTAAAAATAGGGGAGCGGGAACAACTGGAGGGAGGGAGGGGGTAGGGGGTGGAGAAGGAGGTATCATCCCCCAGCCTCTCTTGGTCATTCTTACCACCCTCCTCCCTCCACCAATCCGCCACCACCACACCCCACCGCCCAACCTTTCGCACTGTCGTGTTATTCAGTCGTGTCCCCGGTGACGTCTTAAGTTTAATGCCAGATAGCAGCCTTCCACAGAAAAGAAAGCGAAGGAAAGAGAAACAAGGGAAAAAAATTAATGACAAATGGGGAATTCGAACAAACACAGAAGAAATCAGACAGCGACAAAAAAAAAAAAAAAAAAAAAAAAAAAGAAGAAAAAACGGAAAAAGGAACAGAACACACACACACACCACCACACACACACACACACACACACACACACACACACAACACACACACACGCATGCACGCACGCACGCACACACACAACAATAACAAGATCGATAACAAAGAAACAGAGAAAAAGGAGAGAACAAAAAAAAAAGGGGTCTCTGGGGCGGGAGAGGAGTATGAACACAGGGTAGGGGGAATGGGGGTGCAGGCGAGGGGGGGGAAAGCACCAAACAGCCTCATTACGAACTAAGGAGTACCCGGCACGTCTGATGCCATCGGCTCAGAGTCTGAATTCCTATCAGTCGTCGCCACAGTTATATCGGCAATATGTACAAAGAGCACAAAGCTCAGATGATATAGATGGAAAATTATAGGGTTCACAAACTCATTACACAAATTACCACTTTCCGCGGTCACTGAGGAGAAACATCAGGTTTCGAAATACCGGTATCTGACCAGAGTTATATGTTAGTGATCTTCCTCCCCATTGGAGATTGTCTCCTGCTTTGGAGACTATAAGCTTGCTGAAGGTTCATTTTGAGAAGCATTTATTATTCCCCATTCACCCACTCAAGCACATACTGTCAGTTAGGCAGAATTATCTACTACTGCAGATATGAAGGCTTATCACCCCCCTATTTCTACAATCTAAGACATAAGAGCAAGCTTTGTTTATAATTCAATATTTCTTGCAGTCATTGCAATACCAAGCTGCTCTGTAAGTTGCTGGAATGGTGCTCGGTACTTATCCTTGGAATTTATTAGTTTTTTTGTAATTTTTGTAATTTAGTCCCTTGCGGATTCATTCCAAGAACTGGCCCTCAGCACTTGTGTCTTAGAGAGGTTACTTTTTTATATTTTCTACTTTTCAAAAGAAAATGTAGCTTGTTTTGCTCTTTCATGATTTTCTTTTGCTTCTTAGGTGGCAACACCTTTGGTTGTTTTTTTTTGAAAACTCAACAAACATACTACGGTATTGCACACCAGCCTTTTTCTGGTATAGCATTCTTTTTAAAACTGAAAAGGCAGGCAGAGGAGTCAAATTACCACTTTCTGCGGTCACTGAGGAGAAACAATCAGGTTTCGAAATACCGGTATCTGACCAGGAGTTATATGTTAGTGATTTTCCTCCCCATTGGAGATATCTGACCAGGAGTTATATGTCAGTGATTTTCCTCCCCATTGGAGATTGTCTCCTGCTTTGAGACTATAAGCTTGCTGAAGGTTCATTTTGAGAAGCATTTATTAATTCCCATTCACCCACTCAAGCACATACTGTCAGTTTAGGCAGAATTATCTACTACTGCAGATATGAAGGCTTATCACACCCCCCTATTTCTACAATCTAAGACATAAGAGCAAGCTTTGTTTATAATTCAATATTTCTTGCAGTCATTGCAATACCAAGTTGCTCTGTAAGTTGCTGGAATGGTGCTCGGTACTTATCCTTGGAATTTATTAGTTTTTTTGTAATTTAGGTGTCCCTTGCGGATTCATTCCAAGAACTGGCCCTCAGCACTTGTGTCTTAAGAGGTTACCTTTTTATATTTTCTACTTTTTCAAAAGAAAATGAAGCTTGTTTTGCTCTCTTTCATGATTTTCTTTTGCTTCTTAGGTGGCACCTTTGGTTGTTTTTTTGAAAACTCAACAAACATACTACGGTATTGC
>JADBJO010000315.1:232500-235000 GCA_016801955.1 Conus betulinus | reverse complement strand
CCTCCTCCATCATCCCTCAACCACAACCACAACCAAAAAAAAAAAAAAAAAAAAAAAAAAAAAAAAAAAAAGCAAAAAGCTCAGCAGCCTGAGAAGGAAAAGAGCGAGGGAGCCCAAGTGTCAGGCCCAGTGAGAGATCAGCGTGGTCCACAGCCAACCTATCGATAGTGGATCTGGCTCTCAACCCCGGCCAGCCAAATTCAGTTAACATGATACGAGTGGACCAGGCTTCGCGGAGGGCTGGGCATCTACACCCCATACAGCAGTAAATTGCTGTCTGTCATGTAAACACGCCCCCCTCTTTCTATGTATGTGTGTAGGCATGAACACACACACACACACACACACACACACACACACACACACACACACACACACACACACACACACACACACACACATATATATATATATATATATATATGCACCACAAGAAGTAATAAAATCCGCACATCCATTCCCACTCCACAACTCTTCATATCCTTCAAGCTTTCGCCTTTATTTTAAGGCTTCTTCAGGGAGTTGTGGAGTGGGAATGGATGTGCGGATTTTATTACTTCTTGTGGTTTTAACTAACGACTATATCCAGCACTCTACGTCCTTGAGCGGTGCTCAGCAATCAACAGGTTTTACTTTAAAAAAAAAATAAAAAAAAAATATATACATATATATATATATATATATATATGTGCGTGCGTGCGCGCGCGCGCGCGCGCGCGCGCGCGCGCGTGTGTGTGTGTGTGTGTGTGTGTGCGCGCGCGCGCGCGCGCGCGTGTGTGTTTTAGGTAAAATATTTACATAATCTTTCTTTTTTCTTGCCTCTATACAAGCCGCCTGTCTATTGATAAGCAACAGTTTTAAATTCTGTAAAGCATTCACATGACGAAGAAACCAGAAAAAAAAAAACCTTTATTGTCGTCCTCCATTTTGTCAGCTGGTGGACGAGACCAGATACCACTGTGCTATATTCTGATTGGCCAGTGCCACCTGACTCAGCCGTTCACTTGGCAAGATACATAATGATGTTCATTTCGTCACAGTAATTACAGACAGACAGACAGACAGACACACACACACACACACACACACACACACTGATTCAAATATGCCCAGTAAAACTCAGAGAGAGAGAGAGAGAGAGAGAGAGGGGGGGGGGGGGGGGGGGGGAAGAGCTCAGCTTCATAACAGAAACGGTCCCCGCTGGGACTCATCGAGATATAAGGTCCGTATCCACCAGAGGCTGAGTGGCAGACGAGGATAAGTATCCCAGGAGGATCGGGGGGTAGAGGAACTTATCTCGCACTACACCGACACCACCACAGCAACAACGCGCAAAGATAGGCAGTGATATTAGCCATTTTGATCATAATGGTGGCAGTGGATTTTGAACTCCCAGCGCCTCTGAGTCAGCTACAGATAAAGAGCAGAGTTGGGTTTCATAAACGCGCGAATTCGCGCGTGCCTAATGCGTCACTCACCACAGTTGGGATTTTTCACTTAAACACTCTATAATCCATACAAGCGTTTTGAGCCCTACCGTAAATTCGAGCCAGCATTCAATGTTAAATGATAATTGATGAAAGGACCAACTCCCCACCAATTATTTATTATTTCCCTTGTTTTTTTTTTTTTTTTTGGGGGGGGGGGGGGGGGGGGGGATTTCCACCGATGAAATCACAAAATATCTTCAAACACATGACCCTTCCCCTTTAGCTGACGTCACATTTCATGCCTTTGCATTCTATCTTTGCGCCAACTGGAAGCGCCCAAATAGTCCTATTCCTTTGACTTCAATCTGTCTGCTTAGAACCCACCTGGCGTGTTACCTTGAAGTATGGAAGAAAATGAGGAAAATCAACTTTAAGACACAATAAAACTTTCCAAAAACATGTCTAACTGCGCCAGTCTGTGAATACACGAGTCCTTAAGCAAGGCCTTGGCGCATTGATTTTTGGTGTGCAGCCTGTGTGACTGTTTGTGGGGGTCTGGGGGTGGAAACGAGTGCCTAACCTACGACTGGATTCTTTTTTTGACTTGTAACCTGAAATGCAACATTGATCTTGTTACCGTCCCGGACGAAGTGGATTGTAACGGGGAAAAATGCTGATTCAGAGACTTCTCCTTCCGTTAGTAACCTCAGTCAAGTGTTTGACTATTGTTGTTACGTTTGGGGTGGACGACTGAAAAAAAAACACCTTTTATTGAGAGAATGAAGGAGGGTATAGAGTACAGAGAGGTGGAGTGGGTCGAGGGGGGGAAGGGGAGGGGAGGAGAGAGTTGGATTTACGGAATTGCGGATACTTTCCTACTAAAGTACTCGCCATTGGGACCTGCACTATTTCCTGAGGGAGTAGATTCCAGTCCCTTACTGTTCTTGGGAGGAACGACATATTTCTTTGTTCCGTCCGGCACGTTATCCTGGCTGAATTGTTGGTTGTGGCCCTTCCTTGATCTTGTTTGGAGGGAGACTAGTTCTTTAAACTTCAACTTCATTTTTTTC
>JADBJO010000315.1:222500-225000 GCA_016801955.1 Conus betulinus | reverse complement strand
TTACTGGATTTACTGAGGAAGCCTTTTTTAAAAGATTACTTGCTCGAGAGTTCGTACAACAAAGTATAGAAGAGTCGGGTTTGTGTATTCGGGGAGAACACTTTCTTTGTAGTATTCTTCAAATTTTTTCAAAAGTGTGTGCGTGCGTGCGTGTGAGCATGAAAGCGTGCGAGCGTGCGTGAGCCTACGGTGCAGCTTGACGTTTTGCCCCCCCCCCCCCTTGCAACTTTATGTGTGTGGCGTCTCGTTTCACAGACCACCTCCCACCCTCCCCCTCCCCCTTTCAAGCTCCCTTACACCTTCCCACCCCCATTCTCCGCAACGTGTCTGCTCTAACAAGGGAAGAGGGGATATAATCTGTTTGATTTTCTCATTCTAGCAAGGAATGGTGTTGAAATTCGGCAGCTCGTCCTCTGAGAGAGAGAGAGAGAGAGAGAGAGAGAGAGAGAGAGAGAGAGAGAGAGAGAGAGAGAGATCATCCTAACTTCATGTCAAACAACATCTTGCAATTCTACACAAACTAACACTTCTTCCAAAAATGAGTGGTTTTATTTTTCGTATTATAAATCCGTTCATCCCGTTTCCCGTACGGCGGAAAACGTTCATTTTTTTTTTTTTCTCTCTGTAACTTCACACAGTTTCTTTCTGTTCCCCTTACGCATTCCTTTGGAAGATTCAGTTCTGCACAAGCACTTGCCCACAGTTTACGCGGTGCATTGGCTCTTAGGGTCGACAGGAACGACTCGTACTGTCCGACATAAATAATAATAATAATAATAATAATAATGATGATGAATACTTATATAGCGCCTATTCTCGGCTAGAGACCAGCTCTAAGCGCTTTATAATCCACACTCGTTTACACAACGGGCTGCCTACCTGGGTAGTGCCGACTGAAGAGCTGCCAGCTGGCGCCTTATTCAGTCGTTTCCCGTGTCATCCAGTAAATATCGTTCACTCAATTTCCTTACTTTCTCCATTCTTTCAATCTCTCACGCAGGGTGCATGTTATGTGTAACGTGTCATCCATACCAACGGCCAAACTGGCCTTCTCTTCCGAAAGTTGGTGATGGGATTTTACGTGTGTGCAAGATGTTATGCGTGCGTTCACACACGGAACCTCGGTTTTATAGTCTCATTCGAAGGACTGTATGGGAATGGAGTCAGAACCAATGTTAACTCCGAGGGAACCCCCCCCCCCCTGTACCGAAATTCGAACCCGTAACCTCAGGATCACGAGTCCGGCGCTCTACCAAACTGAGCTATTCCGGCCATAAAACTCTCTCTGAACATTTCGCCCCTCACCCTGTCCATCCAATACAATAAACACACGAAACAGACTGCAAAGCAAAGCTTATTAACAACAATGCAACAAACCAGCCAAGGACATTTTCGACGAATTTTTTCTTTTTCACATGCAAGAAAAAACAGACGTAAACTGCGTATAAGAACAATGCTTCCTAGAATACAGCTAGCACAAGTATCTCTTTCAGTTCCACAGTTCCAGCGTTTCACCATAAAGACTCAATGTGCTAGAGTCATCTGTACGCTGCCCCTTGGTATAGCTACTGAAGACTGTCGAACTATGTGACGGTAGATAAGAATCACTGTAACAGACAAACAAGCATTTCAGTCACTAGACTTTTTGTTTTGAAGACACAAGTAACAGAAACAAGCCAATTACAATCGACTGTGAAACGCATTTTCTATCCTAGAATAAAAAGAGAAAGAAACAACCGCAGATCCTATTGTTGATGAGGTGATGTGTTTGAAGCACTCTCTACAAACAGCACCAGTTTTCGTATGCGTCTCTCAGGTATTCAGTGTACTTGCCCGGTATGTCAGGCAGAATAAGGGCATTCTATATATCCTGGGGGGGGGGGGGGGGGGGGGGGGGGGGGGGTACGGCAGCCCAACCGACCGACCTTACCTCTCCAAAAACCTAAACAGTTTTTTTTTCTCTCGACAGTTATTAAAACAGACACCAACTTTAAGCAAACAACACACCACACCGCCTCCGCCCCCCCCCCCCCCCCCCCCCCCCCCCCCCCCCCCTCCAAAGAACGAAGGTATCAGAGACAACAAACTGCTCGCCTTCCACTGTCCGTACAAGCCATCGAACCCTGACAGGGTAGATCATTCTTATGTGATCTCCAGTGTCTTCCCTTTGTTGTACCGTCGCAAAAATGGGCGCCTTTGGCCATACAGCTAGACTGCTGTTCAATTTACAGCCGACAAGATCAATGGGCACTTACTCAGGAAATGTGTAAATACAAACTGGATGTGTTTAGTACGGCTAAAGGTCCACACATAAAAGTGGACACTGTGCATTATGAAGTGTTAGTTATTACCAGCGTCAGCTATCATGAAAGGTAAAAAAAAAAAAAAAAAAAAAAAAAAAACGAGCCTACGTGCCTATCCCCTCTATGACTTACCTGAACCAAGACTATTTTTAGGCCCCCCAAGCCTCGCAGGACTGCGACGGCCTAATGAGCTGCCG
>JADBJO010000315.1:210000-212500 GCA_016801955.1 Conus betulinus | reverse complement strand
CAGGATTTTGAACGAAAACCACTGAAATAGTTTAATAATATGTTGTTGTCCACGAAAAGAAAATACTTTGAAGCAAACGGTTCCGATAATCTTGACCTCATTAATGGCAGTTAACCATGTGTGGCAGAGTCCAGTAAAGCTAGAACAGCAAGAGTGATAGCAGCTAAAACCAGACATGAATGGATGGATAGGTTATGTTGTTCCATGAGAGAGAGAGAGAGAGAGAGAGGAGAGAGAGAGAGAGAGAGAGAGAGAGGAGAGGAGGAGAGAGAGAGAGAGGAGAGAGAGAGAGACAGACAGACAGGCAGAGAGAGAGAGAGAGAGAGAGAGAGAGAGAGAGAGAGAGAGAGAGAGAGAGAGAGAGAGAGAGAGAGAAAGACCTTCTATCTGATAATACTACACTCCTCGTGCTTTTCTGTCTTTCTTTATTTGTTCACTTCTTTCTTTCTTCTTCACACCGTCTCCCTTTTTCTTGTTTTCCTTTTTCGTTCCTTTCCCCCATTTCTTTTTTTTCATTAACATTTTTGAATCATTATATTCTGCTTTGTTTCTTCCTTTTTTCTCTCTTTTTTTTCGTTTCTTTCTTTCCTTTATTCCTTCTCTCTTCTCTTTCCTTCTCTCTTTTACATTTCCTTCTGGCTTTGTTTCCTGGTTTGTGTTATGTTTTCCAACCACTCCACCCCCCCCCGCCCCCAACCCCCCCAACCCCCCCCCCCCCCCCCCCCCCCCCCCTTTTTTTTTTCTTTTCTTCCTTCGAGATTTCTTTCCTTATCTTTTTCTTTTTCATCTTTCGTTACGTTCCTCACTTCTTCACCTCTTTCTTTTCTCACTTCTTCCCTATTTTCATTTCATTATTTCTAACTTTCTATTTTTTTTCTTTCTTATTTTTTTTTTTTTTTTTTCCCTTCTCTCTCCACTCCGACCTCTCTTTCTTCCATTCTGCTTTTTTTTTTTTTTTTTTTTCAAAGACAAGGATAACATTATTTCCCCCCTACACAGAATTCTGACTGCTTTTCATTTAAAACACGTATCACTGCTCTTGCTCGCTCGCTCGCTAATCGTGGGGGCAGTTCTTAGCTAAACGAGCCACAGGATAGCGTCCCCTAGATAAGCGAACGACGGGCGAACTGCAGTTTTTCCGCGATCCCCGAGAACTTGTTCGCAGAGACTGCTCAAGGGAGGGAATTCTCACCCTGCAAAGTGCTGCTCGCCAGCACTCGATTGAGGTATTTTATTATGACTGCTGAGCTTTGGGTTGTTTTGAATAGAACAGTACTTCCAGGGGAAAAAAAAACAGTAATAAGACAAAAAAAAAAACAGACAAACGAAGGAAAAAAAAACAGTAGACTGATTTTCATTTAGACTGATTTTTTTAGCCATATTTGTGTCCGATATTTTACTTCAATCATCTCCAAAGCATCGTAACCTTCAATTCTTCAGCCGTAATGAACAGAAAATGCTTACCTGCAATTCTAGAGAACGAAAATGTAATTCAAACGAACCACAAACTGTTTTCCATCAAGGAAGAGTTTGTCAACAAGTCACCAACTGATTTCCAGGACAGGGGAACTTCCATACGGTTTCTTCCCTTTGTACGAACTCGGGCTCCCAGACCATGTTGAATGATCCTTCTCTCTCTCTCTCTCTCTCTCTCTCTCTCTCTCTCTCTCTCTCTCTCTCTCCTCTCTCTCTCTCTCTCTCTCTCTCTCTCTCTCTCTCTCTCTCCTCCGAAATGATCTTGGATCGCGAACAATCCGATCGAACAATCAAGCACCTTGAATGAAGATCGCTGAGATGTTGTACTTGACGAACTAGGTTCGAGATATCGAACTTCGATACATCCCGCGGCCTTGAGGGAAAATGAGATTGTAAAAAAAAACTCCACTAGGCTATCAGAGGACACTATCTACTTTTGTTCAATGTGTTTGGGGGATAAAAAAAAAAGCTGAACATAATTCGTAAAGATGTCCTGCTCGACCTCTAGTCAGTTGAGATATTCATCTAGTTCAGATTGAAGTGGTGGATGATACACGGAAAAAAAATAGCTTTGTGAATTTGGCTCGTAAAAAAAACAACAACAAAAAAAAAAAAAACAAACAAAACAACAAAAACCTTCGTCTCGTTCTTCCCCATCTAGTTCAGATCGAAGAGGTGGACATCATATGGAAAAAAAAAAAAGCTATGTGAATTTGGCTCTTGATTTAAGAAAAAAACAAACTTCGTCTGTTTTTTTTTTTTTTTTTTTTTTTTTTAGTTCATTCCTTTTCCTTCCGTTGACAGACGTTAGTGCACAAGTCAGACCACGTGATACAGCCCGTTTTGTGAGCTCCCATCAGACTGGAGGGGTGGAGGGTTGGGGGGCGGGGGGGGGGGGGGGGGGGGGGGAGATTTTTTGCGGTTTCAAGGCTGGAGGCTGTTTGTTGCAAACGCGATCTGTGTTTTCTTTCTTTCTTTCCTTTTTCATTTTATGTTATTATCATTATTTTTTGTGTGCTAATGA
>JADBJO010000315.1:177500-180000 GCA_016801955.1 Conus betulinus | reverse complement strand
GAGAGAGAGAGAGAGAGAGAGACCAGAGAGAGAGCAACACTTCACAAAGAGAGCACCCCCACCCCAGAGCAGTGCTACACAAAGAGAGCACCACCACCACCACCAGCAGTGCTAGCAATGAGAATACACACCAAGAGAGCACCACTACCACCCCAGAGCAGTGCTACACAAAGACAGCCCACTATCACCCAGTGCAGTACTTCACAAAGACAGCACCACTACCACCCACAGCACAAACTACACAAAGAGAACACCACTACCACCCTGAGCAGTGCTACACAAAGAGAGCACCACCACCAGCCAGAGCAGTGCTACACAAAGAGAGCACAGCTACCACCCAGAGCAGTGCTACACAAAGATAACACCACCACAACCCCAAGAGCAGTGCTACACAAAGAGAGCACCACTACCACCCAGATCAGTGCTACAC
Source organism: Conus betulinus (assembly GCA_016801955.1). NCBI lineage: Eukaryota > Metazoa > Mollusca > Gastropoda > Neogastropoda > Conidae > Conus > Conus betulinus. Next base: position 179,570 of record JADBJO010000315.1, on the reverse strand, counting down.
AAAGGCAGCACCACTACCGCCCAGTGCAGTACTACACAAAGAGAGCACCGCTACCACACTACCACCCAGTGCAGTACTACACACAAGAGAGCACCGCTACCACCCAGAGCAGTACTACACAAGGACAGCACCCACTACCACCCAGAGCAGTACTACACAAAGAGAGCACCGCTACCACCCAGAGCAGTACTACACAAGGAGAGCACCGCTACCACCCAGAGCGGTATTACACAAAGAGAGCACCCACCCTACCACCCAGAGCAGTGCTACAAAGAGAGCACCACCACCACCCAAAGCGGTACTATTGTTATATTTATATTGTTATTATTTATGATTATTATCATATAAAAAAGGCCATTTCCATCATAGTTGTCCCGCTGCTTCGATCTGGTCGCCCCAGTTCCCCACACCTCTCATTGGGGAAAAAAAAAAAAAGAGAAAAAAAACAAACAACAAACAAACAAAAAAAAAAACAGCATAAAAAAGCCACCCAGTCCTTTACCGACGTCATAAACAACCCGCAATGGTGACGCGTCACACGTATAAACACGTCACAGTTAGGATTATTGGGCCATAAAGGAACCTCTATTGTGACGCTGCAGTGAAGTCGTTGTGGTGGCACTAAAATGCCATCTGAAAGGCCGAGACATCCTGCACAGTAAAAGGAAAGTCTGGGAAACTGAAAAGAAGCTTTGGCCCATATACAATCAGAGAATAGGTCTCTGTGAAAGGAAGGAGAGAAAGTATACGACACACCTAACGAGGTCCCCCCCCCCCCCCCCCCCTCCCCCCACCTTTTTTTTTTTGTATAAATAAAAAGTAAAGTGGCTTAGTATAAAACTCAGAATAGCGCACTGCCTCTCGGCCATATAACTAAGTGATAGATGTGGATAGAAAAGACAGAAGTCCTGGCGTAATAACTGCCTCTCTCTTATTTCTCTCCCCCTCTCCCTTTGCCCTCTTCTCTCTTTTCTCTCTGCCATCCATCTTAGACAGAGCGGCGCGTTACGGAGTAATAGCGTTTCGTATGCAAGAAAACTGGGCACTGTACCTCCAATTCCACTTATTTGTGGTTCATGTAGTTGGGCGTGTTTGCTTTGTGTTTTACCCGAGTCCTCACCCAACACAGACTGTAAAGAGCGAAGTGTGAAAAGTAACGGGCCTTCAAACCATATATCCGGCATTCAAAGACAAAAGACTAAAAACAGGTACCTGTAAATTTGACAGACACCGACAGACGGAAAGAGAAACCGAGAGAAAACATTATGTCATGCCCACCCACACACCTTTATAAAATGTCAGTTTCTACTCGACAAAAAAATCTCCCAGTGTTTGCTGATAATGTTGTAATATTGCCATCGGCGACGGATTGTTTGCAAAATAAGGGATACAAACATCTGCAAGTTCTATGACCAGTAATCGTTTGTAGAAAAGGTGGTCATCTGACGGGGAAGGTAAAGAACCTGTAAACACACACGCACGCACACACACACACACACACACACACACACACCACACACACACACACACACACACATACACACACACACACACACACACCACGTGCACACACACACACACACACACACGTGCGCGCACACACCACACACACCCACGGAGAGAGAGAGAGAGAGAGGAGAGAGAGAGGGAGAGAGGAGAGAGAGAGAGAGAGAGAGAGAGAGAGAGAGATGGCGTTTCCAACCAAGTATCTATCGTCACTGCATTAGCAAGGTTTGCTGTCGAAGCGAGCGAAAGGCAGCAGCTATGATGAGAACAATGTGGGGGGGCCCAGAACATGAGACACAACAGTATGTTTTTTTGTCGTTGGACGCACAAACCAACCCCACCGCAGTGTGAGAAATCATGTGCTGCGACATTGGGGAGTCGGTCCTTCCATTTGCCTGTAACAGATTTTGAAATGTTGGGTCGGAACGCTACAATCTGATTTTTTGTTCTTCAAATGAAATGAGATACTGACAGAAAGCAATACTGAGATTGTATTCCCACAACACAAACGACTGCTAAGGTTTCCGACAGAAGCGTGTGATTAATCTGTGAGTAAAAATAGAA
>JADBJO010000315.1:157500-167500 GCA_016801955.1 Conus betulinus | reverse complement strand
GAGAGAGAGAGAGAGAGACAGAGACAGAGAGACAGAGAGAGATTCTGTACACACACACACACACACACACACACACACACACACACACACACACACACACACACACACACACACTTGTCATAACATCTGAAAACGTATATATCACAACCACTTTCTCGGCGATCAAAACTGAAGAATTTGAAAAGAATGAAAATTATAACAGCATGCAAGGGTGCACATTTTCGATCCTATATTTTCCTTTCTAATTTTGTATTTACAGTTGTCATTACACAGTTTTTCCCCAAACGAATTTCGCCTTTGCGTCTTCATAGCTTCACATTTTATAATGATTACTACTAGGTTTCTTCCATATTGGAGCTGGAGAATCGTATTCGGGAACGCAAAAGCCATAATCAGGGGAAGTCACTCTTTCGAGTGTAATAAAAAGAATTTTTTTTTCTTCAGTTTTTTTTCTGAAGGATTAAAAGGTTAGGGATGTGGCTAGATTAGATATGCGTTAGGGATAGAGTCAGGTTCGGGTTAGGGCCAGGGCTAGCGTTCTACGTAGAGAAGCTAGAATTTGTACGACATTTATTGACTGATCCGACAAACTTGTACATTTTTCATACTCACTTGGCCCACGGCCAGATCAGTAGGGCCGTGAGATCTGCGTCCCTCAACTCTACATTACCTCGTTTATCAACTCTGCTAGTGTGATGGATACGGCATTGATGGTCGTTTAAGAAAATGTCCTTTCCGGTCCCTGTTGGGAGAATCACATGAAGACAGATATCTGAAAAGCGAGCTGGGGAATGTAAAACTTTGGCGCCAACCGCCTGAAACTTCCAAAAGAAAAAGTTGGGGAAAAAAAAAGTTTCGAGGGCTGTGCAACAGAACACTCACTTATCTGTTTCGGTAAACTCAAAAAAAAAAAAAAAAAAAAAAAAAAAAAAAAAAAAAAAAAAAAAAAGCTCAAAAACAAAAATTCAGGCGAGAAAAGAGCAAAACGACACGACTGTAGTCTCCTGAGAGACAGGGGCAAAATGGAGAAGATGAAGCGAGACGGGCCGAAATGGAAGCCACTCATCCATTGTTGCCCTGCTTCCACGAAGGAGGCCATTGCAAGAGAGAAAAAAAAAACAACTTAAAAAGTGTAACCTTTTGTGTGTGCGAGTTTCTGTTTGTACGCGCATGTGTTCGCATGCAGGTCAGTCGTGAATGTGTGCGTGTGCGCGAGCGTGGTCCCTCGTGCGTGCTTGTGCTTTCTGCATCTTACACACACAGCCAGCTAGAAGCCCTAACGACTTTGACACGATGCTCCCTGTGTGTTGCTGGCGCCGGGACAAAAGCCAGGGCGTAGCTGTGGACGGGACCCGGAATGAGCGACGTAGGGGCAATGCCATCGCGTGGAAGATGCTTCACCAAACAGCAATCTGCTATCGTGTTCATTGATTAGGATGCCCGATTCAGAACAAAACGACGCACGAAACGCAGGCAGCGTCAAACGGGGAAAGGGCGAAACGACACACGGCGAATCGGGACGTCCCTTAGCCTCTCACCTAAATCGGTCTGTCACGGAGAGAGTCGATAGGTGTTCAGTTCAGACCAGCCTGAATTTGGCGAGGCGTGACTTGGTTAGGCGAGAAGTCACGAGGCGAAGCGTAGGGCACTGCTTTACGTTGTTCGAGAGTTGGTTCGTGATGGTAAGTCACAAACAGTATGGTACAGAGCGATCGCCGCTCACATTCTGTTACTTCGTTCTGCCTGTGAGTGTCACAGGGTCTTGAGGCAACTGGTGTCAGCAAAGCTGGAGACACACACACACACACACACAGAGAGAGAGAGAGAGAGAGAGAGAGAGAGAGAGAGAGGAGGACGTTATTGTGTGTAGATCTCTCAATAGTCATTTACCGCTATGTCAACAATCAGCCCCCCGGTGGCTTAATTTTGTACTGTGGTTACACTTCTTGAAACGGTTTAAAATCGGCCATGGTCACTTTGCTTTGACTGGCACAGATGAGAAGGTCCAAGCCGGAATGACCAGGATTAGGGGGAGGGGGGGGGGGGGGGGGGGGGGGGGGATGAGCATTCCTAAGCCAACTCGCTGAAAACCATCTGATACTGATCATGATGATCGACCATCGTTCAGTTCAGTTAATTTGAATTGTTGGAGGAGGATGCAGGCGGTGGAGGGGAAGGAAGGAAGTACATCCTTGGTAATACACCACTTGGAAGTGGTGTGTGTGTGTGTGTGTGTGTGTGGGGGGGGGGGGGGGTGGGCCGGAGGGGGATGTGTGGGGGGGGGGGGGGGGGGCGGCAGAGGCGGGATGATTCAACCTTAAGCTATTGGTCTCGTGCACTTGAGAGAGAGAGAGAGAGAGAGAGAGGAGAGAGAGGGGGGGGGGGGGGTAAATACAGGAAGCATCGCTATGTGCGGACGAGTCGATATTCACCACACAACCCCCATGCTTGAAAGAGGGGGGGGGCCCTGCTTGAAAGAGATACAGCAGATGCCTGACATACGCATGAACTCAAAGCAATGAACAGAGAGAGAGAGAGGAGAGAGGAGAGAGGAGAGAGAGAGGTGGGGTGGGGTGGGTGAGCTCATACTGGGGGAAGGGTGGGAGGGCGAGAACGAACGAGAAAGAACGAGAGCTTTTAACGCACTAGTTCCCATGATGGATCTCCGCGAACCAATCCCGCGTAAGCGCTAATGATCTTCTCCTCGTGACACTGAGAGAGATCTTCGGGTATGGTCCGTAGACAATGAACGCCATCAGCCAAAAGCGCCCCCAGGGCTCCCGCGTCCCACACGCTCTGCGCATGCTCCGCTTTTCTCCCCCGACATGCAACGCACTTCCGTTCCGTTCGTTTCACTCACAGCGTTCTCGACAATCCAGAGGTATGTGTCGCTGTGAGAAGTTCCTTCGCCCTCAGGGGGGCCAGTGGCTGTCTTTCGACGCTCGACTTAGTATTTTCGTGGATTGCATGTGGCTGGCGTTTCCTTGGAGAGAGAGAGAGAGAGAGAGAGAGAGAGAGACTTTTGAACCGTGTTCAGGAAGCACCATTTCATTCCTACGTCTCTCTACTCTTTTCTACCACCAGTCGATGTAAGTTATTCCGTGAGCATGATGGAAATGAAAAAGGACTGACATCAATTCACATTCGGTGGCCGGAATAGCTGAGTGGTAGAGCGCAGGACTGGTAGTCTTGGTGATCCTGAAGCTGCGCGTTCGAGTCTCCGCCTGGCCGTTTCGGTACAGGGGGATTTTACCATCGGAGTTAACATAGGTTCTGACTCCATTTCCCATACAGTCCTTCGAATGAGACTATAAACCGAGGTTCCGTGTGTGAACGTGCGCATAACACCTTGCACACACGTAAAATCCCCATCACCAACTTTCGGAAGAGAAGGCCAGTTTGGCTGTTGGTATGGATGACACGTTACACACAGCATGCACCTTTCCCGAAGTTGGAGTATGGATGCTTAATGGCGGGATAAAAAAAAAAAACGGTCATATAAAGAAACTCCACTCCCTTTGTTAGGTGGATGGGATTATCCCTTGCCTGTCCATACAGGGAGTCCGCAGGAGTACGCAGGGAAAAAAGTTTCAAAGCGTGGTGACATAAGGCAGAAACTGAAGCATAATTTTGACATGAAATGCTATTGGTTCCGCAAGACAATCCGGACAAACGGATTACAGAACAACACACGATGCATCTCGACCTCATGGGTAAAAACAACATTCAGGACTTTTTTTTTCTGAACACACTTCAGTCTAAAGTCTGCCTGTCTGTCTGTCTCCAAGGAAACACCACCCACGTGTCCTGACTGTTGTTTGGTTTACCTGAGAGGGCGAAATGCATCGTGTTTTGTTCTGTAAATCTGTGTGTCCGGATTGTCTTGCGGAACCAAGAACATTTCTTGTTAAAATCGATCAATCATGTTTTATTCCCACTAGATGTGCAGCAGCTAACAAGGACATATACAGAGCACGACCAAGCCGAAGCATACGGTATTCCCTGTCATTGTAGGCAGAACAAATAGTGGCTGTCAACAAATCCACAGATACCCCCCCCCCCCATCTCCACACACACACACAGATTCAGTTGCCAACTATGAACCCTCGCGCTCAAAAACTTATATACATGACACCTTCCTCAGACTCGTATCATTGTATTGACAACAATTCGAGTTGCGTTCATCATCATTCTGCCAAACTTACGTCGTGTCAGTATTTAGAGCTGCTGGAAAAAAGAGAGAGGTTTCACTTCCTCAACCCCACCACCCCCCCCATCTTCACACATTCATACGTACACACACACACACATGCGCGCGCGCGCGCGCGCACACACACACACACACACACACACACACACACACACACACACACTTCGCGTGCCATGTTGTTATACCGTGAGTCAAGAAAATAGTGAAAGAGAAAAAACAAAGTACAAAGCGTAGCGCGGTTTGAACGCGTCCCGTGCAGTTTTTTTTCCCCTGCCCGTGGGTCTGTGGCGGTTGTGGTGCAGCTCTCACAGTCTGCTTCCATTATTCCACAAAACGTGCGTGTCTGTGGGGCGATTGGGAGGGGACATGGGGAAGCAGGGAGAGGGGGTGGGAGTGGGGTGGCAGGCAAGGAGGGGGGGGGGGGGGGTAAGGGAAGGGGTGTGGAAAGGGGAAGGGTACTGATGGTTGGAGATGCTGGCAGACTGTGATGATGGTAGATATGTGTGAGCGTCGTGTGTGTGTGTGTGTGTGTGTGTGTGTGTGTGTGTGTGTGTTGTGTGTGTGTGTGTGTGTGTGTGTGTGTGTGTGTGTGTTTTGAGTTTTTTGTGTGTGTGTGTGTGTGTGTGTGTGTGTGTGTGTGTGTGTGTGCGTGTGTGTGCAGAATAGAAAACAGTTAAAATCTCTCTCTCTCTCTCTCTCTCTCTCTCTCTCTCTCTCTCTCTCTCTCTCTCCTCTCCTCCTCACTCCCTGTCTGCCCTATATATTACATCTCTCTCTCTCTCTCTCTGATTCAGTATCTCCATGGCTGCCTATCTGTCTTTGTCCCCCCCTCCCCCCCACACACACACATTCTCCCTCTCATAAAGTCTACCGTTCTGTTTTTCTAGATCACTTCGCCTCATCTTCAGAGAAAGACACCAAACAGGACTAACCTTCCCACTGAAACTCAACACAAGCATCAGACAGTAACCTTGAACACATATATCTCTTCAGTTATTTACTTATTCACACGTTTCAACTCCTATGTACCGTTGTTACAACCACGTTGCGTAGCAGATGTGGTACAGCGCATACGGACAAACCCGCTCGCCGGTCTTGCGACGCCAGACATTGAGACTGATATTACCTAGGTGTCAACGAAACACCCAGAATCTCAAAGATGGATGAACGTTAAGAAAACCAAATACAGACGAAAAAGCTAGACTCAACGACACCACAGTGTCGCTAATAACAACAAAGAAATCAAGGGACTTGGTAGTAGCGTCCAATCCCGAAGTGGAAGGAGAAAGGGCATTCTGATACGACTCCACTACCAATTAGAAGATGTTACTATTTGCGGTGCTCGGGGTGGCGGTGGTGGTGGTGGTGTGGGATGGAGATGAGAAATGTACACGATGAGGAAAGATGTCCTCTCTGGCCACTAGAGACAACATTTGTCTCGCTTTGCGTCGAAGGTGTAGTGTATGTTTAAACGCAGGGAAGGGAAGTCAGAGAGCTGTGCTGTTTCTTCTTCTTCTTCTTCTTCTTCTTCTTCTTCTTCTTCTCTCTCTCTCTCTCTCTCTCTCTCAGGACTTTCACAAGACAGGGACCAAACGAGCCAGCGAAAGAGAGAGAGAGAGAGAGAGAGAGAGAGAGGAAGAGAGAGAGAGAGAGAGAGCAAAGAGAGGGAGAATGAGGGAGAGGGAAGAGAGGAATGACACAAACTTATTGCTGTTAGCAAAAAGCCCCGTTGGCAAGGGGGTATCATGAGTAATGTCTAGCAACAGTGGCACACGACTAAAAAGGACACAAATACAAAAAAAAGTTCCTTGGTAATGTCACTCCAATACAATACATATATATGAGAGAGAGAGAGAGGAGAGAGAGAGAGAGAGAGAGAGAGAGAGAGAGTCCACTCCCCAATTTTGCTCTGCAAGCCTTTCGCATAGATGAACACGTAAGGATAAGAAAAACTCAGAAACCCTGCCTTTTTTAATCCTTCCTAATCAGAATTCCTAACTCTAATTCAAAATTCCCATCCCCCCCCCCCCCCCCCCCCCCCCCATTTCCTCCCATTTCACATCAGATACTCAAAAAAAAAACGGCCACCAGGACCTGATTATAACAGACACCCAAGCACGATAAGTTTCTTCCTATTTTCATCCAAAAGCAACTAAAAAGAAATACAGAAACAGAAAGGAACAAACAAACAAAAACAAGCAAACAAACAAACAAACAAACAAACAACCCCCTCCCATCCCCCCAACAACAACAACAACGAAAGACCTTGTTAAAGCAAGCGGAATTCTTAAAGATCATTTGAAAAAAAAAAAAAAAAACGAAACAAAACAACAACAACAACAACAACAACAACACAACAAGACCTTGTTAAAGCAAGCCGAATTCTTTAAGATCATTGTGGAGAATCAGTGAAAGGGTGCATGTGTTGCAACGACTCACACACCGAAGTACGTTTTTTTCCAGAAATTGTTTCAATACCAATTGTTCGCTCTTTCCTCCTCCTGTCTCCTGCTTTCCTGCACATTTTTTTTTCATTTCTTTTTATCCCCCTTCCGACACCCCCCCCCCCCCCTCCTTTTTTTTTTTTTTTTTTTTTTTTTTTTTTTCCCCCCCCTTAAAGATGAGGAATCAATTCTCGTTCTTTTCCCTACTCGGTTTTGTTGTCGTCATCGTTGTTTGTTTTGTTGTCGTCGTTGTCGTTATTTTGTTGTCGTCGTTGTTGTTATTTTGTTGTCGTTGTTGTTGTCGTCGTTGTTGTTATTTTGTTGTCGTCGTTGTTGTTGTTTTGTTGTCGTCGTTGTTTGTTGTTTTTTGTTGTCGTCGTTGTTGTTGTTTTGTTGTCGTCGTATCACAACTCTCAAAAACCATGAAAGCCTGGATGTTCTACCACTAATGAGCATTCTCTTGTGGACTCTTTAATATTTTTTGAGCGTTTTCACACAGAGAGTCCGAGTTCCACTTGTGTGCTAATGTTTAATGTAGTGACACTTTCGTTCTGTTTGCGACAAAAAGAGAGAGAGAGAGAGAGAGAGAGAGAGAGAGAGAGAGAGAGAGAGAGAGAGAGAGAGAACCTTATGTAGTGACGAGGTAAATACACAGTAGCAGCTAACCACTGTTGCCGCGGGTTTTACATTCCCTACTCCCCCTTCGTCCCTCCCCCTGTAAATCCGAACATTTCCACGAATCCGTTCTTGAAACGAAAAGCGAAAAAAAAAGGATGTAAGGATGGTAGAAGAGGTGCACAAATAAGAACAGACCCCCCCAAAAACCACAACAACAACAACAACAAAAAAAAAAAAAAAAAAAAAAAAAAAACTAAGAAAGAAAAGAAAACAACACAACAACAACAAAAAAAAACATGCTGTTGTGGAGGTAAAGTACAGACAGTCTCGCGAACTGGCCTATTCTTAAGAAGGCTATCTTTACAGTGGGGATGAAAAAAAAAAAAATAAAAGGAGGTAATAAGAAAGACAAGAGGAATGCCCCGAAAGCGAGACAATAATATCAGGGTGTGTGTGTGTGTGTGTGTGTGTGTGTGTGGTGTGTGTGTGTGTGTGTTTGTGTGCAAGGGTGCGCGTGTGCGTGAGTGTGTGCATGCATGTATGCGCCTACGTGCGCGGACACGTGTTTGTGCGGACCTGATGCCTGTGTGCGTGCGTGCGGGCGGTGTGCGTGCGTTTCGTGCGTGTGTGCGTGCGTGCATGCGCGCGCGCGCGCGTGTGTGTATGTGTGTGTGTGTGTGTTGTGTGTGTGTGTGTGTGTGGTGAGTGAGTGGTGTGTGTGTGTGTGTGTGTGTGTGTGGTGTGTGTGTGTGTGTGTGTGTGTGTGTGTGGTCTCCTGTTTCGACCAGACATTCGCATGGAGATTTTTCAGGAATAAAGCTTATAATTTGTATCTTTTCGCATTCACACACACACACACACACACACACACACACACACCACACACACACACAAACACACGCACACACACAACACCACAACACACACCCACACACCACACACACACACACAACACACACACCACACATACACTCTCTCTCTCTCTCTCTCTCCCCCCCCCCCCCCCCCCTGACCTGAACCAAGATCTGACCACAAGCACTGACCGGTCAGCAGACAAAGCGGCAGCTAAGTATAGAAACCACGCGCCTCAGCAGGGGAGGCCACCACCGATAGAGGACCCGCGGGAGGCAATCCGACCTGTCGCAGGGGTGAGAGTAGCCGCCCATTAATCACGTGCAGCGAGGGAGGCGCCTTCTGGCGGGCCAAGATTGCAGGGTTGGAGGGTCAAATCTCAACGGTGACAGAGAGAACGGATGGAAGTAAGGCTTCGGGAGAGGGGTGGGGAAAGTTAGTGGTCAGGGAGGGGGGGGGGAGGGGGGGGGGGGGGAGGGTGGAGGGGGAGGCGGGGGAAGGGGGGGGGGGATGGGGGTTGGGGAAGGGGGGGGGTGGGGGGGGGGAGGGGAAGGGGAGGAGAAGGCGGGGGGGCTGGTTTTGGGAAGGGGGAGGAACAAGGGGGGGGGGGGGGGGTGGAACAAGAGGTCGGGGAGGGAACAGAAGGCATAGGGGTTCGCTGGTGGTTGCGGGAAAGGGGGCCCTGGGGGCGGGGGGGTGAGAGGATTGGGGGGGGGGGTGTGGGGGGGGGGAGGGGGAGGTCGGAGAGGGAAGGCGTTTTTACCTTGTTGTTCGCTGGGGGGGGCGTTTTTTTCGCCCTGTACGTTTTATGAATGATGGGGGGGGGGGGGGGGGGGGGGGGGGGGGGGGGGGGGGGGGGGGGGGGGGGGGGGGGGGGGGGGGGGGGGGGGGGGGGGTGGGGGGGGGGGGGGGGGGGGGGGTGGGGGGGGGGGGGGGGGGGGGGTGATGACGACAGGAGAACAGTGGGTGGGGAGAGGGGCAGCGTTGGGGGTGAAAAGTGTCTATGACCTCCTCCACAACTCCTCACACCGTTCTGACTCTTCAGTAGAGGAAAAATCTGCATACCTTCTGCTTTCCCTTCTGCGTCACCAGCAACCCCCCCCCCCCCCCCCCCCCACCCACCCCCCCCCCCCCCCACCCCCCCCCCCACACACACTCCCCCTTTTCCCCCGTCCCCGTTCTCTCCGTTCTATTCTCTGTGTCTCCAGCTGCTCCTTCGTCATATTTCATTCAGTTAAGGCCGATTATTTTTTTCGTCACTGTCAGTAAAATATTGCCCCCTTTTTGTTCATGAAACCTTAATCTGTTTTTTTTTTTTTTTTTTTTTATCTTCTTGTTTTCCGTATTGAGAAATCTCTTCCTCCCATTTTATTCCCTCAAACCGTCTCCTTCTTCCCCACCCCCCCCCCCCCTCCCTCCCCACAAAACATCACCTTCCATCCCTGCACTCACGCAAACGAAACGAAAAAAAAAAAAAAATTCTGAATGCTGCTAGTACAGAAAAATGCACACACAAAAAAAAAAGTATGCCAGTGCCGCACAAAAAAAGTTAGTATATTCCCCGCCATCCCCCCACGTATCCAACCCCCCATCCCCCCCCCCCCCCCCCCCCCCCCCCCCCCCCCCCCCCCCCCCCCCCCCCCCCCCCCCCCCCACCCCCCCCCGCCGTTTGAAGATGGAATGTGCGAACATCTATTTCTCATTGATTTCAAATACATTTTTGTTTTGACTATTTCTCACCCATGTTTCTCACTGGGTGAGTACTGTATTGTTCCGCATTCAGTTGTTTTGGATTGTACACGGTATATTTTTTGCCGGGTCGTGCAGTCTGAGTCCTTTTCTTCAGTTCCTTCGTTGGTTCCTTGATTTATGGTCG
>JADBJO010000315.1:142500-150000 GCA_016801955.1 Conus betulinus | reverse complement strand
ACGCCAAAATCTTGACAACAAACCAAACGAAATATTAATGGAAACCAGCGCTGACAGTGGTTGCCATGGTGTTTCACAGACTATGGTACCATCTGCCCCCCTTCTCCCCAAGGTTAATGCGCTTTCGTGGTCGCTTGAAACGAAAAACTGAAAACGAAGAAGAAAAAAAAAAACTTCCCTCACCCCTCCTCTTCTGAAACTCCCTTCATCCTCCACCTCCCGTCCCAACCACCCCCCCCTCCTCACCCCCCCCACACACACACCCACCGCTACCTTCTGATTTTTTTTGGAAAAGAAAAAAAAAGTTTGTTAAAAAGAACCAGAGGAGAGGGTGAGGGTTTTTAGTGGAGAGGAAAGGGGATTAGGGGGGGGGGGGGGGGGCATGGGGGAGGGGCGGAGGGTTAATGGAAAGTCTGGTGTTAAGCGGCTGTTCGAGGTATGGTACAAAGTTCGCCAGTGAAGTTGCATTATCTCACAGAATCGTGTTGTTTATGGCTCCACCGACCCCACGGCTACCTAAGCACTCCCGTAAAGAAGCAGAAGAAGGGAGGAGGAGGAGGAGGAAGGAGGAGGAGGAGGAGGAGGAGGAGGAGGAAGAGGAGGAAGAGGAAAAGGAAGGGGGGGGGGGGGGGGGGGGGAGGAGGAGGAGGAAGGGGAGGAAGGAACTATTCTTTCCTGCTACAGACAGCAAAGGCTAAATAAAATGTAACATATAAAATGGTAAAATATTTCTTTAAAGTTATTAAGAAACGGATAACCACCTCACCCCTATCTCGCCATGCCCAGTCTCCCTCAGGATCAAAACCTGATGACTATATGTGTCCGAGATACAGTTCTTTCTGCTCGATTTAAAACTCTTCAGTAGCGCAGGATGGGATGGAGGTGAGTTTCAAGACATTTTGTAGTTTAGGAATCGGTTCCAAATCCACATAAATTCTTTAAATCCAACGCCCAGTCGAAAACTGTGTCTTAGACAGAAAGCCCAAGACTACTCAGCTCTGTTGTCAAGAGCATATAAAACATAGATATTCAACACATCATTTATCCAAACAGTCGACGTCTGCAATTAGGAATCTGAATGCAAATCTGCTGCTAAAGGTAAGCCACCATAATTACGTGAAAATAAAACAAACAAAAAAAAACGAGAAAGAAAAAAAAGTGCTTAATTTAGGGTCCATATCTGAAAAGGAAAAAGTGTGCCCTAGAGATAAAACAACACAGTTATTTCTTTCAGATAAAAAACCTGCTTAATTTAGAGTCCATATCTGAAACGAAACATTTCCTCCTAAACTAAAGACCAAAACAACACAGTTACTTTTTCATGAACCATCTTGCTGCGTTTAGAGTTTTCAAAAGCACAAATTCAAAAGCAATTCTCATTTGGTTTGTCAAGAAATTGCGATGTGTTTTGGGAACAAACACCATGGCCTAAAAACTCTCACAGCAATAAAAGGATCCACGTCAGCGGCAGCGACAGCCTATGCATGATAATTGGTTCGCGGAATCTGATTAATCAAATCAGCAAACGAACAAAGAATATAACCTTTTTAGGGTACCTTGTTTGACTTTATATTTTCCAATAACACGGCACTGCACCCACCCAAACTTACTGAATTTGGTTGCATGCCTGATCAGTCAACTTGAATTGATCAGAAATCAACTCAGTCTGTGTCATGCACATCACAGCGGTGAACTGAAATGTGCACATACTGCACGAAAAAAAAGTGCAAATCAAACAGGCCTGTGCAACAGAGCACATCTGAACTGCAGGAATACTGCAATGCACGTGCAACCCATGTCTTATCTGAACACAGGTCAGCCAGTTTTGAGAGACTGGTGGGCATTTATGCCTGTGTTTTACGGCACTTTTGCAACCATGCCTCGGAGACAACGACTGAGTCAGGATGACCAAGGCGGGGCAATTGCGTGGCTTCAGGAGGGCGTGGGGGTGCGAGAGGTTGGTCGTCGACTGTCAGTCGCCCATTCAGTCATTCAGACTTTGAGAGACCGCTTCAACCAGACAGGAAGTGTTGCTGAGCGAAGACGTCCAGGACGCCCAAGGTCCACCTCCAGGCAGCAGGACAGGTTTGTTGTCCTGTCGGCTCTGAGGCAGAGAACGGCCACTTCCGACACACTCAGGGGGCAGCTGCAAGCAGCAGCCGCAATGTCACCGTCAGTGACCAGACCATTCGGAACCGGTTGAGAGAGGCACACCTGCGCTCAAGACGACCAGCCGTCCGTCCTGTCCTGACACCAGCTCACCGTGCTGCTCGTTTGGCTTGGGCCCAGCGTCACTTAGCATGGACCAGAGATCAGTGGGCAAGAGTATTGTTTACTGACGAGTCCCGCTTTGCCTTATCATTTCATGACGGCAGGAACCGTGTCTGGCGGCGGCAAGGAGAACGCTATCACGATGGTCTCGTGAGCGAGCGTGATCGCTATGGTGGTGGATCCATAATGGTGTGGGGAGGGATGGCACGGAACTACAGAACCCCCCTGCACATGGTGCAAGGCAACCTCAACGGTGTGGGCTACAGGGATGGCATCCTGCAGCCCCTTGTGCTGCCAGCGCTGCAAGCTATTGGACCAGGCGCGGTACTTCAAGACGACAACGCCAGACCTCACAGGGCTCGAGTCGTCAACAACTTTCTTCAGCAGCAACACGTGATCCACATGGACTGGCAGCCTGCTCACCGGACCTTAATCCAATCGAGCACCTATGGGACGTGCTGGGCCGGCGACTTCGAAGCAATCACCCCCCGCCAGTTGACCTCAACCAGCTGTTCCAGTTCCTTGAGCAGGAGTGGCAGGCAATACCCCAGATGACTCTGAGGACTCTGACTCAATCCATGAGGCAAAGGTGCATCGCGTGCATCCACGCAAATGGCGGACACACACGTTACTGACTGTGTTTTTTGTGTATCTCTGGCGTTCTGACTTTTGAAAAGATGGGTAGTGGACTTGAAAGTGACAAAACATGCTGTTCAAATCAATCGATATTTTTGATAATTTATTCCCAGACATTAAGTGGAAAACTGAAAAATTTTCATCTTTCTTTGTATCGTACCTTGGGCTGTTATAAAAACAAGCAAACAACAACAACAACAACAACAACAACAACAACAACAACAACGATTAATCTAGTAAGTTCTTGATTGCTTGTAAAGGTTTGGTACTAGTAATCAGTATGTAGTTGTAAAACGGGACAACATTAATACGTATTTGACTTTCTGTTTCGTTTCTTGCACAAGCAATTTCTGCTCATCGTTGCATTTACATCCATTTGAATATATTACAACATTGGATATACACATATATTACAAGATGACGCCAAACAAATCTATTTAGGTTCACTGAAAAATACATGGTTCTTTTCGGAATGCAGTTTGTAACATCCTGTAAATTGTTCTATTGCTATTGTTCCATTCCAGCCATAAGAATCGCATAAACTGGTCCTCACATTCAACGTCACAGTTTTCAACTCCATCCATACGTAAACAGTCGTAAAAGATTTGAAACATATGAATATTTGTCGTCGTAATGTATGTAGCTGATAATCTTAAAGGCCTTAGCAAATAATTCATCTTCATCCATATGAATTAATTTCACTTCACTTTAATCAATATTTCATATATCTAAGATGAAATTTCACATGTAGAGCATCCACCTCACATTCTTTATTAAAAAGAAATCTTTGATTTTCGTCATCCAATACAAAGAAAACGTTTCTGTTCAAATACATAACAGTTCGCCAGTAAAACCATCATACATGTCCCAAACGTCAGCTCCATCATAAACTCGTTAGGCCGGACTGCAGAGTTCAACAGTTTTTCATAAAATGTATCCGGCAAATAGTTTCCAAGATGATAAATACCTTTAAACAGTTATGTTCGGCGTAATTGTTCTGAACAGAACCTCATCAGAAAAAAAAATTAAACTAAGCTTCAAGCTTCAATATATTCAGAGATATTTTACGACTAAAGAATGGTTGTCTCTATACTGTAATATTACCGATCTCCGTACATGTAAGTACACTCCGTCATGGAAAAAAAATGAAGCTGCGATTATGGGTATCAACTCCAAGTGTAAATAGGGTTGCAGCGCTACATCGACTATTGAACTACGCCTGGGAATACATAATTGGTTTAGATAAACTGAGAACATATCCTTTGCAAAAAAAAAAAAAAAAAAAAAAAAAAAAAAAAAAAAAAAGAGAAACAACAAACAAAGAAAACATCTCGAGTCTTCCATGCTAATTCTTATTGCAAGTTCAGTTCTGTAAAAAGAAAACCGAGTAGGAGCGTGAGACGTTTCTCTTGATTGTAGTCAGTTCATCATAAAACCATACTCACCAAATGCGTCTATGCACCTTCCCAGGCCTTCAGTTCTAAACGACACTTTTCATGCACGCTGCCTACCCGTAACCCATTTCTTTACCCATTTTGGTTCAGCTGGCTTTAGAGAAACCGTGTCCGATGTCTAGTCAAAAAGACAGTCACATCACACAGAGCTGACGTTCATTTGCAAACCGTTCTCAGACAGACAGAAAAAAACGCAGTTACAACCCATGGTAGAGTAATCGTTCTTGAATCCTGCTTGATATTGAGATCAAATGTGTTTCTTCAACCCTTTCTTTAAATCTGTTATGTTTAATTACAGCTTCAGTGTCTAAGAAACTACTACACTACAAAACGCGATCTGCATTCTTTGGATCTCCTTTTTTCTGTAGGTAACAAAATAACTGAATACACTCAGTCTACTTCTCAGGAAACAACATCTCCACGAAACAACCTATCAGATAACAGCGTAAAAATCCATAGTCATGTTATCTGAATATTCAGTTTACAAGCAAAAATAACTAACCCAGCCGTTTTAAAAGATTTATTCTAGTTCCCTGATGGTTAGAAACATGTTTTCTTTCTCCTAGCAGATTATCTACGCTGGGGTCGTAATATTCTCTTTTTGATTTTGTTGTCTCGATCACCGAGTTCATTGAAAAAAAAAAAAGCCTTTGAAGTATTTAAATCAATCATTCACTGTGTCATTGTTTAAAGATTGTTCGTGTGATTGTCTGGTTTTGTGACAAACTCCCTCTCTTTGAGTGCCTGTTTCTGTGTGTGTCTGTGATCAGAGAGAGAGAGAGAGAGAGAGAGAGAGAGAGAGAGAGAGAGAGAGAGAGAGAGAGAGAGAAACTCCCTCTCTTTGAGTGAGAGAGTGAGAGAGATCAGAGAGAGAGAGAGAGAGAGAGAGAGAGAGAGAGAGAGAGAGAGAGAGAGAGTTACACAACCAACAGAAAGGCAGACTCAAGACAGACAGACAAGCACGCAGACAGACCTACAGAACTGACAGTCACACAGACAGGACACAGACGAGGGCACTGACTTTTTTTGCATATCTTGTTGACAGGCCGGTACCCTTGCCGCTCCGCCTCCTGCGGCGTTTTTCGGGGGAGACAACCATGTCCCGTAGCGCACTGAAACACACACACACACGTGCAGGGTTTCCCTGTCATCACCACCACCATCAAATCAAGCATGGCTTCTGCAATCATGGCTATCAATTCAGATACTGCATGCCGTTTCTATTCCTCATCACTGAATCAAAAAAAAAAAAAAAGAAATCGGCAATGAGATTACCATCATCATGTAATCGCTTGTTCAGTGTCATCTCGCTGTTAACTGTGATGGCTACGTCATATTGCGTGGTTAAACCAGAAAGTTGTGCGGACTCCCATTTTTGGTGGGCCCGCATGTGACTCAAAACCCCGGTCCTGGAGAGACACACTACTGGGCGGTAGGGGGGAGAGAGAGAGAGAGAGAGAGAGAGAGAGAGAGAGAGAGAGAGAGAGAGAGAGAGAGAGAGAGAGAGAGAGAGAGAGAGAGAGAGAGAGAGAGAGAGAGAGAGATGGGAGCACATTGAGAGAGAGATGGGGATTGGAAGGATGTGGAGGGGTGGACAAGGGGTGGTCGTACAGGCAGGAGGGTGCACATGCTGAGGTCTTGTTACGTCCCACGGTGTGTGTGGGTGATTCGCTCCCAGCGCTTGTTCAGGCAGGCCATTCAAGTCGTCTTGGTTATGGTTCACCACTGGTTCCGTCCTCAGCTCAGCGTCCTGCCTCTCTTCTCCACTGCACTGGAACTGAGTCGTGTTGTTTATGGCCCCGCCGACCCACGAAAGCCACTTAAGGGCCTTTTAGGAGTGCAGGCAAAAGACTTGAGTCACAGCACTTGAGACCCACGACTTGTATAAGGTCAGAGTCATTTTCACCATAAAAAGAGCCACGACACCAGTGGAACCGTCGTCCTCCTCGTCGTCGTCGTCGTTGTCGTCATGATCTTCATCATGTCATCATCAATATCATCTTCATCATCACCAATACCATCATCATCATCATCGTCTTCGTCGCTGTCGTCGTCATCATCTAATCATCTCATCATCATCATCATCATCACACCACCAGCAGCACCACCATTTTTACGGCTAGTGCGGTGATGCCATGCCAAGTTCGGCTACTGTATTGTCATTGTCACTGGGTCAGAAGCCCATCATGACAGTGGGACCACACAACGGTGGACGCTGTCTCCACCTCTGATGGTCATTGTCACTGGGTCAGGAGCCCACCATGACAGTGGGGCCACAACAACGATGGACGCTGTCTCCACCTCTGATGGTCATTGTCACTGGGTCAGGAGCCCATCATGACAGTTGGACCACAACAACGATGGACGCTGTCTCCACCTCTGGTGGTCACTGGCATGGCAGGTGCTTGGCCCACGACACATCCCTTTCCCGGTCATTCAGCCGTGTTTTGTCCACCTCTGTCTCTGCCTGCTGTCATCAATAATCCTGTGAAATATAACGCCAGCACCATCCTACCTGTCGTGAAAATATTGCCACGATCGTTTCAACAGCTTATCATCAAATACCTTTCATAACCATATGACACATTGTTGGTAGGTTATTATGCACACAAAATCTAACAATTATGATAAACTAATGATGAAGATACTACTATTACTATTAAAAATAATAACAATAAACAACAACAACAGTAACAATAGTAAAACCGATTATTATTTGATGGCGTCATTATTACTGACGTTATAATGGTTGCATACATTTGATTACATGCAATGTAAATCCTCCCAATTCTGATAGTTTCTCACGACTGTAATCAACGTCATCAAACGGAGCATGGGTCGTTTACCTGATACTACACAGAATAGGATTGTTGTCATTAAAAATATTTTATTGCCACTGAATCGCACAGAGTTATTGATGAGTCATTATTAACTTAACAGCCAACGAAGCCATTGTTTCCTTAATGACGCGTGCGTGCGTGCGCGCACGCACGCACGCACACACACACAAACACGCACGCACGCACACACACATACACACACACACACAGAACACGCACACACGAACACACGCACACACACACACACACACACACACAGAGACACACAGACACACACACACACACACACACACACACAC
>JADBJO010000315.1:130000-132500 GCA_016801955.1 Conus betulinus | reverse complement strand
GTAACGTGTCATCCATACCAACGGCCAAAACTGGCCTCTTCCGAAAGTTGGTGATGGGATTTTACTTGTGCACAAGATGTTATGCGTGCGTTCACACTCGGAACCTCGGCTTATATTCTCATTCGAAGGAATGTATGGGAAATGGAGTCAGAACCAATGTTACTCCTGAGGAAAAAATCTCCCTACACCGAAACGGCCCGGCGGAGATTCAAACCCGCAACCCCAGGATCACCAAGATTACGAATCCGGCGCTCTACCACTAAGCTATTCCGGCCCCCCTTTCGTTCGTCCTGACTTCCTTCCTTTCGTCCACCCTTCACTTCTTTCTTACTCTTTCTGTCTTCATTACAGTCTGGCACTAGCAACATTCATCCTGTACACAAAGCCTGGAAATTTGCCCTTGTCGCTAGCACTCGGAGTGCTGAAGCAGAGCATGGCTGGTTGAAAAGTACGAGGCAGGTGGCAGTCACGGCTTTCTGGTTAATATACACGGGGCAGTCATCACTTTGTGATTATTATAAAACTGTATGGGACAATTGTGATTATTAAAATGTATGGGACAATCCACCCTTTCTGACTCAGGTACACAGGGCGGTCGTCATTTTCTCTTTAAGCTGTACAGGGCGATCATCGCTTCTTGCTAACATACTCGGGTTGATCATCGCTTTCTCATTAAGATACGTGGGGCGATCATCGCTTTCTCATGAAGATACGTGGGGCGATCATCGCCTTCCCATTAAGATACGTGGGGCGATCATCGCTTTCCATTAATATACGTGGGGCGATCATCACTTTCTCATGAAGATACGTGGGGCAATCATCGCTTTCTCTTTAAGATACGTGGGGTGATCATCGCTTTCTCATTAAGATACGAGGGGTGATCATCGCTTTCTCATTAAGATACGTAGGACGATCATCGCTTTCTCATGAAGATACGTGGGGTGATCGTCGCTTTCTCTTTAAGATACGTGGGACGATCGTCGCTTCCTCATTAAGATACACTGGGTGATTATTGCTTTCTCAATAAGATACGTGGGGTGATAATTTTTCTCATGAAGATACGTGGGGTGATAATCTTTCTCATTAAGATATACATGGGGGATCATCGCTTTCTCATTAAGATATACAGGGCGATCGTCGCTTCCTCGTTAAGATATAGGGGGTGATCATCGCTTTCTCATTAAGATACGTGGGATGATCATCGCTTTCTCATTAATGTATTCGGGAGGATCATCGCTTCTCATCATGAAGATACGTAGGGCGATCATCGCTTTCTCATTAAGATACGTGGGGTGATCATCGCTTTCTCATTAAGCGATATGGGTGATCATCGCTTTCTCATTAAGCGATATGGGTGATCATCGCTTTCTGATTAAAATGCATGTGGCGACTTTCCCTTTCTGATGCGGGGCAAACACCACTTTCTCTTTAAGATATACTGAATGATAATCGCTTTCTAATTATATACAGGGCTGTCATCGCTTTCTGATCAAGATGTACAGGGCTGTTCGCTTTCTGATCAAGATGTACAGGGCTGTCATCGCTTTCTGATCAAGATGTACAGGGCTGTCATCGCTTTCTGATCAAGATGTACAGGGCTGTCATCGCTTTCTGATCAAGATGTACAGAGCCGTCATCGCTTTCTGATCAAGATGTACAGGGCTGTCATCGCTTTCTGATCAAGATGCACAGGGCTGTCATCGCTTTCTGATCAAGATGTACAGAGCTGTCATCGCTTTCTGATCAAGATGCACAGGGCTGTCATCGCTTTCTGATCAAGATGTACAGGGCTGTCATCGCTTTCTGATGATCAAGATGCTTTCTGACAGGGCTGTCATCGCTTTCTGATCAAGATGTACAGGGCTGTCATCGCTTTCTGATCAAGATGTACAGGGCTGTCATCGCTTTCTGATCAAGATGCACAGGGCTGTCATCGCTTTCTGATCAAGATGTACAGGGCTGTCACCGCTTTCTGATCAAGATGTACAGGGCGATCGTCGCTTCCTAGCTCAGCCATGCTAGGTGATCATGCTTCAGATGTACGGTGCGATCAAAGTTTTTTTGGTGAAAATATGCGGGGCGATTTTCCTTTCTGATCAAAACAAACAGAGCGATCGTCAAAACGTGGTTTAGATGTACGGGATGAACATCGCTTTCTGCATAAGATGCACAAGGCGATCGTCGCATTTTGGTGTACACACACACACACACACACACACACACACACACACGCACACACACACATCTCTCTCCCTCCCTCCCTCTCTCTCTCTCTCTCTCTCTCTCTCTCTCTCTCTCCTAACAGTCTTACCAGATTGGAGAATGCTTCAGATATATAAGGACTGAAAAAAATCTAGATGTGTGAGAATGAATGAGATGGGTTCTCCACATCTACGGCACGGAACGAAAGAAAGACCAAGGGCTGCCCAGGCAGCGAGTCAACATACACGCAGACAGCCAGCCATCCACCCAACCTCTCCTTGCAGTTCTCAGGCGCTGT
>JADBJO010000315.1:110000-125000 GCA_016801955.1 Conus betulinus | reverse complement strand
AGTATACAAGATTTGCGCATGCGCGGTTGGCCATCTGACGTCTGTTCCGCCTCCGGACCCTGACCTCATTGATTTTCCGCTGCGAGGGAGTTATCGAATAAATCAGTGGGAAAATATCCCCCGTTTTGATTTAAAAAGGAGAGAGAGAGAGAGAGAGAGAGAGAGAGAGAGAGAGAGATGGAAAAAAAGGGAAAAAGGAGGAGGAGGAGGAGGAGAAGAAAATCACACAAACCGCCACAAATGTGTGTGTGTGTGTGTGTGTGTGTGTGTGTGCTCTCGCTTACACTTTGTGTCCACTGACACACGCAAGCCTCACGGCAGATCGATGGTAATCGATTCCCCCCCCCCCCCCCCCCCCCTCCGCTTGTCTTCCCAGGCGGGAGGTTACGCACAAAAAGGGGCTTAGTAGGGAAGAAAGGAGACCGGGGGAATATTGCTGACGGCACAGGAACCGGGGGGGGGGGGGGGGGGCGGAGGTGGGGCGGGACCACGTGCTTAGGAGACGACACGTTTCAGGTGAACGGCGCCCCAGTATGAAACCATGTCGGTGTGGGGGTGCTGAGGTGGCAGCTAGACACCTCGTGTAGGGAAGGGAAAGGTGAGAGAGAGAGAGAGAGAGAGAGAGAGAGAGAGAGGGGGGAGAGGCGGGTGGGTGGGTGGTGGTGTTTGGGGATCAATATTTGCGTTCGGAAACTGAATTCTAGGTTACTTTGTTGTGACCTTAACCCTTGTCCTGTCTGTCTGTCTCTCATCCTTGTCTTTACTCCTTGTCTTACCCCCCTACCCCCTCTCCTCTCCTCCGTTGTGTGTGTGTGTGGTGTGTGTGGTGTGTGTGTGTGTGTATATATATATATATATATATGTGTGTGTGTGTGTGTGTGTGTGTGTGCGTTGTCGCGTGCGCGCGCCGCGCGTGTGTGTGCGCGTACGTGCGTGTGCGTGTGCGTGCGTGCGTGCGTGCGTGCGCGTGTGTGTGTGTTGTGTGTGTGTGTGTGTGTGTGTGTGTGTGTGTGTGTGTGTGTGTGTTCGGCGTGAATGAAGAGAGAGAGAGAGAGAGAGAGAGTAGAGAGAGAGAGAAGAGAGAGAGAGCACATTGTGGTCCCAAGATTCGCTGTGTTTTTCCCAGTGAGTGCTATCCTGTGTCCTCCCTTTGTTGATGAACTCGCTGACCTCAGAGAGAGAGATAGAGGGAGAGAGAAGAGAGAGAGAGAGAGAGAGAGGGAGGGATAGAGAGAAGATACAGAGAGAGAGAGATAGAGAGAGAGAGAAGAGAATGGAAGAGACAGAGAGGAGAGAGAGACAGAGACAGAGAGAGAGGAGATAGATACAGAGAGACAGACAGATGGAGAGAGAGGAAGGAGACAGAGAGAGAGAGAGAGACAGAGAGAGAGCCTAGAGACAGAGAGAGAGACAGAGACAAAGAGAGAGAGAGAGAGAGAGATAGAGATAGAGAGATAGATGGTGACCAGACGAAGGTACCAGGAGGACCAGGAAGAAGTTTTGCGGCGATCCTGGCTCTTCCTCACGACCGCCAGAGGACAAGCTGTGCAGCGTTCTTTCTTGTGCCTCCTCCCTGTGCCCCCCCCCCCCTCCCTCCCCGTTCTCCTTCTGCCCTCCCCCTCTATCCCATCCCCATAGCTCTGGCGGTTCCCAGGACCCAGCCACCAGGGATAAAAGTCTCAAATTAAAAAAAAAATCTAAAAAATAATTCGTTGAAAAATTCACCTCTCCCAGATTTTAGCCATTGAAGGCGTAAGTGTATGGGCGTGCTAGAGAGGAAACTTCTACACACGAGAGCAAATAAACAGCAAGCTGCGCCTGGAGAGGGGGGGGGGGGGGGAACGCTGTTATGGTACGTTCACTCTGCGCCAGCAGTCCCCTCCTTTCCCTACCACCAGCGCAACTACCAACTCCCCAACCCCAACCCCAATTTCCCCCATGCCTGTTTCCCCTCCAATGGAAGGAGACAAAAAAAGAAAAAAAAGGGGGGGTGGGGGGGGGGGGGGGGGGGAGGGGAGGGGAGGGGAGACGAGCAGGGGAAGAGAGAAAAAACCTGATGAAGTAAAAGCAATATTCCAGCGAATCCTTTGAAGCCCTAACGTGGAGAATTGCAGTGGAACTTGGCATTTTCTCAACCGGCGATTGTGGGGGGCCAAGCAGTTAAGGGATCAATTCTCGGCTTCAAAGGCTAAGTCAACATGCCATTTCTCCCCTTGGTGACCGCCGCCCTGTACCAGTGTGCGTGCGCGCTCGGGCACGCGCGGGCAAGCACGACGACCCGCTTCCGCTCGCCTGCGCGTGCGGTACGCACACGCACCTACACACACACCACACTACACACACACACACACACACTCATAGAGAGAGAGAGAGACAGAGAGGCGAGATACGAGAGAAGAGAGAGGAAAGAGGAGAGAGAGAGAGAGAGAGAGAGGGGCATTCTCATACACTCATACACTCTGATATGATAGAGAGGCTAGAGAGGAGAGAGAGAGAGAGAGAGAGAGAGAGAGAGATGAAGCGGAAAGTTTTGGGGGGGGAGGGGGGGAGGGGAAGGGAGATGCAATACAAATTGATTTATTCGCGAGGCCTTGACCCTCTCATAAGTGGCGAGTGAACAACTCTCACTACAATCATTTCGAAGGTCCAAACATCAATGAATATTCCAGTGATTACAAGACGTTGAATCACACACCCGGCTCTAAACATCAGGATTTCTTTGAATTCCATGCTCTGTCCAATAAAAGGGACAAATTCAATATCTCAAAAGAGCATCCAGAGGGCTGACAACAAGTATCCATGCTCAAAGGCATACGGATGTGGGATACACAATTCACAGGGGAAACAGCATACAACAAAACGTCCAATCGTCTTCTTTGGAATCTGCCCCACAATAGACACATCAGACTTGCTTTATCAATTATTTGTATTGACAATCATGTGTTGCTGACGCTGAGATTCCCCACTCTGCATCTTTTTGTCTTTTTTATGTATGTGTCAGAACTTAATCAATGAAATACTTTCAGTAAGTGAATTTATGCGCGTGCGTGCGCGTGTATGCATGTGTGTGTTTGTGTGTGTGTGTGTGTGTGCCTGTGTGAGAGAAAGGGAGAGAGAGAGAGAGAGAGGCAGGACAGATTGACCGACTGAGAGAAACACGGGAGAGAGAGAGAGAGAGAGAGAGAGAGAGAGAGAGAAGAGAGAGAGAGAGGAGAGAGAGAGAGAGGAAGAGAAAGAAAAACATTGGTTTGGAGAAAGAGAGAGATGGGGTGGGAGAAGAAGGGAAGAGAGAAGAGAGGGAACACGGAGGGGTGGGATGAGAGGCGGGGAGGAGGGGGAGGTGGGTGGGTGAGAAGGAGAGAGGGAAGAGTTGGAGAACAGAGAAGGAGAGAGAGAGAGAGAGAGAGAGAGAGAGAGAGAGAGAGAGAGAGAGAGAGAGAGAGCGAGAGAGAGGAGAGAGAGAGAGAGAGACTAAGAGGGCTTTCTGATCATACGGAAAAGGGAACTTGCTTCTTCTCGTGGAACAAACACCATAAACAACATTTAATTTGTCGTTGTTTCGTCTTGACATTTTGCTTTCTCTTACGGAGTGACGGCTTTTCTCCCCGTTATGTACAGTAGTAACTACATGAAATCCTTGTGAACAACGGAAAAAGCGACAGGTTTGGAAGAAGTTGGGTAAAATTAAACGGGAAACTAGCGCCAAGAGAGAGAGAGAGAGAGAGAGAGAGAGGAGAGAGCGAGAGAGAGAGAGAGATAGAGAGAGAGGAGTTTGGAGCCTCCTCTCCCGCTTCCCTCTGTGTGTGTGTTGTGTGTGTGTGTGTGTGTGTGTGTGTGTGTGTGTGTGGGTTGTGTGTGTGTGTTGGTGTGCACGTGCGCGCACGCATGCATGCGTGTATTGTGTGTGTATGTGTGTAGGGCGCGGGTATACGTATTTGTATGTGTAATGCGTGCTTTTGTGTGTGTGTGTGTGTGTGTGTGTGTTGTGTGTGTGTGTGTTGTGTGTGTGTGTGTGTGTGTGTGTGTGGTTGTGTTTGTGCGTGCGCGCGCGTGCACGCATGCGTGCATGCTCTTGCATGGTGCATTAAATGTGGATCTATGCACTGGTCTACTTTTAATGAATTTCGGGACATGTGTATACCCCACAACCTTATACGTGGTAAAACTATCGAATATATCCAGTATCTTTCAAATCTGATAGGTTGCGAAATCATTAACTATTGGCTTGAAACTGATGCGCGTCAACTTCCTCGTAAACTAAACTGTGTGGTGTTTTGAATTAGAAATAAGATGTGCGCGAATGTTTACGCCTATAAGATTTTGGTGAACTTTTGGAAATCCATGGTACTTTGGTGATGTTGAGAAAATTCATAAGTGCATTATTTCTCTACGTCTTAACGAATGTAAAATGACAAAAATGGCACGATCATGTTAAAATGGTAAAAGATTAATCGAGTGTAGAGTTTATCGTCATTATAATTAAAGCCAAAAGAAAAAAAAAAAAAGAAGTCACATCTGTATGCACACCGGGAAATACCCCCCCCCCTCCACTCTTGCTCTCTCTCTCTCTCTTTCTTTCTCCTCCCTCGCCCTCTGTCACTCACACACACACACACACACACACACACACACACACACACACACACCCACACACACACACCACACACGCACACACACAAACACACACACGCACACTTCCATACCTCCTTATCCCCTGCCTAAACCAAGACCATGAATCATATTTTTCACTGTAGGACCCTTTGCCGCCGAGTCTGGGCGACCTCCGCCCCCCAACATGTTGTTCCCACTCTGCAGATCCAGTGCCGTCAAAAATGCCAAGATGGAATTTTGATGTTCAGAGCGCCTGATAAACAGCGTGCAACGAGTGTCTTAGACAATCATAAAGGTCAGCGAACAAAGATTGTGACGGCATGATCGTCCAATACCATCTTCGCGCATTCGAGATCTCTCTCTGTCTCTGTCTGTCTCCTTTCTGTGTTTTTGTGTGTGTGTGTGTGTTGTGTGTGTGTGTGTGTGGTGTGTGTGTGTGTGTGTGTGTGTGCTGCGCGCGCGCGTGCGTGCGTGCGCGTGCGTGCGTGCGTGAGTGCGTGCGTGTGTGTGTGTGTGTGGTGTGTGTGTGTGTGTGTGTGGGGCGAGAGAGAGAGAGAGAGAGAGAGAGAGAGAGAGAGAGAGACTGTGTATGTCTCGCTGTCTCTTAGGTTAGTGTGTGTTGTGGTGTGTGTGTGTGTGTGTGTGTGTGTGTGTGTGTGTGTGTGGTGTGTGTGTTTGTGTGTGTGTGTGTGCGTGCGTGCGTGCATGCGTGCGGGCGTGTGCGTGTTTGTGTGCGTGTGCGTGTGCTCGCGCGCGCGAGACAGCGTCCCAGCACGCGCGCGCTTTTATGCAAGTATGTGCTCGCGTTCGTGTGCCTTTGTTTATTTTCTCACCTACAACCCAGTCTTTGTCTTAAGCTTGTTTCCAATCATCAACAAACCTCAAGTTCTGGCTTCAATGCGTCCTTTTGTAATGTGGCCACACCGTCTTTGGTCTGGGTGATTTGTGAGAGAGAGAGAGAGAGAGAGAGAGAGAGAGAGAGAGAGAGAGAGAGAGAGGAGAGAGACAGAGAGAGAGAGAGAGAGAGAGAAGAGAGAGAAGAAGAAGAAGAGAAAAAGAAGGAGAAGAAGAGAAGCTGGAGGAAAGGAGGAGAAGATGAAGAAGAGCGTCAGCTCAACAACACAGGAACACGACAAAAGACCCAAGCAATCAAGGGACTTAATGAAGTTTTGTGGGATGAGCTTCAATATTGGATGAGTTTTCACACTGTACCTTTTTTTCCCTCCCCCCCCCCATGTCTCTCTCTCTCTCTCTCTCTCTCTCTCTCTCTCTCTCTCTCTCTCTCTCTCTCCTCTCTCTCTCTCTTCTGCTCTGGCGTCTGGAAAAGAAGCTCAGCAAATCATGACTTGACTGTGCTGAATGACCAATGTGTATGTATGTATATGTGCGTGCTCGAGCGCAAGCGCAAGCGCGCGCGCCCGTGTGTGTGTGTGTGTGTGTGTGTGTGTGTTGTGTGTGTTTGTGTGTGTGTGTGTGTGTGTGTGTGTGTTGTGTCCAATCAATAAGATTATCTGCCCCCCAGTCTCTCTCACTTCCCCTTTTGTCTGCCCGTCTTTCTGTTCAAGTCATTCTGTTTTTCTGTCTGTCTGTTTGTCCGTTCATTTCAGTCTTTGACTTTCTCTCTCTCTCTCTCTCTCTCTCTCTCTCTCCTCTCTCTCCCATCTCGGTCTCTCTCTCTCCTCTCTCTTCTCTCTCTCTGTGTTCAATGGGTATTTGTATGCGTCTATCTTTCTCTCCTCTGTTGGTGATGGTTGGTTTTTTGCTTATGCAATTACTAACTGATGTTGCTATCAACGTGATTTGACGATTTTTCTCTCTTTCCTTTTCAGCAGTTCAGACCCCTGTAGAGACGGGGCCACGAATGGTCGACCAGGATGGAAAAGGCTTATGTGTGCACATCGTTATCCTCCGAAATGAATCTCTCTCTCGCTCCCGTATGTGTGCACATCTGTTATCCTCCGAAATGACGCTCTCTCCCTCTCTCTCTTCCTCTCTCCCTCTCTCTCCTCTCTCCATCTGATCTCATTCTCTATCCTCGCTCGCCTAAAGAAAAAACAACAGCCCAGTCTTTTGATCCTCGTCTCCATCTCTTCGCCTCTCAGCACACTCCACAATACTCTCCCTCTCCCACCTCGTCTCCTTCTCAAAAAACAGAACGATCGACTCTCTTACTCTCATCTCTCCTAAAGAACACACACCGAGCACAGTTTCTGACAGTTGCCATATATACTGGTCAGACAGTCGCGTCCTCCAATACGGTCATCTAATACAAATTGTCTTTCACCACAGAAGACCGGCCAGCTAGGCGGAGCTGAAGCCAAGGCACCCAACCCAACCCAACCTACCAACCAACAACCGACCGATAACGATTTCCTTCCGGTTTGCCCTAATACTGTCCCGTCTGCGGATTCGCCAAAAGGGACAAAAAAAGGGAACACCAAACAGATTACACCACGAGAAGGCCTCGTTCCATCCACTGTCCCACAGCTGCTGTGGGCCTCCCCCTCTCCGACAAGGGAGAGCATTCAGGATTGCAGCGATGCCGGACTTGATGAGTTATATGTCTTCGTGGGTGCCATTCTTTCTCGGTTGATTGTGGGCTGTGGTGGGCTAGGTTTTTCTTTTTTCTTTCTTCTTCTTTTTTTTCTTCTTTTTCTTTTTCACGTTCTTTTTTCTCTTTCTTTCTTTCTTTCTTCTTCTTTCTCTTTTGGTTTCTTCTTTTGCTCAAAGCAGTTCTCTTGAACAAACTTTTTACTCTTTTATTCGTGTTGTGGGTGTTCAAAACTCGGGGCATCGGCTTTTTTTTTTTTTTTTTTTTTTTTTTAAACTGTGAATGTTCCATGGTACAATCGTGAACGTGTGTGCCGATTACGTGCAGCGCAACATGGAGGGCTTTGTCGAAGAACGTTTCAGGTGTGTTTGTATGCTGTTACTTTCAGAAGCATGCGCATCTTGTCAACAACCGAATTTACGATTCGCAGGGTGGGCGGGGGCGCAATGGGGCTGGGGTCGATGAACCAATTAACTATAAGAACTTTGCTCTCTCTCTGTCTCTCACTCCCTCTTCCTCTCCTCTTCTCTCGAGCGTCTGCGGGTCTCGGCTCTCTCTCTCTCCCGTCTCTCTTATCTTATTTTGCATTGTTGACACTACTCAGGGCGAGGACTGGACTACCAAAAGCACATTTAGTGCGTGTATCTCTTATCGGCTCGTAAATAAGACTTTTTGGCTTTGTTGCTTGTCTTGTCCTTTGGTCTATCTCCATCTCCTCTGCTCTCGAGCTCTCTCTCTTCTCTCTTCTGCCTCCGGCTCCCTCTCTCCTCGTCACCCAGTCGGGCTGCTCCTACTCTCTCTCCTCTCTATCTCGTCTCTCCCACTGGCTCCTTGGATCTTCCTTCCTCCTCACCCACTGTCGGTGGTCTCGTCTCTGCTGTCTCTGCTTCGGCGGTCTCTTGTCTGGGCCTCTCGTCTGTCTCGGTCTATGCCTATTTATCTCCTGTCCTGTCTCTCCGTGTCTGCCTCCCTTCCCCCCTCCCTCCTCTCTTCCCCTCCCTCTCTCATCTCCCCCCCCTCTCTCTCTCCCCACCCTCTCCTCTCTCTATCCCCACCGTCTCTCTCGCCCCCCGCCCTCTCTCGCGCTCTCCTTACAACCCAGAGGAGAAACGTTTAATTACAGCGTATTGAATCGCAGGGGCGAAAAAAAAAAAAAAAAAAAAAAAAAAAAAAAACAGGGAGCACTAAGAAGCGAAAAAAAAAAAAAAATAAAAACCCCGACCTGTCAGTCACACCACACCACTTTCCACCACTGCCCAGTCCTCTGAGAAATCTGCCAATGAAAGGATAAAAGTATCGGGAGAAGGAAAAGGGGAAAAAGGGAGGGGGTGTAGGGACTTGGAGTGGGAGACGTGAACGGGTGAGGCGTGGGTGAGGGGGGGGGGGGGGCAAAGGTAGGGTGGGGTGTGGGGAAGGATTCGAGGGAAAGCGGAAGAATGTCGGTTAAAGAGAGAGAGGAGAGAGAGAGAGAGGAGAGAGAGAGAGAGGGAGAGATGAGAGGAGAGATGGGAGAGGGGAGGGAGACGAGAACCCAGAGAGACAGGACAGACAGAAGACAGGACGGCCGAGATGGAAGGACTGAGGGTTAGGAGTAGCTGTGCCTTCCATTAAAGTTGAAGAAGCTCTTTACAAGATGGACAGGAACACAAAACAGGAAAACGTAATCGCTTTGAAATTCGCATTTCAATCCTCGCCATTACGCCATACCCACTATCCCTCCCTTTTCCACAGAGAGAGAGAGAGAGAGAGAGCAGAGAGAAGAGGCGAGAGAGAGTGTGTGTGAGTGTGGCGTGCCTGCGTGTGTGCGTGAGATGCTGCGTGTGTGTGTGAATGATGTTGTGTGTGTGTGTGTGTGGTGTGTGTGGTGGTGAGAGAGAGAGAGGAGAGAGAGGAGAGAGAGGAGAGAGAGAGAGTGTGTGTGTGCGTGCGTGCGTGTGTGCGTGAATGCGTGTGTGTAGTGTGTGTGTTGGGTGTGCGTGTGTGTGTTGTGTGTGTGTTGGTGTGTGTGGTGGTGTGTGTGTGAGACGAGAGAAGAGAGGACGAGAGAGAGAGAGCCGAGAGAGAGAGAGAGATGTGTTGCTGATATGCACAACGCTCTGGCGATCCCAGTTGGGGAGCGTTGTTATCCATCTTGCAGACCTGCGCAGAAAACAGTGTTTCCCTGTGGCACTATCTGCCTGATCTGGCCCCTGTCTGAATTGCCTTTGGCCCCTCGCCGAAAAAATCGGCATAATAGTGTAACTGTAGCAAGAGAAGAATATGTCCACAGTACACTGCCTGTAAAGATTACAGCAGCAGGAGCAGAACATACTCACGATACCCTGCGTGGACAGACATTGTATGGCAGGTGTAGGACATGTCCACAGGACCATGGTTGTAGTG
Source organism: Conus betulinus (assembly GCA_016801955.1). Lineage (NCBI taxonomy): Eukaryota > Metazoa > Mollusca > Gastropoda > Neogastropoda > Conidae > Conus > Conus betulinus. The sequence goes on along the minus strand of JADBJO010000315.1, from coordinate 115,456 downwards.
TAACTTTTAGCAGGAAGACATGTCCACAGCTCTTTGCTTGTAGTGTAACGGTAGCAGGAAAAGGACATGTCCACATCACCTGCTTGTAGTGTAACGGTAGCAGGAAGACATGTCCACATCACCCTGCTTGTAGTTGTAACGGTAGCAGGAAGACATGTCCACATCACCCTGGTTGTAGTGTAACCTTTAGCAGGAAGGACATGTCCACAGCTCCGTGCTTGTATTGTTAACAGTAGCAGGAAGACTCATTCATAGTTCCTTTGCTTGTAGTGCAACGGTAGCAGGAAGACATGTCCACAACTCTTTGCTTGTAGTGTAACGGTAGCAGGAAGACATGTCCACAGCTCCTTGCTTGTAGTGTAACGGTAGCAGGAAGACATGTCCTATGCACCGGGTAAGCAGGAGACATGTAGTGTAGTGTAACGGTAGCAGGAAGACATGTCCACATCGCTCCGTGCTTGTAGTGCAAACGGTAGCAGGAAGACATGCCCATATCAGCTCTTGCTTGTAGTGTAACGTGGTCGTCAGGAAGACATGTCCACATCACCCTGCCTGTAAAGTGTAACTTTGTTAGCAGGAAGAAAGATGTCCATATCTCCGTGCTTATAGTTAACGAACGGTAGCAGGAAGACATGTCCACATCACCCTGCCCTGCCTGTAAAGTGTAACTTTAGCAGGAAGACATGTCCCATATATCTCCGTGCTTGTAGTGTAACGGGCAGCAGGAAGACATGTCCATGGCGCCTGTCCAGTGTAGTGTATGTAACGGCAGGGAAGCAGGAAGACTTGTCCATACCATTCTCGCTTGTAGTGTACGTAACGGTAGCAGGAGTACAACATGTCAATTTCATACTGCAGTGATTAGTCATCAGCAGACGGGAAAATTGGTGTCTGCCATGCCAGGTGATCCAGCATGATCTTTCATGGGTCTTCTCCTGCAGTGGCATGCAGCGACCGTCCTTGAAGCTGCCTGTGAGGGAGTGTGTAGCTCAGCACAGACACACAAAGGGGGTGGGAGGGGTGGTGGTGGAGGGGGGGAATCAAGCCTCACAGCTCCACCACAGGCTGGCAAGACTGGTCACAGTCAGTGATACACTCTGCTGTATGTCAGAGAGGGGAACGTTCATCTCTCCTGCTCCGAGATCCTGTGTCAGGTTTCGCTTAGCAACCCACCCAGAAGAACTATCCTGGGTTCCTGTCTTCCTAACGTCTTCCTAGACTTCCTGCAAACGGGCCGAGCGCAGGTCAGGGTCAGGATTCCACGCTACCACGTGACCAAGCAGACCGAACAGATCAGCCTGCCTAAAGTGAAGGTGAGCCAGCTACCAACAGCTGCAGAGAAATCTGCACTCCTCTACAACACCAGATAGATTCTGAGGTATCAAATGGACTACAGCTCAACTCATCATCAACATCCCCTCTCTTTATGACGAGATAACATAGGAAAAAAAGCGCGCGAACAGAGACAGATCTGACTGAAAATCTTTTGACTTGTATATTTTATTCCTGTCAAGTTAGTGTGTGAAATTACACGTAGCCGGTGGTCAGTAAATTGTTCATTCATTACTTCATGTTTGAATTCATCTCTAATTCTCCTCACTCACAGTACAAGCACTTTTAAGTGTGCAAGCCTAGGGAGAATCATTTCTGAGCCAGTCTTGAATATTTTTTCACAGTCCTGACAAAAAATGAAAATTTCTTTTTGATGACTAGAACCGGAAAGTTGCTCCTTCCATCACAAGTGAGAGTGAGAGAGAAGAGGGTGTGGGTGTGTCGTGAACTCTTGATAATCATGCAAAACTACTGTATAGCTTTGACAGAGATCATATTCTGAGGTCCTCTCCTAGAGGACCACACCGGCCCCCCGAAAGCTCGTCACAACAACTCCTGTCAATGCTGCTGCAACCAGGGCTTTTAATGCCAATGCTGTTGGTATTAATGCTGTCAGGACAACTACTGCCACATGCTGCCGATATTGCCGACAACGCTGTAGTATCAGCATAACACACATACTCTCTCTCTCTCTCCGTCTCTCTCTCTCTCTATCTCTCTCTCTCTCACAACCACACACTGAGAGAGAGAGAGGAGACGAGAGAGAGAGAGATGAGAGAGAGAGGAGAGAGATGACACAGAGAGAAAACAGAGACAGAGAGACAGGACAGACAGAGAAAGAGAGAGAGGGAGGGAGGGGGAGGAGATGGGGGTCAGGGATCAGGGAGGGAAACGCGGAAGGAAGGGGGGGGGGGGGGGGGGGGGGGGGCTGGAGCCGGGCGAGAGCAGGCAGGGACCATAAACTGTCATGACACCAGCAATTCACATCAATTTTGCGGCACCGGTGCAGCCTGGATTGCAGCCCTCTCCCACCGGACACTTTTTCGCCCCGGGCAAAGATCCACAGAATCACATTTAGAGTCGATGCAAACAAATGTATTTGACAAGAAAGGCAGATTTACGACGATGCAAAATATGATTTAAAAACTGGAAAAATAAACGCACACTGGTAGTGTTTTGAATGGCTTTGATTGAGAAAAATATGCATAAACATATCATTTCTATTCTTAAGGCTAAACAGTCCTTGAAAAGTATGGCAATTTCTAAAGAAAATGGAATTGCTAGTTTTGCTCTTTGAACACCTATCGCAGAGTTGAATATATCATGAATCATCAGTCAGTTCCCTGTTTAACACACTCATGAGTTGCTGGCAATTGTTTTCTTTATGAATATAATACTGGACCAGAATAGTTACTGGGATTTGTCTTCTTACCCATTACAGCGTTGAACCAGAATATTAACAGATCACACTATTGGACTAGAATAGCAGTTTGGAATTTGTCTTCAGACAAATTAACAATGCCAATTGCACAATGGTCGGAAATTATATGCTAGCAGTCGTAGAGGCTGAAAATAGTATTTTAACATATTACAACATGGGACCATAATATAGGTTTGAAAATTGCCTTTTAACAGATAACAATACTGGACCAGAATTGTGGATGGAATTCATCTTCTGATGACAGTAACGCCATACCCCCCTATCCCTCCTCTTTCCAGAGAGAGAGAGATGAGAGAGAGAGAGAGAGAGGAGAGATGAGTGTGTGCTGTGTGTGTGTGTGTGTGGTGTGTGTGTGTGTGTGTGTGTGCGTGTGTGCGCGCGCGCGCGCGTGTGGGCGTGGTGCGTGCGTTGCACTGCGTGTGTGCGTGTGCGTGTGTGCGTTTGTGTGTGTGTGCGCGCGCGCGCACGCGCGCGTGTGTGCGTGTGTACTGACATCAGAACAGAACAGAACAAAACACATTTTATTTAAAAAGGGCAAAGCCCCATTTGAAGGGGGTGCGAACAATGACAACTGTAAGAGAGAGAGAGAAGGAGAGAGAGAGAGATCGAGAGAGAGAGAGAGAGGAGAGAGAGAGGAGGGGTAGAGGGAGGAGAGGTGGGAGAGAGAGGATTGTGATGGTGGAGGTTAGCTGGAAAAGGGGTTGGAGAACTTAAAGGGAAGACCTTGACAAGCTTTACTCTGACTGCGCCCGTACTCCGCACGACCATTCCCCGCAGGACCCTTCTCGTTCGCTTCCCAAACAATAGTCATCCCGTCTCGTGGACATGGAGAATGACAGTTATTTTGAGGACCACGCAGTTTTGTATGCGTGATGCACAGAAATGACTGCTGGCAATACATGTGCTAGAAAAAGGATTCAATTCGGACGGCTAGTCTTCATAGACATGTTTTTCTTTTTTTTTATTGGTTGGTATTTAAGGTTCAGGAATTTTTAACGGAAAGCAACCGATTAACAGCTTAGGCTATTCAAACGTTGTCTTTTGCTTTCTTAATTTCTGTGCACTACGCGAATCGGCAAAAAAAAAAAACGGGGAAAAAACCCGGGTGTTTAGCACGAAGGGGGGGAAAAAAAAAAAAGCAGCAGATTTACACGTTTTGCATTTATACTTCGCCCATTATGTCCTACGGACAAAAACAAAGGGAGGGGAGGGGAACGTTTCTAGAGGTACACCGGTCTTTTTTTTTTTTTTCTCCCACTATTATGTGCAGGCAATTTTCCTCCCATGTACACGGAACCAATACCTCATGCCAGAAAGCCTACATTAGGCACTCGGCTGTGGAAGGAAGCAGGAAGCAGATGAACGGAGAGGCTGAGAGGGAGAGAGAGAGAGAGAGAGGGCGAGAGAGAGAGAGAGAGAGAGAGAGAGGAGAAGGAGGGAGGAGGAATAGGTGAGGAGGGGGTGGGGGCTGATCGTGGTAGACAGGAGGGGAGAGAGGGGAGAGTGCGCGCAGAGCAGCGAGAGGGCGGGGGAGAGGAAGGAGGGGGAGAGGGAGGGGAAAGAAGAAAGGAGGGGGGAAGGGGGTTTGAGGGGGGGGGGGCTGATCGTGGGAGACAAGGAGAAAGAGAGTGGCATAGTGCGCGCAGAGCAGCGAGGAGGGGAAGGGATTACAGAGGAGGGGACCTTTCACTTTACTCCAAGGAAATTGAAAGACCCTCTCTATTGTTGTTCGCTTGTTTGGTTTGCTTTAGCCACTCCTCCTCCTCCTCCTCTTCTTCTTCTTCTTCTTCTTCTCTCTTCTTCTTTTCTTCTTCTCTCTATCTTCTCCTCTCTCTCTCTCTCTCTCGCTCTTCACTCTCTCTCTCTCTCTCCTCTCTCTCCTCTCTCACTCTCTCTCTCCCACCTTGTACTCCTTTCTTTCCGATTAACCTACAACGTAAGATTCCCCCTATACCAGCGTTTAGTTCTTTACCATCGACCTATTTCCTTGCTCTTGTGTGTGTGTGTGTGTGTGTGTGTGGTGTGTGTGTGTGTGTGTGTGTGTGTGTGTGTGGTGTGTGTGTGTGTGTGTGTGTGTGTGCGCGCGCGCGCGCTCGTGCGTGGGTGTGTGAATAACCTGTTTTCAACCAGACACCTAAAATTCTCTTCTTCTTTCCTTTATTTAAGCACAACATTGACGGTGCTTCTAATATATGGAGACTGGCCACGAAGAGGCAAAGAAGACCCTGTCGGGTGAAGAAGACGGGGAGAAGCCTGTCAACAAAGATGATCCAAGCTGAAGACAACAACAGTTAAGGAAGCCCTCAGACAGATTTGGCGTTCTGCATCAAGAAGCAAGCCAAACCCCTCCAAGATCATCAGTGCTGTACGTCACAACCTAGGGAGCCAAGCCCTCCCCGACCACTAGGGCTGTACGTCACAACCTAGGGAGCCAAGCCTTTCACGACTACTAGGGCTGTATGTCACAACCTAGGGAGCCAAGCCCTCCCCGACCACTAGGGCTGTACGTCACAACCTAGGGGCCAAGCCCCCACAACCACTAGGGCTTTACGTCACAACCTAGGGGGCCAAGCCCTCCACAACCACTAGGGCTTTACGTCACAACCTAGGCAGCCAAGCCCTGCACGACCATTAGGGCTTTACGTCACAACCTAGCGGAGCAAGCCCTGCACGACCACTAGGG
>JADBJO010000315.1:100000-105000 GCA_016801955.1 Conus betulinus | reverse complement strand
CAATGCACACACACACACACACACACACACACACACACACACACACACACACACACACACAGAGTAAACGAATAACCTTTGTCCAAACGACACTCCCCAAGAAGACACACGACCTTGACATCAATGACAACCAGTCCGGTGCTTCTACTTCCGACTCTCTTGACGAATGAAAGGATTACCGGAAACGACGCCACACATCGACCGGTCCCCGTCGCTCAATCAGCAGGGCCTCCTACACGGTTCTTATCATCCATCCAAAAATTCATCCATACCCACGGCCTATGGCTCGGCAGCAATCATACACAATCTCCGGCCTCCAGGAGAACGAGGGGGGGGGCAGACAATAAAATAGAAAAACGATCAGAACAGGGAGCGGTGAAATAAAAAAGAAGACAGTAATATGCCGTGATGTCCACATGGTGCCCGGGACGCCGAGAGGGGAGAAGAAGCAGGCAAGTGGAAAGCGGATCAAAGCCAGGCGCAGTGAAACCGGACCCGACAGTAATACACAAGTGTTGTAGTGAAAGCAGACACCCAGACGGTCCCCGTGGAGGCCCTTGCAAGGACCCTGGGGTTCATAATCGAAGCCGAGGACCTCTCTGCTATCTTTCACACAGACCCCTCCATTCTCTGCAGCTCCCCAGGGGCGTGGACTAAATGATTCAGACCGTCAGCAACAGGAGAGGCAGCTGACGAACAGGTCAAGTCACTCGACTCGTCTTCCTCTCTCCCGCTCCTCTGAACCCGCCCCTGCAGGAACCATTAACCCGGGTCCTTGAAGAGTCCGCTGGTTATCCACTCCGGTCAGGCCAAGGCCGAGTTGTCCCCGAAGACACGGAATTGATATGCGTAGATGCACTGCAGCGCATTCAACTTGCTCAACGCAATCTCCTGACAAGACAGCGGCGGATTTGCCTTTCATCTTTCTCGTCCATATTCATACTCTGGAACAAAAAGGGCGCGTGAGGGGGCGGTGGAAGTACATAAAAAATGAAAAAAAAAAGCTGGGAAACAAGAACTACCACACGACAGAAAACTGTTGGAACAAGTTCTGCCTGCTGAGGAGCCGAGGTCAAGAGTGAAGCGTCGCCCGCCGCGGTAAACAGCCTATGGACCTTTGTGTGGGATCTCCCCCAGGTCAGACACTTCAAACAAGGGAGGAAAACTGCGCGGGCAGGACGAGGGCTCTCTCCACGAATGATGGATTAGTCCCAGCCCACTCCTCCCCTACCCCCTCCGCCACAACAGGCAGCCAGTCTGGGCTATCAAATCTCAATATTGCTGACATTATTCTCCTCATCTGATGCAACAACCCCTTCATGCTCGGAGAGGAAATCAAACATACCCCCCTATCCTGTCCCCCCCCCCCCCTCTCTCCCCCTTTCACTCAGAGAGGGGGAAAGATGGGAAGGAAGGTGTGTGTGTGGGGGGGTGGGGGGGGGGGGGGGGGGGGGCGTGATTGTGACCGCCCGACAAGTCGGGACGCGGGGGAAGAAAAATGACTTCATTTTCACCCCGACTCCCATCATCCATCGCGCGAAAAGACGCCGCAGTCGCCCCCCGGGCTGGACTCAATTCTGGCCGAGATCAAATTGTCGGACATTAAATTTGCCCCGTTTTCCGTGATTGGCGCGCGAATGGCCCTTTTTCTCCATCTGGCGTCATACGTACCGGATGGTGTTTTTCTCCGCTGTCTGCCGCTGTTCTTGTCTTATTGGTTTGTTGCTGTTACGGGCCCACTGTCAGAGGGTCGGCTTGGCCGGCCAGATTCTGTAACAGATTTATGCCGGGGCTGTGTATACACTCTTTCTTATTTTCTCGTTGCCCTCCTTTTTTTTTTTTTTCCTATTTCCTTTTCCGCTCCCTTTCCACGGCGTCACTCCCATTCTGCTCGATCCCACTTCCGGTGGACCCGTCCCACCTCGCTCGTTCCATCACCCTGGCTTCATAGAGATATCAGTCCGGGATTAGCTTGTCCTCAAGGGCCCCCGGCAATAATAACATGTTAACGTCACCAACCTATCGTTCTATCAGCCCAAAGTGCTGGAAGTCTGTCATTCAGCATTATTGCCAGATCAGCCTCTAGGCCATCCGCAAGAGGAGGCCACGCACTGCCGCGGTGGCTTCAATAGTGTCTGGTCTGGTTCAGTATACGGACGGATCCTGTTTACGTCGACACGACTGCACCCCCGAATCACGCCGTGGATAACATTGCGCCGATAGGTATCATAACGGTGCTCAGATAGGTTCCATGCTATCCAGCAATGCTCATAGTGTTGGGTTTCCTGAAAATTCGTCAACAACGCTTTGCACCAGAATCCATGAAGACCAGTTCCACTGGAGGATTTTTTTTTTTTTTTCCATATCTGAACAAGACGAATGTTTCACTTCATCTAAGATTGTAGAAAATGATTCCAATTTCCAGGCGCACGAAGTATGTTTGAAAGAAAAAGCTCATCTTTTTAATGCCATTCAAAAACAAACAAACAAACGAGCATGTATGGATTCAGTCTGGAAGCGGTTGGAAGGCCTAGGCTTCATATGGATCTCTGCGGTCGGTTGGCTCGAAAACAACTAAGCTGAATCTAGCAACAGTAACTGTCCTTTATGCAATACAGCATGTAAGCTTGCTTTGGTAGTATACACTCGTCTGACCATGCCCCTCCCTTCCTCCCCCCTCCCCGCCTCCATTCCTCAACGATGACTCTTACGTGCCACAAAATGTTACAGTGCTCTCTGCATTCCGTTCAGGCCATTCTACTTCGGACGAACTATTCACGAACCAAGATCGTCCAGCTGCCGCGAGTTGAGCGACCTCTACAATTCCAGTCTCTCTTCCTCATTGCACGAGGTTTTAGATCGCGATCCGATATCCTTAAATATTGCGTAATTCACGATTCCGGGTTCGAGGAGGAAAAACGATAGTCGCTGAACATGTTGTGGAGATTGTTCAAGTTCCTGCTAAGGACAGTAACCATAAAAGAGTTCTCCTGTCATGGAAATCACGACGTGGTCGACAGAGCTAAATTTGAGTTCTCGATTCGTAACAGCTTATTCGTTGATTGAATAGTAAAAACCCAAAACACTCAATAAGCATATGGCAAATTTTCAGTTTATTTATAAAACCTTTTTCAAGCATAAAAATGTATGCCTGCAATAATCATTCCACTCGGCACGACACGTTATCTTCAAAATCAGAGCGCTTTGGAAATGAGGAAGCGAAATGCTATATAGAGAGATGTTTTAAACTCGATATCACAGCCGATTTAAACCAGTCTCAAGCTGTGTGGGTCTAAAGATCTCTCTCGATCTACAGACGTTTCGGAACACGATTTGCACGAACACGATCGTAGATCAACGAGTTCAGTTAAGACAGAAACTCGAAGTCGTAGTCGACGATCCATTAACACGAACTGGCATTTGGTGCCACGAAGAACAAAACAGCCTTTAGCTATAAATGAAGCATCCTCTGTCTGCGCTGCTTTAGGTTTTGTCTCGCTCGGATTTTCTTTCCCGGGCACTTTTCGCACCATTACTGTAACTCTCCTTAGGCCCGTGTTCCCTGTTGGTTGCAACGATATGACTGTCACTTACACTCTGACCCCACGCATTCCCCTAAACGTAACAATGTTGTCTTTACTTTAAAACTACACCTACGTATTCCTTTGGTAGTTGCAATGTCAAATTTGCTTTTAATTCTAATCCCACGTATTCTGTTGACTGTAGCATAGTCACCTTTGCTTTAAACACCAATCCTACGTATCCCACTGATTGTAGCAATGTCGTCTTTGCATTAACTCTAGTCCTATGTATTGTACTAATTGTAGCAAAGTCACCTTTGCTTTAACACCAACCCTACGTATTCCACTGATTGTAGCAATGTCACTTTCGCTTTGACTCTCTAATCTTCGTGTTCCACTGGCTGTTGCAGTGTGATCTTCGCTTTATCTCTAGTTATTCCTCAATGTTCCTCACGTTGTAACAATGTCAACTTCGCTTTACACCTGCTCTTACGTATTTCCTTAGTCGTGAAAAATGTGACGATCACTTTACATCTGCACCCTACTTATTCTTCTGGTTACAACAACATCAGCTAACGCTTAAACGTTTATTCATACGTGTTCTTCTGAGTGTAATATGGTCACCTTCGCTTTTACTATGTCTCCACAGACTTGTCGTAACAAGGTCACCTTTGCTTTAAATCATTTTCTACGTCCTCCCAGCTGAATAGTGTTCCTTCCGCGTTGACTCTGTTCCACTTGCATTTCCTTAATTGTAACAGAACTGTCGCTGTCTTCGCTTCAATGTATTGCCTGCATATATATATATATATATATGTATATATATATATATATATATATATATATATAATGCGAACAACTAAGTAGTGGGGGAAAACAAGTGCAGGTTAACAATTGTTATATATATATGTATATATATATATATATATATATTATTTTTTTTTTTTCACTGCCGTTACCCCATTCTGGTCCTCCTTTAAAGCTGTGTCCACGAACCTCGATGTGGGCTTTCTCTCGTGTGTTCCTCTGGCGACACCTTTCGCTGTGACCCCGTACCCGTGTTCTCTCCTAGCTGGGACTGTGTCACCTTCGCTGTGAAAGTAATCCCGAGTGTTCCTCCAGCTGCAACTCCCTGTTACTCCGTCACTCTGTTTCCCCTCCCAATGTGTAGCAGTGTCATCCAGCGTCCGTCTCTCTATTCTTAGTTACTCCACCTGTGTCTCTGGGGTACTGATTCTTATTCTGTGTATGCAATTCGCGAGCGGTAACGATATACCCACCAGTGCTGTCTATTAGCATGATCTGGTATAGAACTCTCTACCCCCCCCCCCCCTCATTCACCCCCCTCCCTTTCCTTCTCGGCCCCACCACCCCCCATTCCCATCCTCCCCCATCCCTGCCTCCAAACGTTGCTGGGCAGTTTCAGATTTGACTGTTGTGCTCCTAACTGCAGAGTACTTGGTCATCTTTGTTGCTACT
>JADBJO010000315.1:92500-95000 GCA_016801955.1 Conus betulinus | reverse complement strand
AGTGAGTGTGTGTGTGTGTGTGTGTGTGTGTGTGTGTGTGTGTGTGTGTGTGTGTGTGTGTGTGTGTGTGTGTGTCTGTGGATATGTGCGTGAGTGTGTCTGTGGATGTGTGTGTGTGTGCGCGCGCGCGCGCGCGTGTGTGTGTGTGTGTGTGAGGATCGTCCAGGCAGCTTTTACAGAAATGCCGATGTATAGCACCATGTAAAGAAAAGAAAAGGGAAAGGTTTGGTTATCCACACAGTGGTCACCATTGTCTAACCCATGTTTGCTGCCACTCGCTCTCTGTCAGCTTCCTCACCCCTGGCGGCTCCACTTCCATAACCACACCCAGGCATGTCCTGTCGCGTTCCGAGCGCCGGTAATCCAAAGGGAGCTCTCCGACCAGAACCTCATGAAAAGAAAGCCTATCAGAGATGATACTACAGCCGCTACTTGTTGGCGTCCGGCGGTGCCTTCTCCGGGTCTAAACACAAGCAGGACGCCACCTTGCTGACACCTCCCCCACCCCTCTCCCTACTGGCCACAATAATGGATTGGCTGGCGGCTTGGAGAGCCCTTTTCCCATTGGTGGTTGGCTGATAGCGGCTGTGGCTGTCCGACAACCATCTCCATGAAGCTGGCGATACTGACCACTTTCATACAAACTCATTACATGAATGGATGTGGGGGGCAAAAAATGCAATCACCAAAGTATATGGCATGAGGCCGGGGGCCACACAATCTGATAATCAGCCCCCCCCTTTTTTTTTTTCTCTTTTGATTGATGGTTAGCAAGGATAATGATAATGCTGTGAAATGCCATCTGGGGGTCTGTGACTTCATACAGCGCTGTGTTCTATGCTTCCTTTGATGACGTAGCCTGGTGTTTACCAGCCCGGGAGAGATAGCACCTGCAGTACTGGTCCGAAAAACTGTGCAACACTGCCAGAGACGCACCTGTAAGTGGATGGAAATCTTGTCTGCTGACACTTATGAACAGTCTCCTGAGTTGTGGTCAAAATTTGGACTTCAACACGACCATCAAACAGTCGAACTATTTCTAGGTGGTCAATTGATTAATGAATGAATGAAATCAAATGAAAAATAAACGTTCAGATTATGATCCACGAATAACCCCCAAAGCTGATCTACGAATACCCAAAGCTAAGTTCAAATCAATGTGATGCACAAGTTTGGTGTGAAATAAAGAAACTATTAATAACCAAGAATAAGGTGCACACCTCTCGGTAGAGTTGTAAACGTAAAACTCGTAATATCATTAGAACATGTGTTTTGGTTCAAAAAGAAAAAGAAAAATTCGGTTTTAAGTGCTGTAGTCTAACGGCCGTAACGGTGATCAATTGTTAGAAGTTCACCGTGTCTGGGACAGTGCCTTCCTATACAGGTGTTCTGCTGATAAGGACACCGCACCCACTGCCCTCCAATACCCTACAGGTGTTCTGCTGATAAGGTCACCACACCCACTGCCCTCCAATACCCTACAGGTGTTCTGCTGATAAGGTCACCACACCCACTGCCCTCCAATACCCTACAGGTGTTCTGCTGATAAAGGACGCCCACCACCACTGCCCTCCAATACCCTACAGGTGTTTTGCTGATAAGGACACCACACCCACTGCCTTCCAATACCCTACAGGTGTTCTGCTGATAAGGACACCACACCCACTGCCCTCCAATACCCTACAGGTGTTCTGCTGATAAGGACACCACACCCACTGCCCTCCAATACCCTACAGGTGTTCTGCTGATAAGGTCACCACACCCACTGCCCTCCAATACCAAGCAAGTGCAGCACATGTTTTGTATGTTTGGGGTCAAAATCAAGAAAAATTAGAAGTGAAAAAAAACAAAAAAAAAGACAGTGGCACTGGATTACATTATATACTGTGTAGCAAAGCTCTCATATTTTCTGATTAAGAAAATTGTCGACGTCCAACCAGGAATGGAGATTAAAAAAAAAACAAAAAACCCCCCCCCCCCCCCCCCCCACACACACACACAAAAACCGCACATGTTCAATACTGAAAACGAATACCTAGACTGCTGTTGTTCGAATATACTGATCAAAATAAATGTAGCCATTTTAAAAAGACATATTATAATTCATTACTGAGCAGAATCATAGCATGAAGACCGCAGCATACCGTTACAGATATCAAACAAACAAGGAAAGTGACTTCGGTTCAAAGATAAAACAATGTTACATGTTGATGAGGAGTTGCGTAGAACTTCATGGAGGAAAACACGCAAGAACAGAGTAAAACGTTTTCCAGTGTCTACAATGGAAAAAAAAAAGTATTTGAGTCTGTAAAATCTTTTGACCACAAGCCGCAGTTTACACTTGCACTTAATTTGTTTTTCAAAGCTTGACGTGTAAATCTATAAATCAAAGAGGTAGGAAACCTTAATTGATCTACCTTATTTCTTTTTCTTTTAATGATGCAAAATACTGCATTGAGTGGATAGTCCAAGCGTAATCAGTCTCCTGAGTTTTCTTTTC
>JADBJO010000315.1:77500-85000 GCA_016801955.1 Conus betulinus | reverse complement strand
TATTCAGTTTATCTAACGTTTAAACGAATAAGTTGAAACAGAACATAATCCTACAATGATTTTGATTAGATTCATTATGCAAATTCTTGCAAACTTCGGATGTGGTATTTCTAATATTGTAGTAGTAACAGAAATATGTGTAGTAGTAACAGAAATATGTAAATATTACGTTCAGCAAAACTTACGATGTCGAATGTTCAGGGAAGCCATTGAAGAGGAAGTGGATGCTATTAAAACTACTAGTTTGCTTTGAAAATCCTTGTGCATTTAAAATGGGGTCTTTTTTGCACCCAAAACCTTACGATATTCGCAACTTTCATGTAAATGTATTTAGAAACTTGATCAGAATGCGTCGCAGTAATACACAAGAACGTGTCATAAGCATATAGGTTGTGTCTCGCATCACTGATTCGTTAAATAATAAAGCGTCACTACTGTTCTTTCAGTGAACTGTAATTACCCCCTTCATAAGTGTCTATGAGAGAGAAGGGGGTGGGGGAGAGGGTGGGGGAGGAGGAGGAAGAAGAGTAGGGGAGAAGAGAGAGAGAGAGAGAGAGAGAGAGAGAGAGAGAGAGAGAGAGAGAGAGAGAGAGGGGGGGAACACCGCTTCTCCTAATCCCGTTTTTCTGTTATTTCTTTTTATGTGCTGGGAGATATCATATTCTCACGAGTAATATAATATTCCTTTCGTAATCAATCAGTTCTCATATTCAAAACAATTTATTTTTTGCAGTCAGTCAGTCAGTCAATCAATCAACCATCAATCAATCAATCACGAATCAATCAAGAAATCATCCAATCAGCGGAGAGGTTTATGGCAGCTTCACAAAAAGGTCAGCCTTTGATCCAACACCGGAGAAGCCCCAAATTCACATTAAACGGTTCTGAAATAAATTCATTAACAAATTGCGTCCGGCAAACAAACACACAAACACGTCACGTAATTTCGTGAAATGGCCGGGACAGAGCCGACACAGGGAAGTCCAGACTTGGAGGCACAACGTCAGCGATAGTGCCGCCATGTTTAAAGCCGTCAAGGTATTGATTGACCTGACATTACGCTCCGTTCCGGTGTGAAGACGCTTTTACACAGACAGTTTGAACCAGAGAAGTCGCAGATGACTGAAGCTCACTTTATCAGATCCATGCATAAACACTGTTGTTTATTCACGAAGATCACTGACTGACAAAGATCCCTACAGTGTTTCTTTACGGAACTCGACCATCGCACGGATCGCTGGTTTGCCATGGTCCACATCGCGTTGTCGTCACTGGACGAGTTTTCTATTTCAAGGGAGAGAACACATCCATCATATCCCGCAAAATACTGCTCGCCGGTGGCGTTTGACTGAGATAGATGTTCAGACCTATTGAACCTGGAACTGTTCCGAACAAGATGTGAAATCGAGCTTAGCAATCTCTCTGTCCAAAAGCTGGCTTCTTCATTTCTAAAATGCTGTAAACTTGAACATCACTACCGTGCCGAACGAAACCCTGCATCGCGACTCGAGAGCGCGAACTTAGGTCAACCAGCCACGCACTTGATTTTCGTTTCAGTATAACATGTTTTCTTAAGATTGATTACTTTCCTTCGCAAGGACTTACGCATTTCCAAAACGCATCTTAAACGATCCTTTTGTTTTCCTCCCCCAGTCTGCCCTCGTCGGGCTGCATGTAACTCGCTGTTAAGAGAACACAAGGATTGTCAAGATCGCTGCAAGCTTTATTGATAAATTTCCAGCAAAAACGGCCCAGAGAAAAGTGCTGGCTGCCGCTGGGTACGGGTGAGCCAATAGCTGACTGTCTGGACGACGACTGGTGCAGTGAACAAAAACGTTAGAAGATGTGAAATGACAGTACATAGCATTTCAGCATATCTCCTTTATTCCTTCCTTCCTAACATCTCGCTACATGTCCAGGCCGTCTTTAGAAGGTTTATCGATGCTCTACTACGCCAGTCCTTTAAACTGTGCGGTTGTGTAGCGAGATGTGTGTGTCCTAATCAGGGGGGGGGGGGGGGGGTGGGGGGGGGGGGGGGGAGACACGCGCTGGTTCCACTGCGCGCCCAGAAGTTTCACCACAATTGTTAGATGGCGTGTGTTGGTGGGAAAATTTTATTCCCGGTTCTGAAAATCTGGACATCTTTTGCAAGTGAAATTGAATACTGCTTGCGCTTAATTTCAACATGTCTGGGGAAGTGTGTGTGTGTGTGTGTGTGTGTGTGTGTGTGTGTGTGTGTGTGTGTGTGTGTGTGTGTGTGTGTGTGTGTGTTTGTGTGTGTGTGTGTGTGTGTGTGTGTGTGTGTGTGTGTGTGTGTGTGTGTTCTTGCCGTGCCATTCTTGGCTGCACTGTTCGGAAGGTGACAAAAAAAAGACCTTTCTTTCCATAAAATACCAAGCTCATGAAGAAATAAATGGACAGACGCATCGTAACGGACAATCTGTAAACAATGTGCTGTCCGCTAAAGAAGCCTAGGTCGTTCCCAACTCAATATTATTATCCAATCGGAATGGACGCACTGTTCCGACCAGTCGGAATGCAGCTTTATACAGAAGTGGGGGTAACTCTTTATTGTCTGCTGATACAATCATGTCATGCTGAATGCAGATTTAAGTCTTCGTGTAATAACATTACTTTTCACGGACGCAATTGCCAAGACATCGTCCAGGCCCAAACTACAAACTGTCCCAACTCGTCTCATCGAGACGATCGATACATTCCTCACCGTGAGCTTCGTGACCGTAAGCGCCTTCCCCTAGCGTGACGGCCCTGTGCATAAGATCACCCAGGCGCTGGTGAAGCTTGCTTGCCCCATCTGGCAGTCCCGTTCACTGCGGTCCCTGTTGTGGTTCAACGCTAACGGAGATGAAGAAACTAGGGCTGCTTCCCATGGTTCTCTTGGAATCATATACAGATCAAAAGTTTTCAATACTTCACATGTTCGCTGCAACGGTCTCATAATGGAAATGAATCCCACAGCTCCATCGAGGCTCGTGGATCACCCTCTCTACAACACTAACACCACATGGTTCCTAATTCAAGGATGGTGTTAACCCCTAAACACCCCTATCATTTATAGCTCATGAAATCGGAAGTTCCAGAACAAGAGCATAACACCGCCATTCAAAATGAATGCAGTCACCTGGAAAGTCCGAGAACTACGATGTTGTGTATATAGCCAGTCTGATAGGACAGATTGCCACATGTCTTTCTGGTCGTTTTGCAAACCAGAGGTCAGCACTAAAAGATTGAAGAAGAGGAGGGGGTGTGAGGAATGAGGAGGTGAGGGTGGGGGTGGGGGTGGGGGGGGGGGGGGGCGTGAAGGTTCGTCCCTCCCAAATATAACTTTCTTCGTTTGGAATGGACAGGCCGAAACGGACACCGGTTGACTTTTCCATTGTACAATTTTATAAACACGAACGATCAGTGTACCATCTCATGAAACGCACGGGCTGAAACGCACTGTGTGGCGGGACCTTTAGACATTTCAGTTCTTGTTTCAGCCATAGTCTTTTTTTTATCATTTTACTTTATTCTTTATTCCTCTCTCTCTCTCTCTCTCTCTCTCTTCTTTTTAAAGACAGGAGTTCATCATAGGGGGGGGGGGGGGGGGGGGGTTAAAACATGCACTCGCTGACTGAGAGTGGAGAGTAAGCCTTTGTCCCGCCGTGCTGGGCACGGGCAGATCGAAGCGGACGCCCCGGGCCATTTCAGAACGGTGTCTTGGGAGACAGACGATGCGTTGGGGATCGGGTCGGACCGGCCCTCTCCGGCCATGTACACAGACTCCGGGGCTTGTGGGAGACGGGTACGAATAAACGGAGTGCTGCTGGCTGTTTTCTGGAGTTCTTGTACATAGTTTCTTGCCAGGGTTTGTTGATTGTCAAGTTGAATCAATAATGTGAGGGGTGGTTGCAAGGGTCGGGTGAAGAGAGGGGGTGGGGGGGGGGGGTGGGGGGGGGGGTATTTGATCCTGTGAGTGATTGATGGCAGGGGGGATGTAACACACACACACACACACACACACACACACACACACAGAGACACAGAGAGAGAGAGAGAGAGAGAGAGAGAGAGAGAGAGAGAGGAGGAGAGGAGAGTAGAGAGAGGAGAGAGAGAGAGAGAGAGAGAGAGAGAGTCCATTTCTTTGATCCCAGTGTCTTTCGCAATGATGCACAGTAATTTTACGGCGCACAAAGACAGACCACGAACAATCAACTCGTGTTCTGTGTTCTTTCTGTATTCCCTCTCCCATCCCACCCTCCATTCCGTTCATGATTTTTATCTTTCCTCTAAGACTCATCACCCTGGCCTTCATTGTGGCCAGTCAGCGTGGACCACCTAACACTGACCACACCACTCACGTCCATTCCTCGTCTGTCAAAGCACACACGCTCCAAGTGCCGGGGATGGCAGCTCTGATGTGACCTTCACGGTCGGCTGGGCTATAAACAAGAAAAGCAACATGACTGGCATGGGAAATGCTGGTCGAGGTGCAAAAAAAAAACAAAAACAAACAAAAGTTTGACAGCGTTATGAGAAAAAGAAGAAAAAAAAGTCAGTAAGACTTAGGTAGAAGAAAGGAAAAGAAACAAAAATGACAGAAAGAAGGAAAGAAAAAAAAAGGGGGGAAAGAAAGAAGCACAGAAATACAGACAGGAATCAGCAGAAACAAGGAATGAAAGGAAAGAAGGAAAAGAGGAGAAAGGTAGGAATCGTGATTGAGAGAAGAGCAGAAAGAAAGAGAGAGAGAGACAAACTGACAGAATAGAAAAACGGAAATCGGATATAAAGAAACTCATACAGGGATTTGTTCTCAGAGAGAGAGAGAGAGAGAGAGAGAGAGAGAGAGAGAGAGAGAGGGAGGGAGAGGAGAGAGAGAGGAGAGAGAGAGAGAGAGGGGGGGGGGCGAGGACAATGGAAAAACGGAGACAATGGAAAACGGGAGGCAATTCATCTGACTCCCAGTGGTTCTTGCAAACATTCCACTCCTTGACAGCAAAGAATCCCCCCCCCCCCTCCTCTTCCCCCCCCCCCCCCCCCCCCCCCCCCCCATCATTCCCCTTTATACATCAAGAGTTGTCAAATGCGGTTTTCAATTCATTTCATCCTCTTCAGGGATGCGGAGAATTAAATGAACCCGATACAATAAATAAATAAATGAATAAGAAAGACACACAGAACTAGGAGCACACGCGCTCACAGCAGCTAACTGTTCGTCTGCTGGTGTGTGAAGGTGAGAGAGGAGGCTGGGCTTAGATGTAGATGTGTTGTATGTACTCCACGGCGAGCGTGGGTTTTACAACTTCCTGGTATCGGTAAAGTCATAGTCGCCGTCTCCAAGGCCTCCAACGGACGCTTTGATCAATATATTCTAGCAACGGTGGCATTTGGAACACACACACACACACACACACACACACACACACACACACACACAGACGGGAGAGAGAGAGAGAGAGAGAGAGAGGAGAGAGAGAGAGAGAGAGAGAGAGAGAGATGCTAGTGATGGTTAAACAGCGAGTAGTGGGGGGAAGGGAAGTGGTGGGGGGGGGGGGGGGGGGGGGGGGAGGGAAAAGGGAAAGAGGGAGGGTGGAAGCAAGCTAGCGTGAGTGACATTTCCTGTTGAATAAAAATAATAATAAAAAAAGAAAATCGAAGCCTGTTCCATTCGATTTCGATCAAAGCGGAAGCACGTGGTTAATTAGGTGATGATGAATGCCGTTCTGTTATGAATCCAGACGAAGACGTCACCGTCTTCAGATCATGTCGTGTACAGATTGTCACAACGATGGAGAGATGATTCGGAGTACAATCGAAGTGAGCACATTCTAAAGAGTTGGCAATGAATGTCAAACACGGCTCAAACGACTAGAGTCCCTCCCGCAATGGTTTACTGAAGGGGGTGTATCTGAAGAGGATGTATCTGCAATCAGCCGGAGCTCTTTTTTTTTCTGAAACGGAGCAACCCCCTCCCTCACCCCCCCCCTCCCGCTTGGACCATGGCTATCTCTTTAGGCTGACCGAGAAGCAGAGGCTTTATTTGCACACCACACTGAGTATGTAGAGCGCTGGACACAATGAGTGGATATGTGAGCTGAACGGAATCGCGTTTTAACCACACGACATCAGCAAGCAGTAGAAATGTGGGGAAGTACTTTTCGTCGAGCTTGTATGACAATGACAGACCCATCCACTTTGGGGGTCTACACATGTGTGGAAGTATTGGCGATACTAAATTTGCCTGCGGGTTGAGTGTCTGCGGTATGCGGAACCAGATATCGGTGGTAATAACCGCCTAAAAAGACTACTACCGCCCCCCCCCCTCCTCAGTCATGCTGATCCGCCCCTGCACATTCCCACCTCTGCAAACCAGGCAATCAAACCCCTATCGTTCCTCCAGGCTCCAGACGACTTAGTCAGGGGGATAACCCGGCGACGACCGTTTGGGCTGTTCTCTCTCCAGATGGCCAAACACGGCGGTTATCGTTTTCACGCTTGGCCGTCACTCTTGTCGACCTCTCTCCTGGGCTGGGGCTAACCACTAGAAATCCACGCACGCGAGCGGGAGATGGGCCTCAGATGGACTTTTCATGGCTTGTCTAAGCCGCTGCCAGCTCGGCTGATCAATGGAGAGGGGTTCACGGAGGGGAGGGGACAGCTTACTGTAGTTCTCTGACACTTGAAACCGGGAGGGACGACGGTGCCTCCGGTACTTCTGAAAGACGGAACTGCGGGCCTGTAATCTGTATGTCATTGAGAGCTCGAGACTGACGGCACTCTTTTTCCCATCTCTTAGTGGACAGGATGTAAATGTTGCATATCACATAAAACACGCAGAGAGGGCAGGCGCATATATTTCTACAAATTGTGACAAAGGTTACTGAGGATTGCGTAAAATGTCCCCCTAAAAGATGTGATTACTTAAATTGCTCATAAGTTACACTTAGTATTAACTACAACCATTTCTAATGCTTTACATCCTTTCAACGCCAGCTCTTCTGAAATGATGCAATGTTTAGCACCTACCAATTTTAACCTCACGATTCCAATATAAGACCACTTGAAATTTGGGTTGTTTTTTTGAAACGATCTTTTAGTGTCACTTTTTAGTGTGTGTGTGTGTGTGTGTGTGTGTGTAAAAATGTCACTAACACAATTTTTGTTCAAAAATTTGCAGTCAGTTTTATCTTCTTGCAACGAGAGCGAACTCGTTTAACGGTAATGTCCCCTAGTTCAACACAGAAAGGGCTTCCTGGCCCTGAAAGAATTAAGTGTATTATTTACCATAAAAAAAAAGAGGAAAAGTGTGCATGCATCATCTTTTAGAATGTGTTTTTCTACAATGACCTCTTGGCACAATATAAAGGAACGCTCATCAGGGGATTAAACGAAGATGACGGTGGAGATCATGATAACGATGACGATAACCAGCGGCAGTGCCATGACAATGACGATGACGATGACAGTGTTGATATCAAATGATCGTGTTGAGTGTTC
>JADBJO010000315.1:70000-72500 GCA_016801955.1 Conus betulinus | reverse complement strand
ATGTACACGGCAAATAAAAAGAAAAGAAAACAAAGAAACAAAGAAACAAGCAAGCCAACCACAGAAGGGAGGGAAGAAAGAAAACGAAAGAATCCAATCCAGTTCATGCTGTTTACAGCCCAAAGTCGACCAAGGAAACTATCTCAGAGCTGAAAGTGTAATTTCAGGCGAAGACTGAAATGAGACAGACATTAAAAAAATAAACAACAAAAAAAAACAAAGATGAAAAAAAAGAAAAAAAAAAAAGAGAAAACAATAGAACAGGGAAAGAAAGAAAGAAAAGAAAGAAAGAAAGAAAGAAAGAAAAAAAAAAAAAAAAAAAAAAAAAACGAAAACAGGAAAGAAGGAAAGAAGACATGAGAGCAACAACAACATGCACGCACGAGAGAGAGAGAGAGAGAGAGAGAGAGAGAGAGAGAGAGAGAGAGAGAGAGAGAGAGAGAGAGAGAGAACGTGTGTGTGTGTGTGTGTTGGTGCTACGTGATGCGTTGTTTGTCGATACGTGGTTGTCGATATGCGGTTGTCGATGCACATGATGGTAATGCAGATGCTGGGAGTCGGAGCGATGGATGCCAGGGAGAGGTGACACTGACAGGAGCAGCAGGCTATTGATTTCGGTGGTTCCCAAGGCGCGGCTACGCTCACTTCCCCCTCCCCTCACCCCCTCCCCGTCCCCAGCTACCCACCCCCCACCCCAGCTAGTTGCCTGCATGCAGGGAGAAGTTTTCTACGTGTAAGGAAGTCACCAGCCAACTGACAAATACGTACAGCACTGCGCTGGCTTCAAAAGATGAAAAAACTCATTTTTTTCCTCCGTTTCATTTCTTTTTTTTTTTTTTTTTTTTTCAGGGATAACCTTTATTTTGTCTTGTTTCTCCCCCTTTCCCCCACCACCCCCTCTCTCCCCACCCCCTCTCCTCTCTCCTCTCTCTCTCCACTGCTACCCTCCCTCTCTCTCTCTCTCTCTCTCTCTCTCTCTCTCTCTCAATTTCCTCTCTTTCCATATCCTTCTTACCTTCTTTACAGTGTTATGGGTAAACACACTTTCACCTTGAGACGATCCTCGTGGCTGACTGAGCTATGGACGACATGGAAGGATATTTCTTGCTTTCTCTCTGCACTGATGTCATTCTTTCTTTCTTTCTTTTTGTTGAACAGTGCTGTTTACTGTATATGCTCGGTGTGAAACAACATGGAGTTTCGTCTCTTTCTCTTTCTGTCTCTTCGTATCTCCACCTATATGCTTTTCTGCTGAACTGTTCGGGAATTTGCAAATGTTGTTGCCTGTGCCTGTCTGTCTCCCTCGTCGAACGTAGGATGACGTACCTACCTGGTCACTACCCGCGTATCCTTATTGTATGAGAAGTACAAAGCATAAAAAATAAATAAGTAAATGAACAGAATGCAAAGATTCTTCTACCATCCTTGTTTGAAAACTCCTTCTTCCACCCGCTGCTTTCTCTTCCCTCCCTCTCTCCTTCTCACTTTACTTCCTCTCTCTCTCTCTCTCTCTCTCTCTCTCTCTCTCTCTCTCTCTCTCTCTCTCTCTCTCTCTCTCTCTCTCTGCTTTCCCCTTCCTTCCATACGAACTGGAACTAGAACAAGCTATCGTCCTAGTACTTTCCGTCACATCAAGTTTTGCTAGAACCGCCACCACGGCAAAGTGACAAAGTCTGCGGTCAGTTCTTCCGTCGGCAAAACGTATCCCCACTAAATCACATTCCTTACTGCTCGCATGGTTCTGCCAGGGTTGCCTTCTCCTGCTGGATTCTAATGGGCCTCTAGCACCGTGCAACTCCAGTTGTAGTTGCATGAAAACTGGTTTAGAGAGATCCACAAACCGAAGCTCGCGCCGTGCGAGCGAGGAGTTCGGTGACAAAATCATTCGGGTGGTGAAATTCCACTCCATCAGCTGGAAGGAACTAGAACATGTTCCATTTCTGCCCGACTCGGTTCAACTCGGGGAATCAACGTTGTCGGCAAACAGCCAATGAAAAGCGTCGTCATCTTCACGTGACCTGATCGCCAGGAGGGAAAAAAAAAATGGCGGCTCAAGATTTGTTCGGCAATGAAAGACTGATCGATCTACACTGGAACGAGGAGGATATGTAGGATACTACAAATGCTCATGACTTTTGATCGGGTTAGGAAGCGCCAACAGCGTATCACTCAGTATACGGGCTTGTCGAGTTTTGTGTTTTACCTCAGTTTTTTTCTCTTTCTCTCTTTTTTCTTTGGGTTTTTTTTTTTTTTTTTTTTTTTTTTTTTTTTTTTTAGATTTTGGTTGTGTACAATAATTTCTTCGAGTTGGGAGTTCCGTGGCGCATGATGCCGAAAACGATAAGAGCTTTGCCGAATGTTCAACTTCGAGTGAAATAATTAGAACACCAAGAAAACCAAGCTGTCTTCAACGTCTCTGTCTAGCACAAAAAGTCGCTTACTTGCTGTCCCCTTTTCTTTCTCCAGCAATCTCCGAGCTAAATATTTAGTAAATGCAACC
>JADBJO010000315.1:40000-57500 GCA_016801955.1 Conus betulinus | reverse complement strand
GTAAACCATTGTTAACAAATGCATATTGTATTATGAACGCATTCTGATTTTGTAGATTATAATTACCATGTAATGAAAGCGGTCTACATTTTCCATTACATTCAACTGAAGTCTTAAACAAGTCCACTGGACATTGTGCGAAACATCTATAGACCGCAATATGCATTGCCTACAGTGCCGAGGTTCAGAGAACATGTCCCCCTCCCTCTCTGGTGTTAACTGAGTTCTTTTTCTTAACCTTTAAAAAACAAAAAGACAACAAAAAAAAAAAAACCCTCTCTGAGTGTGCATTGCCATGTATTGTTTGAATCGCGTGTTAGGAAAAAGATAAGTTTCTATAGCCCAGACCACCCATCGAATCTTCCTTCTGTCTGTCTGTCTCTCTCTCTCTCTCTCTCTCTCTCTCTCTCTCTCTCTCTATATATATATATATATATATGTTCGTAAGCGCGCGTGCATAGGCCGACGTGTGTATATGTGTATGTGTGCGTGCGCACGTGAGTGACTGCATCGTGCGTGCGTTCGTGCGCGCGCGCGCCCGTGTGTGTGTGTGTGCACGTGCTCCTGTCTCCTATTCCACTCTACTCTTCTAGAGACCCACTCCCCACCTCACCCCCCCTCTCATGATGCTTTGCTTTCATCCCCACCCCACCTCCTCCTCCACACCCCCACCCTCCCTCCCTCCCGTGCCATCACACACCCTTCCCTTTCCTCTCCTCCCTCACTGCTCGCTGGCTTTACCGGGGCCGTGTCCTGAAAACTGGAGACCACTAATCAGCCAGTTAATCAATGCCTGTGATAAATTTAATTCAGCCAGTGTCCCACGTGCAAGGGAATGCTGGGAATTCAAAATGGCCGCTCCCCCTCCCCCCCCCCCCCCCCCCCCCCCCCCCCCCCCCCCCCCCCCCCACCCCATCCCCCCCCCCCCCCGCCCCCCCCCCCCCCCCCCGCCCCCCCCGCCCCCGCCCCCCCCCACCCCCCCCCCCCACCACCCCCCCCCCCCCCCCCCCCCCCCCCCCCCCCCCACCCCCACGACCCCCACCATCAGCCACCCCCCAGCTCCCCCCCCGCCTCCCCCCCCTCCCACCCCCCCCCCCCCCCCCCCCCCCCCCCCCCCCCCCCACCACGCCCCCCCCCCCCCCCCTCCCACCACCCCCCCCCCCCCCCCACCCTCCCCCACCCCCCCCCACCCCCACCCCCCCCCCCCCCCCCCCTTTCCCCCCCTCCTCCCCCCCCTCCCCCCCCCCCACCCGGCCCCCCCTCCCCCACCCCCCCCCCCCATCCCCCATGCTCGACCCTCTTCTCTCAGTCTTCCACACCCCTTACTACTTCCTTTTCTGTTTTTACGGTCTAGGCATAGTTCGAGGGCTTTGCCCATTTCTCTTCTTCTCAGAAATTAAGATATAAGGAGCCCTGGATCTTTCTTTTTTTCCCTCTCTTCTTTTTTTTTTTTTTTTTTTTTTTTTTTTTTTGTCATATTTGCGACATCCCGTAAATATTCGTTCTGCCTGCTGAGGCGGCATTGAGGTTTAGCTATTTTTTTTGTTTGTTTGCTTTTAACTCTCTTCCCCCCCCCCCTCTATTCTCTCTCTTCTCTCTCCATCTCTCCCTCTATCTCTGTCTCTGTGAGAGAAGAGAGAGAGTGAGTTAGAGAGACAGAGAGAGGGAGGAGACAGACAGAGGAGAGACAGAGAGAAGAGAGAGAGAGAGAGAGAAGAAAAGATAAGAACAGAGACAGATAGAGAAGAGAGGAGAGAGACAGAGAGACAGGGATAGACACAAATAGAGAGAGACAGAGAGAGAGAGATGGAGACGGGATAGAGAGAGACGGGACGGACAGGGAGGGAGACGGGTTGTGTGTATGGGGTTTGATGTCTATTCTTTTCTCTTATTTCTGGAATGGGATTGCCGGGCGCTTTCTGACAACTGTGTATTCTATTGGATTTAACACACCATCAAGTCACTGACATACATGTGTGGCACGTAGCGTATGTATATATGTATGCTTGGATGCATGTTGTATGTAGGTTGATTAGTATAAATGCATGTATGTATGAATGCATGCAACGCATGTCTGTCTGTCTGTATGTATGTATGTGTGTATGGTACGCAAGCACGCAATGTATGCGATATATATGGCGCAATTATGCATGTAATGTATATAAGGTCGTTGCATACCTGTATGTATGCATTCATGCATGTGTGCATGAGTGCTTGTATGTATGTATGAATGTTTAGCGAGAAGGAGAAAAGAGAAGAAGAGATGAAGACAGAGGAACGAAGAAGAAAGAAGGAGAAGAAGAAGAAGTAAGAACTAGAGGAAGAAGTAGATAGAAGGAGGAAAGACTAAGGAGGAGGCTGAGAAATGGAGGCGGAGGAACCTAGGAAGGAAAGGAAGCGTAGAAGAGAAAGAGAATGCGGAGAGGAGGACGGAGAGGAAGGACAGGAGGAGGAAAGCCTGAGTGATGAAGAAGCGGAAGAGGCAAGAAGTAAGGGAGGAAGGGAGAGAAGAGAAGTAGGGAAAAACAAGAGGAGGAGAGGAGAAGAAGACGAAGAACGATGAGGAGAAGAAGGAAGAGGAGAGGGAGGAGAGGCGCGAGGAAGACGAAGGAGAAGGACTAAGAAGAAGAAGAAGAATAAGAAGAAGAATAAAGAAGAAGAAATAAGAGGAGGGAGGAGAGAGAGGGGAGAGGGAGGAAGGGAAGAAGCAGGAGAAGGACAGAAGAAGGGAGCAGAAGAAGAAAGAGGAGGAGGCGGAGAAGTGAGGGAGGATAGGAGAAGAAGAGCGAGAGAAGAAGAAGAAGAAGAAGAAGAATGAGGAGGAGGAGCGGAGACGAAGGAAGGTAGAATGAGGAGGAGGGAGGACGAGAAAGACGGAGATAAGAAGAAAAGTTCTAAGGAGCGAAGACGAAGAAGAAGATAGAAGAATAAGAATCAGAAAAGAAGGAAGAAAAGATAACTGGGAAAGGAAAAAGAAGGATACGGATAGGTCGGGTGGAGGAGGAAGGAGGAAGAAGGAAGGACTAAAGAAGAAGGAGAGAGGGGAAGACGACTAAATAAAAGAAACAAAGTGAACAGACATCAGGGAGCGTCATGTTGAGGTGGAAGTGGATGGCGTCAGTAGAAGGTAGCATCAGCCGGGGCCGGACGGGGGGGATCATAGACATAGCTGGAACCACAAACAAACAGAATAGGGGCCTGTTTAAAACACGACCAAGACCGGGAAAGACCGGTCTGTCCTGGCGCTCCTGTTTGAAGACATAGTGCCCACCATTGAGTTTCCTCCGCGGAGGAACTCTGAGAACTGACCTCTGAGGAGTCTGGAGATGAAGACATTAACCCAACCCGAAGGAAATTGGCGGTAGGAAACAGCATCTCTCCTCGACGTGTTAAGAACCCACTCGGTGGTAAATGAAGAAGTAAGAAGGCCAGTGAATCCGGATGGGAGGACGGGTCGAGAAGCCAATCTCTCATTAAGGACCACGAAGAAGAAAGAAGAAGCCCAAAATTGAAACACCAGGGATGCCATGTAGAACTTCTGGAAACTCTGGTCATGACATAAGCAGCAGAACGGACAAGTGTTAGCTTTTCAAACGATAGCTGTTAACACGAACCAGACGGCTTAATCTTACCGCTTATCGTTACATCATTAAAAAAAAGCGCCAGGAAATTGTCTTCCAAATCGAAGTGGACCTTGAACGCAATGCGTCAAAGATTTCATTACCCGGAAATTGGCGTAGAACAATTCCTACGTTTGTAAATAAACTCGGAATACGATGGCTCGTCTGGTGGATTCGCTGAATTTCATCAGTCCACCGTTATAGAAAACATGGGTGACAAGAGAAGATAGGGAGGAGGTGAGATGAGAACGGAGAAGAGTAAGAGAAATACGAGAGCGCAGAGTAGATAGAGAGAGATGAGTATGTCTTCACAGCTGCGATGACTTTGCACGCAATGTTCTAGGGACTGCTATTACTGTTGGATAGTGATTGGGGTGGGTACATAGCCGCGGGGAATGCGCAGTTTCAAGGTACTGGTAATGGCAAAAACTGCAATTCCTATGTTTAGTGGGTAGTAAAGAAGGGGAACAAATAATCTTATTTGTTTCATATTCTCTCTTCTCTCTCTCGTGATAACGTCTCTCTCCTCTCTCCCTCTCTCTCTCTCTCTATGTTTGTGTGCGTCTCTCCCCCGCTCTCCACATAATCTCCCTTATCTCTCTCTCTCTCTCTCTCTTCCCACCTCTCTCTCCTGTCGTTCTCTTTTTCTTTTTATTTTTTCGTTTTTTTTCCTCCGATGTGTGCCATAATGTTCAAGCATAAAACGATACCAACGTTCAAGACAACACCATTCTGCAGAATAAACACATATTCTCTCAGGTGATCATCAACTCCATCCCCTCTCCCTCAAGCAGCCAGCGTATGCTGTTTCATCACTGTTATCTCCCCTGTAGTGAACTGAAATTAAAGCAAAGACGTGGAGCGCCCTTGAGACAGCAAAACTTCACAACCTTTTCCTTTCCTATTTCGATCGTAAATGGAGAAATCTGCTAATACTGCAAAGATGGAGTGGACAGCAGGAGAGAAGAATCCATCAGACACTCATGTAAATCACACATTTTCCTCAATGCCCACAAAATGCCCAAGTCGGGAGCCATTACACTTCTCACTAAAAAGGTCAAGCTACAGCCACAAGATTGCCTGCATTGAGCCAGTCAGTCACACTGTTGATGGAGAGTGTATCAGAGGCCCCGTATTCGCTTCACTAACGCGTCAAGGTTTGCCTTGGATTTTCAACGACGGACTTCCAGCAAGAGTGGAAAACAACATGCAGATTGAACTGTCGTTCAACATGACCGTTTGAGTGTGGTGGTTTTTTGGCGTGGCGTGTGTATGTGTGTGTGTGTGTGTGTGTGTGTGTGTGTGTGTGTGTGTGTGTGTGTGTGGAGTGGGGTGGGAGTGGGGGTGGGGTGGGTGTGGGGTGGGGGGAGTAGGTGATGTGTGCAGTCCAGCCCTTTAACGTCGCCCAACTGGACTGGTCAGCCCGATCCCCGGATCTCAATCCGACACAACGGGCATGGGATAAACCTGCACGTGCTGTCTGTCTGTGGCATGGTTGCGCGTTCCAAGACCCTGTCTGTCCTTGAGAATGCGTTGTGGACTCAGTGGAGAACGATCTCTCACAGCAGGTAGCCCACCAGGTTGACTGCCTCCGTGCCGAGGCTAATACAGGCTTTTGTTCAGGCCAAAATGGGGGGTTGACACAAAAAGCTGAACAGTGAAAATGTGTTGAAATCGCATTTAAACTTCAAATGAACACTTTTGTGATGACCCTTTTGGTGATGACATTGAACCCATACGTATTAAGCCTTTGATCATGCTATGAATCACCATTTATGTGGTATTTGATTCTCTTACTTATGACAGATAACAGGGTGAAAATGAAAATGCAAACAAAACAAACAAACACACAAACGAACAAACAAACAAAAAAGGGCAACATCGAGTCGTTGGCTCTTCGGGAAAACTATATAATTTCGAATTGTGTCGCATGGATTTTTGTGGGGGACTACGTTCCTTTTTGGACACCGGTGTAAAGCACTTAACACTTAAATCATCTCCCAAGCTAACCCATCCAGACAGGGAGCAGCGAGGTCTTTCCAACGTTCAGAAAGCAGAAGCACAATCACAGATAAGCTGCCACACGCACACAGTAACACTCCCTAAGAGCAGCCCGAAGAGAAACAACTCTTCTCCGCTTCAGCGGACAAGGGCGGTAATTCCCCTTCACCGCAGGGCGCTCTTCTGGCCGCCGAGGCGTGAACGATCAGGACGCGCCATTTCGTCACATCTCGAAAACATTCGTCTTCAAACGGCACTCTCCCCAGACAGGACCAGCTCATCAGCTCTGTAGCTTAGCAGACGTCAAATGTATCGCTTGTGCTGCCCCCTACAGAACGTGAGGTGACAAACTCGCTTCTCCCCTTAATGGAGACGCTTCGTTCACTGTAGACGGCCGCCGCCATTTTCAAACGTTTCCGGCTCGCTGGCTTTTGAGCGGCAGAGGAAGAAAGATAAGTTCTAGAGCCGTCTGCTGAGGTATTAGAGGAGGCGAAAAAAGTCTCACAACTTTTTCTGGGGGACTGAGCCGAAGTAACATCTTTCTTTTTCCTTTTTTTTTTTTTAATTCCACGACTACGTGCAGCGCTGGTGTTGGTCTGGAAAATGCCTGTGATAATACGTCACACTGGGAGTGTCACGTGACGAATTTCACGTCTTGAATCGCGCCATTTTTCGGCCGGCCTATGCTGGAAATCTCCTTAGGGTGGGGTGGGAATTTTCACGACTTACGAATACTGAAGGTGCTGACAAGTATGACTACAAAATGGTTGGGGAGTGATAATTGATTAATTACTAGGTGCCTCGAACTGGAAGTGTCAGGGTCATTTTGAATGCTTTTATTTTTTAGTTTTTTCCAGTCCATTTTTCCAGTCCCGCTCCCCCCCCCCCCCCCCCCCCCCCCCCCCTTCCATTTTGTGTCCTTTCTTCTTCGTCTTCTTCTTCAAAGCCTTCGTCTTTCTCACGTGATATTTTGAAACAATGCAATGAACTCATGCCTGCCTTTAAGGAAATTTTGCCCACCTACGAAGCTTGAAGAAGACAGTTTGTTCAAGTTAAACAAAAACCAAACGACTGCAATCAACTCATACCTGCGTTCAAGGCAATTTTGCCCCACTACGAAGCTTGAAGAAGACAGTTTGTTCAAGTTAAACGCAAGCGACAGCAATGAACTCATAACTGCGTTAAAGGCAATTTTGCCCACCTACGAAGCTGAAGAAGACAGTTTGTTCAAGTTAAACCCAAACGACTTCAATTAGAGTTCTATACAAGATCCTTGCTTTGCTGAGAGTTCAAAACGATGACATCACTTTCTGCGTTTTACATCATCTGTGAAAACTTGAACAAGAAGAATTATGCAGAAAAGATGGTAGTATTATTCAGGAACAAGTGTCGACTGGTCTTAAACATAGATTCCACTGCGATTACATTTGATGTCTCCAGAATATTTTTCCTAATCTTCCGCTTCGTAGCATCATCGGTTTTCAAGAGTTTTCTAAAGACTTTTCGATTGTTGATTACTTTGGCTTGTGAACAATTAATGTGGCTTGCTCCGTTGGCTAATGTGTTGGGAGTATTCTAAACAGACCCAAAATCTGGCAAGTTTTGTTGCGAATTGTTGGTTCTGCTTTCTGTTCTTGGAAACGGCTATTCATGTGTACAGTGGCCATAGCAGTCGGCGTCGTCGCTGTTATTGTAGTAAACGGGGATATTTTTTTTATCAATCCCTTCGTGATCATTGAGACATCATCACAACAGGTATTAGTCTCTTATTACATTCAAACTACGGTGATAATAACGCCTGGGAGAATGGGTCTGTAAATGGGTGTTATCTTACACTACACAGGTACCAACAGGACGACAAGTTATATCTTTGTTCAGCATATCATCATCACCATCATCAATGCCCTCGTTATCCTCATTCCACTTCCGTCGTCAAACGACGAGGGGACAGGCCCACCCTGGAGGCGAGCGACAGACGACTTCAAAGGCAGGATGATGGGCGTTTCCCCACTGATGAAGATCGCTCGAAACGAAAACGCCGCAGGCTAGCTGGGTATCCTCCCACTGCGCACCATCACAGAGATCTCGGTGGGGTTCCTAGGTCGCGCGATGCACAGCTCGCATGGCTGGTATTGCACGTGATGCACGTGCATCGATGACGACCGATCGACCTCCTTTCTTACAACCCCTTCCTCCCCCCCCCCCCCCCCCCCCACTCTCCATGCTCCCCCTCCCCCCCCCCTGTCTCTCATCCACGGCAGCGCTTGGAATGATCGAGACGAGGAAAAGCCCTGGGTGGAATGAAGTGTGTTCACAACACACACACACACACACGCTGCTTAGGGCATGTGCTTGCATCCCAAGGGTAAGCCATTCAACGCATGCGCACGCACGCCCTTTTACACACACACACACACACACACACACACAAGTCGCACTGCAGCGTGCATTCAGCGCTGCTAAAAACAATCCATGGCCACTGAAAAGGGAGCTAACTGTTCCTGGCAAATTTCTGCAGGGAAATTTGTTGTGATAGGTCACCAAAAACATGCCCAGGTAATGAAGAGTGGAGAAAAGGTTGGTGCTATAGAACGGCAGCACCTCCTTCCCCAGCACACCAGCCCAAATTCCATTCTTGTCTCGATGGTATTATGCAGAACAGTGCGCTTTCATTAAAACGAAATTGAATATGAAATGTGGCAGGGAACAGTAAATAATAAACAATAAAGAAGTAGGGAGCATTGCTTTTTTATGTTTCCTTGTTTGTTCTGTGTGCTCTGTGCTGTCATGTCTGCTAAGCCATTGGTGTCGTACGCAGCATTCCTTTGGTGTTATGTTTTCTTGTGGGAGCAAGAGTTACCCTACTTGTTTATTGTTTCTTATTTACTGTTCCCTGCCTCATTCCATATTTGATTTCGTTTCAATTAAATCGAGGTTATTTGTATTTGTGTCTGTCCGTCTTTGCATTTGTCTGACTTTCTTCAAGTTTAAAAGGCTGTGCCAGTCTTGAATCAGAGTTACTTTATTCATTTCTCCAGTGCTTGTTGCTGTGTAGATGTGTTCAGTATGGGGTATATGTGCAAGCTTGAAGTGTGCGTTTCAGGTATGTTTCCTTGTTTGTTCTGTGTGCTATGCGCTGACATGCCTGTTAGGCGATTCGCTGTCGTAAGCGGCATTCCTTTGGTGGTGTGTTTTTTTTTTTGTGGGTACAAGAGATACATAATGCTTAGCACTCAATCGGAGAAGAAATCGTTTCTAACTCCGTACCGCCAATTTTTCACATCATAAATATACCGCGCTTTGATTGGAGCACATTCTTTCTTTCTGCGTACGCAGGCTGATACTCCTAAGGACACTGCCTGTAGAGACAGGCAGTGGAGTTTTGTGTGTCTGACCGTTGAGCATGTATTGTCACTCACTCCCACCAGTGCGCTAGCCGAAACGAATGTTGCAAAGAGATCAGAGACAATATACTCTCTTCTTCTCCACCCCGCCCAATAAGGTACTGACACTATTTCTTCCTGCATGCACTCTAATTCATCAGTCGTGGATGGTGAGGAGACTTCACCATTAGAAGCTTTTCCGCAAGTGCTTCAAAAATGCAACTTGTACCCCCCCCCCCCCCCCTCACACAGACACACACACACACACACAAAAACAAACTCCAACCGATGCAGAGGACATCTCTTGTAACATTAGTGCACAACGTCAGAAAGGACAAAATACAGAAAAAAAGCTACCATCCCACAGTGGTTAGAAAAAGGCGGCACAATACAGGTGGTTCTTCTTTTCCTCTTTTTTTTTTTTCTTTCCTTAAGCAGTTATCTTCAAAAGACTTGGCTGAGAGAAAAAAAAAAAAAATTATGAACGCAACCTACTGCAGATGCATGAGCGAATCGGAACTTGGCGAAGCAGTATTGTAACGATGAGCGCAACTAGGTTTGAGATCATTTTCATGTACTCGCCATTTTGCAGTTTTATTTTCATGCGTCAGTTTTTCTTCTTCTTCTTCTTCTTTTCTTTCTTTCTTTCTTTTTTTTTTTTTTTTGCACGCGGCACTTTCAGGACCGCCGATAATAATAAGTGCTCTGACTGATGGATAGTCTGATCGCCATCATTCACTCCCTCCCACCAGAGCGCTATCGGGAAAGCCGTGCGCCGCCAGGCACACCCATCGAGCAAGTCGCGGTAGGCCCGGACCGTCATCAGCCTTGCGGGGACTGCGCACGTTCCTTTGTTTACCTCCCCTGGATCCCGTCACAAAGGTCAACACTCTCACCTTGCTCCGGGTGTCACGTGCCGTTCGACAGAGAGAGAGAGAGAGAGAGAGAGAGAGAGAGGTGCTTGTGTGTGTGTGTGTGTGTGTGTGTGTGTGTGTGTGTGAGCGCGCGAGCGGGCGCGCGCGAGCGTGTGTGTAAAAAATATCTCCAGACGTCAAGAACTGCGTCCAAAACTTGTGGCTGCTTTGTATATTGTTGAGCTTAATTGTAGCTAGGCTGGCTGATTTATATTCCATATCTTTAATATTCAGTATCTTACATTTCATCTCTGATATATGTATGATCTTGAGATAGAGAATGGACTAGCCGAAGTGAACGCACAATCCTCGACCACACACACACACATACACACACACACTAGCGCGCGCGCGCGCGCACACACACACACACACACACACACACACACACACACACACACACACACACACACACACACACACACACACACGAACACACACACGCGCGCGCGCGCGCGCAATCGGCATTCGTAAGTTAAAAGTAAAAGCATTTTTCCGAGGCGTAAGACCCACGGTCGTTATTTCCACCACAGGCGTTATTCTTCTAACTGCCGTAGCTTGCCTCAGTTAAATATCGATCAGTTCAGTCAGCTCCCGCTAACAAGATGCTCAAGACAAGCATAGGCAGTAACGATAACTGCAGAGTACAGGCCTCAAGAAGAGAGAGAGAGAGAGAGAGAGAGAGAGAGAGAGAGAGAGAGAGAGAGAGAGCAGTTACTCTGTTTAGGGCCAAAAAACACTTTACTGAATGGAGTGTTAGATGAAGCATAGTCTTGAAAGATCTACAACTGCCCGAAGACTGAATCAAAATCGCTGCGCATGCAAGATAACGAACACCGGAATAATCAATCGCATTCACTGTCAACATGCTAATTTAGCACAACACATAGTCTCCTTCCTGTTTTACATGTACACGAGTTAGAATCACCAGGTTCGTTTCTGAACGACTTTCGAAAAACTACAACATTTATTCTAATTCTTAGGTTGGTTTAGTTAGACACGCAAAAATAACAGCACAAGAAAGAAAGGGTTGGAGGGAAACTAGGAAAAGGGAGGAAACCGCAGGAAAGAGAAATGAAACACTGGGAAAAAAGTAGGAAAACTGCAGGAAAGAGAAAAAGAACTGTACGAAAAGGGAGGAAAGCGCAGGAAAGAGAAATGAAACAGTGGGAAAAGGGAGGAAAGCGCAGGAAGAGAAATGAAAAACAGTACGAAAAGGGAGGAAAGCGCAGGAAAGAGAAATGAAACAGTACGAAAAGGGAGAAACAGTACGAAACGGGAGGAAACCTTAGAAAAGAGAAATGAAACAGTACGAAAAAGAAGGAAACCTTAGGAAAAGAGAAATGAAACAATACGAAAAGGGAGGAAACCGTAGGAAAAGAGGAAACGGTAGGGAAAAAGGAAACAGCAGGAAATGAAGGGAAACAGAAGGAGATGAAGGAAACATCAGCTGAAACAATGGCAAAAGACAAGATAAATGTAGGGAAAGAAAGGGAAAAGTTAGGAAAAAAAAAAAGAAGGGCAATTTACGAAAAGGAAGGACACACAAAACAAAAAAGGAAGGACACCGAAATCGGAAGGAAAAGGTCGGAAAAGGAAGCAGCAGGAAAAGGAAAGAAGCAGTTTGGAAAAGGAAGGAAACGATAGGAATAGGAATGAAACAATAGGAAAAGCAATGAAACAATAGGAAATGGAAGGAAACAATAGGAAATGGAAGGAAACAATAGGAAAAGGAATGAAACATTAGGAAAAACAATAGGAAATGGAAGGAAACAATAGGAAATGGAAGGAAACAATAGGAAAAGGAATGAAACATTAGGAAAAGCAATGAAACAATAGGAAATGGAAGGAAACAATATAAAAAGGAAAGAAACAATCAGAAGTGGAAGGACACAATAGGAAAAGAAAAGGGAACAAATAGAAAACGAGTAAACGTGTGTGTAAACGAGTGTGGATTGTAAAGCGCTTAGAGCTTGGTCTCTAGCCGAGAATAGGCGCTATATAAGTATTCATTATTATTATTATTATTAGAAAAACAATGAAACAATAGGAAATAGAAGGAAACAATAGGGAAAGAAAGAAAACAATAGGGAATGGAAGGAAACAAAAGGAAATGGAAGGAAACATTAGGAAAAGGAATGAAACATTAGGAAATGGAAGGAAACAACAGGAAATGAAGGGAAGCAGTAGGAAATGGAAGGAAATAATAGGAAAAGTCAGGAAACAATGGGAAAAGGAAGAAAACAATAGAAAATGGAACGAAACAAAAGGAAATGGAAGGAAACAATAGGAAATGGAAGGAAACAATAGGGAAAGGAAGGAAACAACAGGAAAAGGAAGGAAACAATAGCAAAAGAAAGAAAACAATTGGAAAAAGAAGGAAACAATAGAAAAGTAAGGAAACAATAAAGGAAGGAAACAGAAGGTAAAGAAAGGAACCATAGGAGAAGGAAGGAAAGAGAAGGGAAAGAAAGGAAACAAAAATGGAAAATGTGAAACCGAAGAAAATGGACAGAAAGTTGGAAAAAAAAAAGGGACCAGAATGAAAAGGATGGAAACAATAGGGGAAAGCAAAGTAACATCAGAAAAAAAATAGAAGGAACAGAAGGGAAAAGGAAGAAAGCAACTGGAAAAAGGAATGGAAAAGTAGGAAAAGGTCCCGATGTGGAAAGAGGCAGGGAAAAGTAGATGAAGCGTAGAAATAGGTACGAAAAATGTGGAAGGGCAGAAAACGATTGGAAGAAGAAGAAAGTATGAAGAAGCAGGACAAAGTACGAACAAATATGGAAACCAATTAAAAACAAAAAGCAGGTCAAAGTATGAACAAGGTAGACAAAGTATGAAAAAGTATGTCCAAGTTTATGAAAAATTATGTCAGAGTGTATGAAAAAATAGGTCAACGTACAAAAAAAAAATATGTGTATGTAAAAAGAAGGTCACAACATGAAGAGGCAAGTCAACGTATGAAAGAGTGGGCAAAAGTATGAGAGAGAAGTACAGATCTGGAGGAAAGCTGAGGGGAAAACAGGACGAAAAAGCAGGGTTACAAAAAAAAACAGTATGTGAAATCTCAAAAGGCAGGTAGACAGGTAAACTAGGAAAAAGACAGTAAACGATGGGAACAGTAGACAACAAGTGTAAAAAAATGGTGGATAAACTGGGGGGGGGGGGGGGGGGGGGGGGGGCTTTGAGAAGGTGAAAATGGACACACAACGGAGGAGGAATACAAGGAAAGGGCTGGTTAAGGCAGGAGGAGAAAGTTGGGGAAAGAAACGTCGTCGGCTGGGGTGCGCCTACTGTGGTGACGACTTGGGTTTCTGTAGAAAATGTGCTACTGGTTTTTTTCTTTTTTCTTTTCTTGCTTCACCTGTTGCTGCGAGTTTGTTGAGACACTAAATACCAGACAGCGATTACACCAGATACTAAGCTAGAGAGAGAGAGAGAGAGAGAGAGAGAGAGAGAGAGAGAGAGAGAGAGAGAGAGGAGAGGTACAGGGTAATAAGTAAACGACACATGTTTCGCTTTCCCCTTCCTTCACCACCAATACTGCTCTCACTCCACGGTTCCGGGGTAAAGAAAATATTGAAGAAAATACATGGATGCAGAGAGAGAGAGAGAGAGAGAGAGAGAGAGAGAGAGAGAGAGAGAGAGAGAGGAGAAGAGAGAGCGGAGAGCACAAAACCACACCACATGCCGACACGAACACCAAATGACGAACGTCGCGCGCATATGTGCGCGCATGTTTCGACTCAGTTACTCTTTGTAGTGCAGCGACAAAGTAAAAAGAACCACACAAACAATGACACAACAACAAAAAACAACAACAACAAAGACGTGGAACGAAAACAGAGAAGAGATAAGGAAAGGAAAAGATAGACAGCGAGCTGTTCACAATCGATCACTCCTGCAGACCAGCTGAACTATAGACGACAGTGACTGAACGGCGGACGATCGAGATCGAGAGAGGAGAGAGGAGAGAGAGAGAGAGAGAGAGAGAGAGAGAGAGAGAGAAGAAGAAGAAGAAGAAGAAGAAGAAGAGAAGAAGAAGAAAAGGGGCTGGAAGGGTGGTGGTGGTGTTATCGATCGTGAGAAGTCATCAAATCAATCTAACAGCCCTTGTTTGTAGAGGTGGAAATTCAATCTTTGTTGAAATGGTCCCCTGCCCTTTTCGGTCAGTCAATATTCTCCCTCCTCCCCCCCCCCCCCCCCCTCCCCCCCCCCCCCCCCCCCATCCCCCACTACCATCACCCCCGACCTGTTCCTTTCCGCCTCTCTCTCTCTCTCTCTCTCTCTCTCTCTCTCTCTCTCTCTCTCTCTCCCCCACCCCTCTCTCTCTCTCTGATGTCTCCATCTCCTATGTGGCCTATGTTTGACTTTCTGTGACATCTGTATCCGTCTGCCTTTCTTTTTGTGTTGTGTTTTCTGCCCATCCCGCCCTCCAGCGTCTTTGCCCTGGTGATTCTCTCTCTCTCTCTCTCTCTCTCTCTCTCTCTCTCTCTCTCTCTCTCTCTCTCTCTCTCTCTCTCAACCCCCCACCCCCACCCTCTCTCTCTTTGTCTGTCTACTCTTCTTCCGCTTCCTAGAACGGAAACTGATGATAGAAAGCATAATATAAAACAAACAGATGTATACTGCCCCAAAGTGCACTTATACGATCTTGTCAAGCACGGGCTTCGTGGGTAGGCTTAAACCATTTAGATGGCGTTCTTCTACATGCTCACTAGTTACGTAATCATTCATCTAAAAACTCTAGCTATGTATCTTGCCTGTCTGTCGGTCCATCTTAATCCTTGCACGTCGCTCAGATTATTGATCCCCCCCCCCCCCCCCCCCCCCCACACACACACACACACTTCCCACTATTTCTCTGTCACCCTTTCCTTTCCCTCGAGCATGCCTGCACCCCTCCCTCCCTCCTCCTCCTCCTCCCCCAATTCCCCTACCTTTCTGTTTTCGTGTAATTCTCTCTCTCTCTCTCTCTCTCTCTCTCTCTCTCCCCCCCCCCCCCCCCCCCCCTTTCCGCCCTTCCTTTTACTTCGTTTCTTTCTTTTGTTTATTTTTTCCCCTCTCTTGTCTGCATGTTTGGCTACGCGCCGCCATCGCTTCCTCAGGAAGCTGACACAAAACGTGCACGACCAGCACGTGAGAACAGAGCGCTTTACCCACTGATCCAAAAGTATGCTTACTGCATTTGTCGGATGAAACAGCCCAACATGTATATGCTGTTAGTATTTATGAATACTGGAGACCAAAATGAACAGCAAAGACGAAGTTGAAAACAATGCTAGTCTCTTAAGTTATCTTCTTTCCGTTGGACATCTTTCCATCTTCGACAGAAGACAGACAATTGTTTGTTTCCTTAGAGCTTTCCGTTGGAAATCTTTCCTGCTTCGACAGAAGATTGACAATCGTTTGTTTCCTTAGAGCTTTCCGTTGGAAAACCTCTTCTGCTTCGATACAAGATAGACAATTGCTGTTTCCTTAGAGATTTCCGTAAGAAATCTGTCCTTCTTCGATACAAGATAGAATATTGTTGTTTTCCAAGAGTTAGAGGTAAAAAAAAAAAGCTGTCGATTTGTGTTCAGCAATCAGTTCTTTTCCAGACACCAGAAATAGCAACGTGTTCGCTCTGATTGGGCGGTGGAGTGCGCGGAGTTTTCAGTCTGGGCGGGCAGAGGGGATGGAGGGTTGGTGTGTGAGTGCGGAGTGGGGGTAGGGATAGGAGAAGAGGAAGTTCAATTTAAGTGGCCACCTGTTGCATCAGAATTTAAAAGAAAAGCCTAAAAAAAAAAGAAAAACGAAAAGTAAACACACACACACACACACAAACGCATACACAAACCACAAACACACACACACACACACACACACACACACGCATGCACGCACGCACACACACACACACACACACACACGCACGCACGCACGCACACTCACACAAGCAGGAACAAAGACGCCCATCAATAGAAGATCCAAACTGTTCTCGAGGATTGACGTAGCTGGTGACGTGGTGAGAGGGGAGGGGGGGGGGGGGGGGGAGGTGGGAGGTGGAAGGAGGCGGGGACCGGGCGAAGGGTGGTGGGCGGGTGGTGTTTGCGTTGTTTACAGGTTCGATGGACTGTTCTGACAGGGACATCAACCACACGACATGTAAACGCTCCCCGTATGCACCGCACACAGCACTTCACAGCACACGTCAGGGTTGATGATGACAGTAAAGACTAGATGAGAGGTCTCCTGCTACCAATGGATGACATATATTTATAGATTTTCTTTCTTTTTTTTTTTTTTTTTTTGGGGGGGGGGGGGGGGGGAGGGGACGGGGAGGAGGTGGATAATGACGGAAAACAATTGCAAAAGATGTGTGTGTGTGTGTGTGTGTGTGTGTGTGTGTGTGTGTGTGTGTGTACGTGTGTGTGTGTGTGTGTGTGTGTGTGTGTGTGTGTGTGTGTGTGTGTGTGTGTGCGTGCGTGCCCGCGCGCGTGTTTGTGTTTGGTGTCAAGGATAAAAGAGGGGGGATGGATTGCTAAACACAATTGCAAAATATATACGTGTGTGTGTGTGTGTGTGTGTGTGTGTGTGTGTGTGTGTGTGAGTGTGTGCGTGCGTGCGTGTGTGTATGTGTGTGTGTGTGCGCGTACGCGCGTGTGTGTGTATGTACGTGCGTGCGTGTGTGTGTGTGTGTGTGTGTGTGTACGTGCGTGCGTGCGTGCGTGCGTGCGCACGCGCGTGTGTGTGTGTGTGTGTGCGTGTGTGCGAGCGTGCGCGCGCGCCTGTGTGTGTGTGTGTGTGTGTGTGTGTGTGTGTGTGTGTGGTGCGAAGGGTGAAGGGGGACTGCTAAACACAATTGCAAAATAATACGTGTGTGTGTGTGTGTGTGTGTGTGTGTGTGTGTGTGTGTGTGTGTGTGCATTTCAAACCCTTACAGCAACATTTTTCTTGTTTGAACCGAAGATGTGTAGCGATCATTCTACAGAAAGGGGCTGAATTAGAAAACTGGATTGCTTCAACCTCGTCTTTGGTTTTCATTGCTGTCCTGAGTCCGATTCATGAGTGTATGTAGGGTCACGTGACGGGCCCAGTTCTGTAAACTTACTTGCGATTGTACTCTTTTCCATCTCTCTCCCTCTCTCTCTCTCTCTCTTGTTCATAAATGTCAGCATGTATGTCCGCAAACGTGATTTGCCCAGCTGATTCTGTACATTTCCTTGTGATGATTGGTAGACACAATCGTCGGTCTTCATCTGCTGGAAAACGAACAATTCAACAACAGACGATGTTTAGGAAATCTACAATGGAGAGAGAATATCGGCGTTAGAGCTCTCGCGTTCAGCGACAGCTAGACCCCGCCGTTTCCATGGGACAAGAGCCGCTGGTGGGCACGCCCCAAGCAATTTGGCCCCATCAGAGAGGTTAACAGTTCAATTAGAGAGAGAGAAACTGCCAAAACATGGGGGTGTGAAACGGTGCGCTTGTAATAATGCAGACAGTCGACAGCCCGATCGTTATCCTGGCGCGCGCTTCAAATCAAATATTGGACTCTCTCTCTCTCTCTCTCTCTCTCTCTCTCTCTCTCTCTCTC
>JADBJO010000315.1:32500-35000 GCA_016801955.1 Conus betulinus | reverse complement strand
GTGTGTGTGTGTGTGTGTGTGTGTGTGAGAGAGAGAGAGAGAGAGAGAGAGAGAGAGTTCTATATATGCGTGTGTGTGGTACAGGACGCTCATAAGTAAAAACGTGTGAGCACGTGCTGACGTTCTGGAAGCCAAACACGGAGGGTTTTCAGATCAGCGTGGGAGAGGGACGCGGGGCGCCACTTGGTGGGACGCATGAATGAAGACATATGCAAGGAAGCGAAGGGTGCAGCCCCGGACATGACAACCCTTGACGAATACAACGGGAAAAAAAAAAAGACAGACAGTCCTTGCTGACATAAGCAGAGAGACAGAGATGAACGAGACTCGGAACCCTGAGTAACACAGCTGCTGTTTTGACAGCAAACACGACGACCGGTGCAGAAGCCGTTGCGCCGGCCAGATCACACGATCGGACCTTTGTCGAACCGTGTCCGTCGCCGCCCGTGTGGTGACAAAACCACATCGGCTGCAATCTGTCTGCCGACCCTACTGTTACCCCGTGAGGTTTGTATTTATTGAATCGTAGAATGATCGACTGATATAAACGGCAGGAACCGGGGGGGGGGGCCTCGCACTTGACCATTTAGTCAATTGAGGCTCGTGTTGCTATGAAATGAACGGTCGAATACAGGGTTATAAGTCACGGGTTGACTCGGGTCTTGCTGTACTCTTTCTACTGGAAACCACTTGAATGCAGCCTACTAGCCAAAGATGTAATGACCAGAGGATTGGTATCTCGACTCGCTTTCCTACTGTCTACTTTTTGCCTCGGAGTCCAGCTCGCTCGCACTGGCAAAATAACCGCTTCCGAGCGAGAAAATTGCCCAGTTGGCCGGGGTGACATCGCAAGTACTCACATGAGCCAGATTATTCTCGTCCGCTGGTCAACGAGAGCAGCCTGCTGCCCCGTACGAAGCCTTTGCTCGTGCGCGGACCACTGTATGTGTGTTTCAAACTTGACAGTTTGGCAGGTGTGAAATGTGGCGATCAGACGGCCAATGCCTGAACAGGAGGCAGATGTAGAGCCAATCAGATTCCACAGGAAGTGGTGAATACCTTCACCATGCGCCATGGAACTCCAACCAGTGAAAACGCGAAAATCCTGTCCCCTCTACATCTTTGAACGCAACCCCAAACCATTTATGAGCAGTGACGCAACAGTGTGGATAGGTATTGAATCAGAGTGCGTCTCTACTCACGGTGCGTGAGGGAAAACATTGGTGACAAATGATTAGGGAGAACAATTATTTCCTATTTCTAGTCTGAGAGCTAACAGTTACCTGCTTTTCGTTCAAGATGAAAGTCCGTTCTAAAAGGAAAGATGCTGACACTGAGATGAGGGTATAAAAATGTAATATTTCTCACCTCTCTTATAAAAGAGCCTATATACGTATTCTGTTCTTACGAGAAGTGCAAGGTACCCAAGGGACATCCGTCTCTTCAGAAAAGTTGATGGTCCAAGTAGGCTGTGTGTGTGTGTGTGTGTGTGTGTGTGTGTGTGCAATTCTTCATGCCGGGGCAGGAAATACAATCAGGCAACACTGCACATCTATCTATCTTTCTTTCTATCTTTGTTTCTGTCTGTCTGTGCCTATCTATCTATCCATCCATCATCTATCTATCTATCTATCTCTATCTATCTATCTATCTATCTATCTATCTATCTATCTATCTATCTATCTATCTATCTATCTATCTATCTGTCTGTCTGTCTGTCTGTCTCTGTCTGTCTGTCCCTGTGCTATCTATCTACCTTGGACAGGAAACTAGAAATGCACAAACTCAGTCCATAAGCGTCTGCCCACCATTTGACACATGAACGCACGATGCAGGACCGGACGCAAGGCAAGGGGGGGGGGGGGGGGGGGGGGGCAGAGGGGGGAATCCTAGATTTCTGGACCTCCACCTCACTCTCACTGGCTGGCAAAAACTGACATTTCTGGACTTTCCCCCCTACACACCTCACCAGGGAAGAACCCCCAGAACCCCCGGAGACCCCCCCCCCCCCCCCCCCCCCCCCCCCCCCCTCCTCTCATTCCTCCAATCCCTGCGGCGACGTCATGTCAGGATGGAGACGAAGTTCAAACCCAGACTGAGAGCAACCCGCTCGCTCCCTCCCTCTCTCCAGTCTGTCGGGTCGCCGGATCAGGCCGGCGATGCGTGCCGCCGTGTGGAAAGTGCCGTGAATGATCGGAAGCTGGACCACCCACACTCTGGGAGCCAGCCCACAGACAGACCGACAGCACGACCGTTAGCTCGTGTTTTAGCTATCTGGGCTGCGGAGACGGGTGTTACGACGTGTTCCCCCTATCGGCCTCCCAGTCCGTCTCATCCTTCATGCCGAGGCAGAAACAACAAACAGGCAACACAGGGAAGCGGAAACCCATCCGCGCGCGCATCCGCCGGGGGGTGGGGGGGAGGGGGGGGGGGGGGGGGGGGGGGGGGGGGGGGACCCTTGCACCGGCAGACTGCGTCGGCATGCGGAGTAATGGCCGCG
>JADBJO010000315.1:22500-27500 GCA_016801955.1 Conus betulinus | reverse complement strand
AACTGTCCACTACATGTGTACAACTGTCCACTACGTGTGTACAACTGTCCACTACGTGTGTACAACTGTCCACTACGTGTGTACAACTGTCCACTACGTGTGTACAACTGTCCACTACGTGTGTACAAATGTCCATTACGTGTGTACAACTGTCCATTACGCGTGTACAACTGTCCATTACGTGTGTACAACTGTCCACTACGTGTGTACAACTGTCCATTACGTGTGTGCTTCAGTCAGCACTACTTTATACTGCATTTTCTTTCTTTCTCTTTTTTTCTTTTTATCCTTTTTACTCCCCCAATACCAAATATGACCTTTAAACGACACTATTTGGCGGCGATATGTTGAGACGGCAGCCTGTTGCAGAATGACAGTTACTGTGTCTGTGCAAACGACTGGTTCACGTTCTGAAGCTTGTGTCCTTGTTTTTCACGTGTTACCTCACACAAACAACGTCAGACAGAAGACTGTGTTCGGGAGCAGGTCCACACCTACGCTGACAGACAACAACAACCCGCTCTTTGCGGTGATCGAGCTCCGGGAGCTTGTCCAATATTGGCATTTCTGTCTGTCCCCCTGACTCCCTGTCCAGCGCAATTCAACTGAGAACAGTGCTGTCTAGCGCAATTCAACTGAGAACAGAGCGGGACGACTGTGCCTCCGACTGTCCGAAGACGTTCTGGATGGAGAGGGAAGACCTGAAGAACTGGATTGGCTACAGCACCTTTTGTCTGTTGCGACTAACAACAGAAGGCTGTGGAGGTCTCCTTGTCTGCCCCAGAGTGTTTAGTTTGTGACTGCTGTTCATCACGGCCTGAGGGGGAACAATACATGGCGTGCCACATCAGTTGTCTGGAGCTTTAGGAAACTTTTATCGGCAAACCAGGTGTTGTGTGTGTCGTGTGACCACGTGTGTGTGTGTGTGTGTGTGTGTGTGTGTGTGTGTACCCCCCTCTCTCTCTCTCTCTCTCTCTCCCTCTCTCTCTCTCTCTCTCTCTCTCTCTCTCTCTCTGTGTGTGTGTGTGTGTGGTGTGTGTGTGTGTGTGTGTGTGTGTGTGTGTGTGTGTGTGTGTGTGTGACTTTATGGTTCCATGGTACGTATGTACGTGTGTGCACAGCCATACGCGCGTCCGTGCACGAATGCGTCTTTTACGTCTTATGCAATACGATTAATTAACATCCTTCACAAAAGAGCAACCTCATATTGCGTTAACTGATTAGCACGTCTGGATGTCCCAAACACAGGCGGGGCCAAATGGCACGGGGTCAGATGACACTGTACGAAAAGCGAAAGGGTGATACGACACAGGGAGAATCAGATGTCCCCGACCCTCTGCCATGGGAAAACACGATAATGGAGGCGCCTCTTTCCATGGATACAGCAGAGGCATGGATGTCGTTGGCAAAGCGGTTCTGAAATGCTTCAGCCAGTGATCTGAATACTGATTTTCTGGCTTTATTGTCACTCAGTGATCTCATGCTTGTGTCTGTACAAGAAACCTCTG
This sequence comes from Conus betulinus, assembly GCA_016801955.1. Classification (NCBI taxonomy): domain Eukaryota; kingdom Metazoa; phylum Mollusca; class Gastropoda; order Neogastropoda; family Conidae; genus Conus; species Conus betulinus. Next base: position 25,992 of record JADBJO010000315.1, on the reverse strand, counting down.
TGGCAGAAGACCAATCTAAAAAAAAAGACACTTTTTACGCTTTTTTTTTTTTGTTTCGCGTTCGAGGGGAATAACTACCCTGTATTTGTGTTGACAATCTTTGAAATACGTGTTCATTGTGATCTCGACATTATGCAAAGCAGTCGGCATAAAGCAGAAAGCCCTACCTGTCCCCGTTCTCTTCAGTTTTTTTTTTTGTTACACGTGTCCTAAACTACGGTGTTTGCGATCTTGATAAAGGATTTTACCCGAAACAGAGTGGATGACTCTCTTTTTTGACCTTCGAAAACAGAACCAACACACTCGAAAGGCTACGGACTGAAGTGCTTTGTTTGTTTGTTTTTGTTTTGTTTGTTTGTTTGTTTTAGCACAGCACTGCGCTCTCAAGATGCACATTTAGCTTCTCGTCAACAGGTTCACGGAAACCTCTGGACTTTCTGGGCTCCTCATTACTCTCAGCGAACGGAGGATCCCCCATCAGACTGTTCCTGGGTCTGCAACTCCTCCAACAACTAGCATGAAAGGCACTGAGCTGAAGACAGCTGGCGACTTCAGACATGTAGTGTCTTCTTTTTCTGATGTTTTCCAAGACAAGGAAGAAGCAACACGTGTCAGCAAAGTCAGTCATGCCGTTGGTTGCCTCCACTATCGTAGGATGAACAACACGAAAATCAATCCGTTTACCCAGGTCACCGTGTACAAGGCAGTTGTGTATACAAACCTCCCTTACAACTGCACAACACGAAAATCAATCTGTTTACCCAGATCACCGTGTACAAAGCAGTGTGTATATATACCTCCCTTACAACTGCAAGTCCTAGAAGTTGTGCGCGAAGCATGTCAAGCAGCTCCAACATGGGAGCCCTACGCTCAGTCTTAGTCATCAGATGGCGGGACCAGCCGACCAGCTTCGGGTGTATGGACAGAGCCGATCTTGTCGTGACTGTGGCCACAATCCTGAGCGCCCAGCTGAGGTGGACGGGCCAGCCATGATATGCATTAGCAACTTCCACATCCACGATTCTGTACACAGCACTTATTGGTAGTCACAGGATGACGGAACGGCCAAAGAAACGACTCAAGACTGTTTTAAAGAACGCCTGAAGCATGACGACATTAAATCTGAAAAAAAAAAAAAAGAAATGCGTCTAGCAAAGGAGTCCATCTCCTTTTTGAGAACAGCCCTCAGAAGTGTCTGGGAACGCAGGAAGGTATCAACGTCCACCTCCCTTCAGCAATGTTCAGTGCCCTTCAGCAACGTTCAACCCTCAGCAACGTTCAGTGCCCTTCAGCAACGTTCAGTGCCCTTCAGCAACGTTCAGTTCCCTTCAGCAACGTTCAGTCCCCTTCAGCAACGTCCACTTCCCTTCAGCAACGTTCAGTGCCCTTCAGCAACGTTCAGTGCCCTTCACCAAACGTCAATCCCTTCAGTGCCGTTCAGCAACGTCCACAACTCCACTTCCTTCAGCAACGTTCAGTGCCCTTCAGCAACGTTCAGTGCCCTTCAGCAACGTCCACTTCCCTTCAGCAAACGTTCAGTGCCCTTCACAACGTTCAGTGCCCTTCAGCAACGTCCACTTCCTTCAGCAACGTCCACCTCCCTTCAGCAACGTCCACCTCCCTTCACCAAACGTCCAGTGCCCTTCAGCAACGTCCAGTGCCCTTCAGCAACGTCCACTTCCCTTCAGCAACGTTCAGTGCCCTTCAGCAACGTCCAGTGCCCTTCACCAACGTCCACTTCCCTTCAGCAACGTTCAGTGCCCTTCACAACGTTCAATGCCCTTCAAGCAACGTTCACTTCCCTTCAGCAACGTTCAGTGCCCTTCACCAACGTCCAGTGCCCGTTCAGTGCCCTTCACCACGTCCACTTCCCTTCAGCAACGTTCAGTGCCTTCAGCAACGTTCAGTGCCCTTCAGCAACGTTCAGTGCCTTCACAACGTCACTTCCCTTCAGCAACGTTCAGTGCCTTCACAACGTTCAGTGCCCTTCAGCAACGTTCAGTGCCTCCACTGTCCTCGGTGTTGCAACGCACTGCAGTGCCTGGCAACATCCGGACCCACCATCGACGACTGCACCACATCTGACGTCATCATTCCCATGGTCTACGGTAGACTGATATTGCATGAAAAATCTAAGTGCAGCTGCACAGCCCACTTCAGACAGATAACAACAACAACAACAAAGAAACAAAATCAATTCACAACAACAACAACAACAACAACAACAAAGAACAAAATCAATTCACAACAACAACAACAAAGAAACAAAATCAATTCACAACAAACAACAAAGAAAAATCAAAACAAAACAGCACACAACAAAACAAAATCAATTCACAACAAAGAAAACAACAACAATCAATTCACAACAACAACAACAACAACAAAGAAACAAATCAATCTCCCTAAAAATGGAAAAATTCATAATAAAACAATTTTGTCTTATCAATATCTAGCCCTTAACCTACCAAAAGTATAAGTGCAAAATTCTTATGCTTGTTGCATGTATTTACACAATTCTAAGACCCCTGTTGAAGGAAAAAGAGTTACCTTCCTTCCCACTCTTCATGGTTTCTGAACTACTTTTTCGCAGATAAAAGCTCGCAAAACTTATTTGTCTTTAAAAAAAAAACCCGAATGCACATATACTATGACTTCGGCTGATCCGGTGAATGCCAAGAGTGGTTATTTTTGCCTATATATTGATTATGTTAGCGGACTTTGCCTGTCAGCAGACACATGAACATCCACTTCAGCGATTTAAAACATATGGACTATGTGATCATTGTATTTGCACACCACACTTCGATGTATGACTTGTTACCTACAGATCCTCTATAGTGGTATGCTTGAATTAGATTTCTTCTAAATATACTCAAATACATTTTCAAAAATAAAGCTGCACGATTAATTTCGATTTTTTTAGACTGGGCCCAGGAACTTTGATGCTTGGAACGAAACAGAACAATGGAGACACTAAACTCAAGTCGTATGCCTAACAAATTAGGCGAAAACAACTCAATCTTCTTCCCAAACAGTTTTCACAGGGACACAGTTAGGTAGGAAAGTTCAGTGTCATCTGTTTCATTTGTACAGCATTTTACGCAACGTTTTCTCGTTGTTTTCAACCCTGAAAGAGCTCTGAACGGCGGGCGAGGAGACAACCGGAGTAAAATTAAAACCTTGTCGTCCTGTCTACTTTACATTTGCATTAACAAAGTAGCGTGTTTGAAATAACGTGCAGTTTAAACCAGCGGCTAGTACGTATGTCCGAGCGCATGCGCAGAAAATCGAATTTTTGTTCAATTTTGAATGAGACCAGTTGGGCGTCAAAAACACGGAATTTTGATTCTAACATGACACTGAAATCGTCATGTATGCTTACGCCTTTTTGTTGATGAAATGTACGTCCAATTGGCTTTCGTCAATGTTCGTGTGCGTGCTTGCGTAAAAGCGTGATATGTGTGTGTGTGTGTGTGTGTGTGTGTGTGT
>JADBJO010000315.1:12500-20000 GCA_016801955.1 Conus betulinus | reverse complement strand
GTAGTCCGATTTACCTCTGTTCAGGAGCAGTTATGTCCCTTGATATCTTAATGGAGTTATCCTGCGCGTGCCTGTACCCATCGTCAACACAGCGCAGGCTTCCAAGGGTGGTACAGGACTGCTCCAAAGGCAGGTGAAGACAGTGCTTCTCTGGGTCCTCCCCAGCACCTTCGAGTGTTTCTTTTTCTTCATTTGCCCCGGAAAATGAGTTAGCTTTTCACACTGAACTAGTCATTAGACTCAATATTTCGACACCGTAATGTGTGTCGCAGGTTGAACGTCAGTGTGGAATCACTTTATACATGATTTAAAAGTCTTACTTCAAAACCCTGGGAGGTAAGGGACTGCAGTGTCTTTTACACGCAACAGCAGGTTAACAGTTAACCGAACATCTGTTCATAGCAAGATGATCGGTGCTTGCAACCCCCCCCTCCCCCCTTTTTTCCTCATAACAAAAACCATTCCGCACTTTTTCAAGTCACGTTGAAGCTGCTGTTCGCCAATTTTTTTTTTCACTGAAGCACGTACGGCAGCGGATCAGCATACCAGCAGTTTTCATGAGAACTCCTTGTTTACTGAGATGCAAAAGGTAATTCCCACTTTGGAAAACTGACTTTGTAAATGCGTGCTGTGAACATTGTGATGACTGGTAATACATTGTGATGGTCGTTAATACATACTGTGAATACTGTGACGATTGTTTAATACATTGGGATGATTGTTTAATACACGCTGTGAATATTGTGATGATTGTTAATACATTGTGATGCTTGTTTAATGTATACTGTGAATATTGTGATGATTGTTAATACATTGTGATAATTGTTTATATATACTGTGAATATTGTGATGATTGTTAATACATTTGTGATAATTACATTTCATATATACTGTGAATACTGTGATGATTGTTAATACACTGTGATAATTGTTCATATATACTGTGAACATCGTGATAATTGTTTATACTGTGAACGTTGTGATGGTCACGCGATCGAAGTCATGTTCTGTTCGTGTGTCCACATTTTACATCATTTGGTGAAAAGTATCAGTTCTCCCTGTCTGACTAAAGGTTTCTGTCCAGTTTTTTTAGGCTTAGGTCCTCTGCTCGAACATTACACAGAGAAATGACAATTACGTTGGGTATCTACGTAAGTGAGTGCCTGAAAATTAAAAAAAAAAGAAAAAGGCATGAGTTTACAATGTCAACAAATCCGATCAATACGTCCGAAGGTGCTTCTGTAGTTCTAGTACATTGACTGATTGCCAGTTGCTGTTGTCTGTTCCTATTAATTCATGTGGATCTTGTGCCTAAAAAAAATCTGAGCAAACTATTTTACATCTATGTTTGTACATTTTGTACACATTTGCGCCCGCGTCCAGAGAGAGAGAGAGAGAGAGAGAGAGAGAGAGACGAGAGAGAGAGAGAGAGACAGACAGACAGACAGACAGAGAGAGACAGACAGACAGAGGTGTGTGTGTGTGCGGGGGATTATTTAGAACCAGATATACAACGGAAAGGCAGCGAAAGAGAAACGAACAGGAAGAGCCCAGGAGGTGGCCAACACACAGTGAGATCCCAATAACGGAACTGTCGAGGACTTTGCAATGGGGAGAGAAGAGTTGGCAGTGGAGGGGAGAGAGAGAGGGCAGGATAGAGCTGAGGTGGGAGAATAAGAGAGGGGGGGTGGGGGTGGGGGCAAGAATCCACAGGAGCAGAATGGAATGGAATGGCGCGGAATGGGTGGGATGCGAACTGAGAACTCTGAGATTTCACAGATCCAAGCCCGGATTAGTCAAGAGCCAGGGGGGACAAATGAAGTCAATTTCTCTCTGAGTCTCCTCCCCCCAACCCCCGCCCAACCCCCCTCCTCACTCCCTCGTCCTCATCCCCCCTCTTCTTACCTGTTAGTCGATGTTCTTCCTAGCTAGCTTGCTGACTTCACCTGCCTGTGGATTTTCTTGCTGCCGGCTCATGATACCTCATTCCTCCTCCTGTCAATGGATTGGTTCCACGCTCCCCCCCCCCCCCCCCCCCCCCCCCCCCCCCCATCTCAATATTGATTTTTTCAATACCTGCGGAGAACAGGCCAACCTTCTGTGATGTATTTCTGGAGTCCACTGGCTTCGACTCTCAACCTTGCTCGGACTCTGTGTATTCTGGCCACAAAACGGCGTGCCTTTCTCCTGCCTACATCTCGCCCCGATGTTTGTACTCTCTCCGTCTCTGCCCCCTGTGTAGACAACTGTCTCTCTCCCCCCCCCCCCCCCCCCCCCCTCTCTCTCTCTCTCTCTCTCATATATATATATATATATATGTTTTCAATATTCAGTCCAAATAAATTGCTGGACACCACTCCTCCCAAATATACTTCTGGGGTAAAAACTTGGAGTAAAATAAAAAAACACAGAAGTAACCAGTTTCATTTTAAATTGTATATTCTCCAATAAAATTTTCGCTTAAAAAGCTTCTTCAGTGGCCAGTACTGAAGAAGCTTTTTAAGCGAAAATTTTATTGGAGAATATACAATTTAAATGAAACTGGTTACTTCTGTGTTTTTTATTTACTACAAGTATTTACCGACTGATAAAAATCGATCAGACCAGTTTTTGACTCGATCAAGTAAGTACACAGGCAAATCACCCTGAAACGATCAGAATTCGTTCCGATAGATACACACAACAGCTGTATTGTCACTTTACTTGTATTTCAATATGAACGCACAGTTTCTCAGACTAGTCTTTTTTTCATATTGTTGACCATGTGTAGACACAGGACATGTAGCCTGTCAAACTGCCAGCAAGTAGAACACTCTGTGGCTAGAGCCGGCTGGAGAGCATTCCTCATTGCGTTTTTAACAAGGGTCACTTGTGTCCGGCTGACGAAGGCTTATTAGTCGGAACTTTTACATATCTGGTTGTAAAGCAAGTTTAAGAAATTTTTACTTTGCATCTTTCTTTTGAATTTGTATTGCTATTTTTGGCTTTTTTTTTTTTTTTTAACTATCCCTATAATCTCTTTCGCGTCGCGCACACATGATATTTTGACACATATTATGTTCTTGAGTGATATCATGCATTGTTTCTTTTTTACACTGTTAATGTAAACAATAAATAGTTTAATTCAAGTACGCACACCGCATGCGCGTGACATAATTATGGATTTGTGTGTGCATGTGAGCCGATCAATTCTTTTGTGTGTGTGATTATGCGAAAAATTCTAGCATCGTCCAATCATTCTCTAACTTTTTCTTCCCCCCCCCCACACCACACACACATACACGCACGCGCGCGCACTCTTACAACCACTGATATTATGCTCATTACCAGTCTATTTATCGATTATTCTATGGCTGTACTCATATCACACACACACACACACACACACACACACACACACACACACACACACACAAGCACGCACGCACGGACACTCACACACACACACACACACACACACACACACACACACACACACACACACACACACACACACACACACGTGTGTGTGTACGGGGGTTTTCCTCATTATCGTATTTCACGGCCTGATCCAAAAGATGAGAACAAGAGGATCAAGGGAGATTACCCAGCCAGCATTTCCCTCTGAACTGGGCTCCCATGCAGCTATCAAATATCCAACATCTCCTTCAGCCTCTGCCTAATCCTTCCCCATGCCTCCCAACCAGTCGTGGCGGAGAAATGCCCGACTTAACTCCCCTGTCCTCGCCAAACTAGGAAGAGGACCCGAAGGGCCATAACACCAGGCAAGCCGCGAGTCAATGATCTCCCTTGAAAACGCCCACGACAAGTCGTCATAAAAGCTCTCCTGGAAGGACGTGGAATGCCCGTCGGTCGTGGTTTTCTTTTCTTCTCTCAGTGATGCAGAGATAGTTTGAAAGTTGCCTCTCTCTCTCTCTCTCTCTCTCTCTCTCTCTCTCTCTCTCTCATCTCTCTCTCTCTCTTCTCGCTCTCTCTCTCTCTCCTCTCTCCCTCCCCTCCCTCTCTCTCTCTCCTGACTTCTTGACAACGTTGTGATAGGATAGGATTTTGTTTTCCCGAGTTCTGTTTCTCTTTCTCTTTTACATCCCTCCACCCTCTCCTCTCCCTCTCTTAGAAATCTCCAGCTTTTTCTATCACTTTCCCAACTCCACTTCCACTCCCTACTTCCAACCCCTTCTCTCTCTTTTTCAACCCCCTCTCCCCCTCTCTCTCTCTAAATCTCTCCTTCCCTCCGTCCGAAGTCCGTCTGTGTCTCCTTCACACACACACCCCCACCCCCATCTCTCTCTCTCTCTCTCTTTGACCATCTCATTCTGTTTTTTTTCTTCCCCCCCCCCCCCCCATTTACACTCCCCTCCCATCTGTCTTCCTTCACATGTCTCCATTCCCTCCCTGCCCCCCCCCCCCCCCCCCCCCCCCCTTTTAAACAGATTCTGTTGACGGATTTTTCATGAAAGGACGGGATTAAACGAGAATTTATGAGATTTCCGAACTAGGGATTTGAAAATTAATTGCGCCAGTGTCTCACACACACACACACACACACACCACACACACACACACACACACACACACACACACACACACACAAGCGCGCGCCTCATATATACAGAGAGACACACATCACACAAGCGCGTGCACACACACACACACACACACACACACACACACACACACACACACACCACACACACCACACACACAGCGCGCGCCTCATACATACAGAGAGACACACATCCCACACAAGCGCGTGCACGCACGCACGCACACACACACACACACACACACACACACACACACACACACACACACACACACACACACCACACACCACACAAACACACACACACAACACACACACACACACACACACACACACACACACACACACACACACGCACACACGTTCGCGGGCTCAAATACAAAACAACAAGCTCATGCGTGTGCACACACACACACACACACACACACACACACACACACACACACACACACACACACACACACACATACACACATTTTAGCGCCATCTTTGTTTTTCTTTCTCTATCTTTTCCGTTTCTTTTTTTCTTTTCTTTTTTTCTTTTTCTTCTTCTTCCTTCTTTCTTCTTATCATTTATCATTTACCTTTCTTTCCTTGTTTTTTTTTTATCTGTCCTTCTTTCTTTATTTTCTCTATCGTACCCCCCCCCCCCCCCCCCCCCCCCCCGCCCTTTTTTTTTCCATTCATGTCTTCATTCGTCTTTTCCTTCCTCGTGTCTTTTTCTTTCTTTACCTTTTTTTTTCCTGCTTTTCTTCCTGTTTCTTTCTCTCCCTCTCCTCCCCCCCCCCCCCCCCCCCTTCCTTTCTTTGAGTGTTCCATATTGACGACAGCCACCGATCTCAACATTAAGACATAGAATATAAATCAGACATTAATACAATTTTCAAAAAGAAAAAAAAAAACGCTAAACATGCAAACACCCCCTAAGAAATCAACGACTTACGTACACACAATTGACAAGCTGCTTTGCAAACATGTCTCAAAGATGACTTATGGACACAACACTTGCCTGTAGACATTTTTCTATCATGCAAGATACAGACTTATTTCATGTAAGATGTAGCGTCCAGAATTTCTAAAGTATGTTAAGTCCTACCTCCTATATCTTAAAATGTTAAAACAGTGAGGTTTGAGAAAGGTTGAAATAAACCGAAATATTGCCATTATCTCATAGGTGTTTATGTGGCTTCTATTTTTCATCTTCCTGAAAATGTTAAGATATTTCTATCAACCTTTCTATATTGCTCGCTGTGTTATGTCTCAGTTTGATCGAAGATGCGTCATTGGGTATATCAGGAGTTTTTTTTTTTTATCTCTCTCCTCACACGGTACCATTTTCTATTAAATTTCGTGATCCAGTTTTCTCAGGTGACGTTTCCTTTCCAACTCTTTGTTGCTATAACGTTTCCTTTTTTTTTCCCCTCACGGATTGTTATGTAGTAAACTTTCTTTCATTTCTTCTACATATCTATATGGACTGTTCAGTCCAAGAACTTGTATGATAGAATCTTATCAGTTTATGTGCGTTTGTCGTATCGTATCAAAATTCCAAATAGAATTAATTTCATATTCAATTTTTCAATCCTACATAATGTTCATATTATTCTTTTAATACGCCTTTTTTTCCTAATCTTCCCCGAAAGGTATTTAGCGAACTGATGAAACTGCCACAGTAATGTTGAACTGGATCAGGTTCAGATGGGCAAAAAGAACACGAATCCCTGAAGATCACGAATGACTCCCATCTTCTTTGAAACACAATTTGTAACAAGATTGTGATGACACGTTGTAATGTGCAATTTGGGACAAGCATGTCATTACATGTTCTTCTTTACAACCATTTAACTTTATTTCTTGCCGTTTCTGTTCACGTTTGTTTCCTATGTATCACAAAGCTTAATTCATGATCCTCTTTTGGAAAGGAGGCATGATCAGATATGACTTTCTCTTCTTGGGACGTGATTTAATAAACTTTTGATCCATTTGACCCTGGATATAATTTGCAATACTTTTGTTCTTGGATTACAATTATTTTCTTCATCTAAAATGATTGTCTAGTTCAACAATTTTTCGTAGACAATATTCATCCCCCGTAATTTGAATGATGAACTGAATATTACACATTTCAAAAAATATTTTGTCGTTAAGGAAACTCAACTCTTCACAAATAACGTTTTAAACTAGAAATATCTACCTAATATCCAGTTAAAAAAAACGTGGCATTATCAAAACTTTATTGACCTTCGATCCTTATTTCTTTCTTCCCTTCTTTCTTAGCTTTTTCGTCGTTTTCTACTTTTTTTCCTTTTTTTCTTTCTTTCTTTCTTTCTTTTTTCTTTCTTTCTTCTTTCTTCTTTCTTCGTTTTCTTTTTTTCTTTTTTTTTTTCTGTCTCCTCCTTTCTTTCTTTCTTTTTTTTCCCCCGTTCGATTTCTTGTTTCTTTCTCTCCTTTCTTTAGGGTTTTATTTTCACCCTTATTGTCTTCCTTTTTCTCATCTCTCTCGCTCTCTTTCTCCCCCTTTATTCTTTCTTTCCTTCCTTCTTTCTCTCTTTCTTCCTGTCCTTTCTCCACCCTTCCTTCACACACAGACGGAGCTGTAGACATGCGGGCAGGAAATCATGGTTACTTGTCAAGCTTTTCCACATTCGGGCTAGCAAACTTATTCCTGTTTCGTGAAAATCAAACTTGTGTTCAGTTAAACTCCTGGGGTTTCCTGGAAGCAGCGTTTGACGACGGTAGGTTCCGGAACAGGTCCCTGGCCGTCGGCCCCCCCCGAGAGCCCGAAGCCAGTGGAATGCATATGGAGGGACCCAATCAGGATGCTCGCTAGGGGGGATGGCAATATGGAGGAAACCTTTCAACATAAACACACACTCTTTTACCCTCTTTAAACTCCTTTTGTGTTTTCTGGGCTGTCGCTCCCTCGCCTACTCCTTTTCTGGGCGGCCTGTCTTAAA
>JADBJO010000315.1:0-10000 GCA_016801955.1 Conus betulinus | reverse complement strand
CCCCGCGCCTGCATTTCGACGCTCCGCCTTTCTATCTCCTCTCTCTGACTCCTCCCTCTGTCCGCCCCACCTTCTTGTCCTCACGGGGGTCATCCCTCGCACTCTTTCTCATCTATTCTCCGCCTCTTGTCCCTCAACTCGCCTCACGCCCCCCTCTGTCGTTAAATTTTATCAAGTTGTCTCCCCCATCCCATTCAAACGCACCTTTTGACATTTTTCGATGGGCTTCCCATGCCACTGTTTCAACACGGGCTTTTTCACCCCCACCTGCGATGCATGGACAGCGTCCATGTGTTCAACCAACGCAACACGTCGGTCGACAATCCCACCCCCCCTCCACTCGCCTCCTCCGCCCCGCCCCCCCCCCCCCCACCCCCGCCCCCCCCCGCACACACACCACACATTCCTCCCCCCCCCCCCCCCCCCCCCCCACACCACACACACCCTTTCCTCCATTCCTCTGCCTGTCACATGACACATGGCACGCGGTGACACACACAACACACAGCCACCCGCTGTCACATGACAGAGAGTGTGACCTGGACCAAGCAGTCATGACATCCCGACCGACACAAACAAAACAGCATCATGGCAGATCGGGCGGTAGAGGTAAGTGCCTTCTACGTTCTACAGGCTGTACATTCAGGAGAAGAGATACAGTAAGTGTCTCCTACGGCTGAACATTCAGGAGAAGAGAGATCTAAACAAGTCACAAAGAAGCGTTTTTATAAAAAAAAAAACAAACAAACCAGTAACCCCCAGTACGTACAGACATATTTGAGCATATTTGCGCGAAGAAAAATTGACCAACTTTGCTCTGTTTAATACTTGATACATGAAAATGACTTTCAGTGACAGCACAACTGTTTATATCATTTAAAACCAAGCAGATAAACCATGTCAACTGTGCTGTTATGTACGACATCTAGTCAAACAAACTGACGGGACATCTAGTCAATCAAAACTGACCACATCTAGTCAATCAAACTGACCACATCTAGTCAACAAACTGTCGGGACATCTAGTCAAACAAACTGACCACATCTAGTCAATCAAACTGAACACATCTAGTCAATCAAACTGAACACATCTAGTCAATCAAACTGACCGCATCCAGTCAATCAAACTGAAACACATCTAGTCAATCAAACTGACCACACATCTAGTCAATCAAACTGACCACATCTAGCCAATCAAACTGAACACAGCTAGCCAATCAAACTGACCACATCTAGTCAATGAAACTGACCTCATCCAGTCAATCAAACTGACGACACATCAATCAAATCAAACTGACCACATCTAGTCAATCAAACTGACGACAACTAGTCAATCAAACTGACGACAACTAGTCAATCAAACTGACCACAATCTAGTCAATCAAAACTGACCACATCTAGCCAATCAAACTGACGACAACTAGTCAATCAAACTGACGACAACTGGTCAATCAAACTGACAATCACGTTGATAATCGTGATGTAATCTTTTGTGATCAGGACTCCACGTCACGATATAATTATTGTGTAAACTATGTCCGCTGCGTTTCTTTCCCCAGACTTCATGAACAAAACCCATCCTCATAATCTCTTGCACTACGGGGGATTAGAAATGGTCGGGTCGACTCAATGAATCATTCACGTTTCTCTGTCACTCTCTCTGTCTGTCTCTCTGTCAATCCCTGTTTCCACGTTCCTTCCACAGCGCCCTCTTCTTCTCTCCCACTCAAACTGCACCGTACTCTTGTCTCTCTCTTTTTCTAATTTTATGAATTAAAAGGAAGGGACTCCACATAAGGTGTCGTGGTGTTTCTGTCTCTGTCGTCTCTCCCGCTTCTCTCTGTTTCTCTCAATCGCTCCCTCCTCTCATCCTCTCTCTCTCTCTCCCTTCTCTCTCCTCTCTCTCTCTGCGTTTCGTCTCTCTCAAGGACCCGTCTCTCTCCTCTCCCCCTCACCCCCCTCCCATCCCTCTCCCTCCGCACTCCACCCTCCCCCCCCCCTCACCCTCCCCTCCCCCCTCCCAGCCCTCCTTCTCCCCCCACTCAAACTGTAACGTTGTCCTGAGAGAATGTGTGGTGTGTGTGGTGTGTGTGTGTGGTGTGTGTGTGTGTGTGTGTTACGCATGCGTGCGTCTCGTGTGCACGTACGGGCGTGCGTGCGTGCGTACGTGTATCTGTGTGCGCGCGCGCGCGCGGGCATGCGTGTATGTGCTTGCGTCCGTTACGTGCGCGCGGGTGTGTGTGTGTGTGTGTGTGTGTGTGTGTGTGTGTGGTGTGTGTGTGTGTGTGGTGAGTGCGTGTGCTTGCGTGCGTACGTGTGTGTGTGTGTTCGTGCGTGCGTATGTGTGCTTGCGTGCGTGGGCGCGTGCATGTGTCCGTACGTGCGCGCGCCTGTGTGCGTGCGTGCGTGTGTGTGTGTGTGTGTGTGTGTGTGTGTGTGTGTGTGTGTGTGTGTGTGTGTGTGTGTACGCATGCGTGCGTGCGTACACGGGCGTGCGTGCGTGCGTACGTATATGTGCGGGCGTGCGCGCGCGGGCGTGCGTATATGTGCTTGCGTCCGTACGTGCGCGCGGGTTTGTGTGTGTGTGTGTGTGTGTGTGTGTGTGTGTGTGTGGTGTGGTGTGTGTGTGGTGTGCGTGTGTTGTGTGCGTGGTGCGTACGTGCGTGTGTGTGTATTTGTGTGTGTACGTTGCTGTGTGTGTGTGTGTGTGTGTGTGTGGTGTGTGTGTGTGTGTTGTGTTGTGTGTGTGTGTGTGTGTGTGTGTGTGTGTGTGTGTGTGTGTGTGATGGTCCCTGTATATAAAGACTGCACACGTTATCCAGAGTGGGACATCAGCTGTCTGTTCTACAGTCCCTATCTGCTTTTATGGCATTTTTGAAATGCATGTGTGTTTCTTTTTTTGCCGTTAAACGAATGGGGATTTTTTTCATTCAAAAAATATTTGTGCAACACCGAGGAAACAAATGAGACGGAATGGCTGGCTGTTCCCAGCACTGCCTGATTCTATCAGCCCTCAGGAGGTCAGTGGTGTAGCTTCCAATATCATCTATTGTATGTAAATGTACGGGAATAATTGTTGTTTTTCTTGGGTTCGTTTTTCTGGAGAGGGCTTTTTATCTCAACGTATTGACAGCCCCCTGAAAGCCCTAAGTGGGTGGGCTGGCTAGCGATAACAGAACCAGGCATAGTGTGTGTGTGTGTGTGTGGTGTGTGTGTGTGTGCGTGCGTGTGTTGCGTGCGTGGTGCGTGCGTGCGTGCGTGTGTGTGTGTGTGTGTGTGGTGTGTGTGTGTGTGTGTGTGTGTGTGTGTGTGTGTGTGTGCGCGTGCGTGCATGCGTGCGTGCGCGCGCGCGCGCGCGTGCGCGTCCGTTCGTGCCTGCGCTTGCTTTCATGCGTACGTGTACGCGTAATCATGCACGAGTGTGCTCTGTAGGAAGAGGGCGGAGGCGCACGCCCATCGCGAAAAGAGAAATTCAGCATTTGATATACGCCCGTCATTGTTGCCAGTGTCTCCAACCTCTCTCTGGGCTGAGGTTCACCTTTGCCGCTTCCCCATTGCACGCTCAAACATTGCATTATTTCAACTGCATGTTTAGTAATGTGGCCCCGCCTCAACGAATGCAACCGAAGATATTCTCCCAGCGCTGTTTTTTCCCCTTTCAAACCCCTGCTTGCTAACTATTTGATTGTGCACCCGTTCATTCCGAATGCAATGTTCCCTTATCTCCGCGTGCTCTTGATAACAAACACCTAATACGAGAGACGAAGGGGGGGTTTGTTTATCTGATGCCCAGCTCATGTAAATGAATATTCATTGGCATCGGAGGAGCAGCAGATTAGACGGCTCGCGTTATTGAAGCAAATGATGTGATTACACGCATACCTGCTTTGGGGAAAAAACCATCTCATTGATAGCCATCTTCAAGAACATGGAGAGGAGGCTGGAAGACAGAGGGAGAGGAAGAGGGAGAGGCAGAGAGGGAGGAAGGCTGAGAGGCTGAGAGAGAGAGAGGAGAGAGAGAGGATAGAGAGAGAGAGAGAGAGGAAGGTGGAAGAGAGAGGAGAAGAGAGAGAGAGAGAGAGAGAGATATAGAAGAGAGAGAGACAGACAGACAGACAGACGGACAGACGGACAGACAGACAGGCATAGAGTCAGAGACACAACGGAAAGAGACACAGGTAGAGGATCGGAAGAGAGAGAGAGAGAGAGAGAGAGAGAGAGAGAGAGAGAGAGAGAGAGCGAGGAAGAGAGCTAGAGAGAGAGAGAGAGAGAGACAGACAGACAGACAGACAGACAGACAGACAGAGGCAGGAAGACAGAGAGACAGAAACAGACAGACAGAGAGACAGGGGAGAGTGAGAGACAGAGGCAGAAACAGAGACATAGATCGTAGACTGAGACAAACGACACCTTTGACAATCAGACAGGACAGACAGACAGTTATGCCACAGAGAGAGGAGAGATAGAGAGAGAGAGAGAGAGAGAGAGAGAGATAGAGCAGAGACAGAGACGCGATACCAGAGAAGAGGAAAGGGAACAGAGAGAGGGAAGAGATAAGAGAGAGAGAAGAGATAGAAGGGAGAGAGGAGAGAGAGAGAAGGAGATAGAGAGAGAGAGAGAAGGAGAGAGAGAGAGAGAGAGAGAGATAGAGAGAGACTCCCATGAATGAGAAAATGAATTACTGGTAGTGTACTGAAAATTCTTTTTCCCCATGTCCTAGAGGAATAAAGAAAACTGACAATAAAAATCAAGTTGTATGAGAGAGAGAGAGGAGAGAGAGAGAGAGAGAGGAGAGAGAGATAGAGAGAGAGAGAGAGAGAGAGAGAGAGAGAGTCGCCAGTGACCTGCACACACGCGCGCGTGTCACAAGTGTTCTGCATTTGCACGCATACGCGCTCACGTTATTCACAGCAAGTATAGTACAGGTTCATACATGTCCAAACAACCGGCTCACTTTTCCATTTTCTACGAGGTCATCCCCCCCACCTCTTCCCACAACTCCCGTCTCAAGAACCAACCCTCTTCTCCTACCAATCAGAACCAGGTCCAGGTCGCCACATATAATACCCCAGCAACAAATGCCCAATCTTATTGGAAGACCGAGGGATGGATTCGTTGCTAAGCAGACGCTCATCGCAAGGACAGCAGCAAGCAGCCTGTTGCTACCAGAGCTGTCCACCTCTTTTTCTGAACTTTCTACAGTCAACAAGCGAGTTTTTGTCTTGCCTTGTTTCTGCATCCTACAATGACCAGAGTTCTATCATTTCACAGAGAGAGAGAGAGACTGAGAGAGGAGAGAGAGAGGAGAGAGAGAGAGAGAGAGAGAGAGAGAGAGAGAAGAGAGGGAGAGAGAGAGAGAGGAGAGAGGAAGAGAGAGAGAGAGAGAGAGAGAGAGAGAGAGAGAGAGAGAGAGAGAGAGAGAGAGAGAGAGAGAGAGAGAGAACATGGGCACCTCACCCTGATCAGCGTTGCGAAGAGGCATGCATTGTTTGGCACCGTTTTGGATCCCTGAACGCATCTTTGGCCATTCGGACAGGGGTCAGTCGCGCAGTCACAATTCACATGCCGTGCCTTCATGACATACAACTTCAGTGACAAGTGTTGTACTGGATAGGCAAACATAGATAGATAGATAGATAGATAGATAAATAGATAGATAGATAGACAGAGAGATATACAGAAATATAGATAGGCAGACAGATAGAAACACACTGGCAGACAGATGCAGATGAAGAAATGGATCGATGGGGAAAAAGATAGATGCACATATTAAATTCGTTCAATTCATGTTGATTAGACCAAAGCCGACCTCGAAAAGCCATATTTGGGCTGTCACAATCACTTTTTACACAGATGTAAAACATGGGAAAGTAAGAAAGACCGCAGTCACGAGCCATTGAAAAGGATTGTCCAAAAACGCGATGAAATTTCTTTAAGATATTTCTTCCGTAAATTTTTAAAATCAAATGAATATTGATGTCTTTCAGGAACTCAAAAGTCTCATCAGGTGGGACATCTCTGAACAACATTTTCACGGAGTTAGCTGTAGAGAGATTATGTCTGGCAACAAGTGGTATCCACAGCGGATGGATTCGAAGGATACGATTAGAGAGAATGAGAGAAAGATTTGATAGGTTAAAACAGATACAGACAGGCAGACATTGACAGTCAGATTAGGAACTGGTGCACTGTTCAGTGCTGCGATTTATATACGCAGAACTTTGTCTTGTACTATTCGAGTAACGTTCGTCTTGCAGCGTAGCGTAGTGTAGTGTAGTGTAGTGTAGTGTAGTGTAGTGTAGTGTAGTGTAGTGTAGTGTAGTGTAGTGTAGTGTAGTGTAGTGTAGTGTAGTGTGCTATGGTGATGTGCCTGTCGTGTTCTGCTGCATAGACAGGAGTTGTGTATTTACGTTTGTTCGAAGGTGTGTGTGTGTGTGTGTGTGTGTGTGTGTGTGTGTGTGTGTGTGTGTGTGTGTGTGTGTGTGTTTCTTTTGTTCGTATGTCTTTTCATCTTAACAGCTGGGGGGGGGGGGGGGGGGGGGGGGGGGAGGGGATAGCAGCTAAACGTTTCCTTTTCTACAGAGTGGAAGAATCTGGGCAAGATGTTGAGCAGAGGTGGGAGAGGGGAGGCGGTGAAAGGCAGGGGGGTGGGAGTGGCAGAATAGGGGAAAGGGGGTGAAGGAAAAGTAGGGCAGAGCGTATCTTTTTAAAGCAAAGATTTGTTGTTCGTCGTTTAGAATACTTGATTTTTCCATGCCTTCTTCAAGGTGCTAAGGTGCTTTATTATTTTCAGAACAGGGCCAGTTTGCCGATAATTTTACTTCATCATTTTGAGTGTATTGTATGTGACAATGGTACCAGTATTGCTCAGCTAATTGTGTGTGTGTGTGTGTGTGTGTGTGTGTGTGTGTGTGTGTGTGTGTGTGTGTGTCTGTGTGTCTGTGTCTGTGTCTGTCTGAGTTCACAATTAAGCTGTATCAATCTTTACTTGCATTGTGCATTGGCTTTGTTTCTAATTCATGTAGTTGTGAAACTCAACATTGTTTTGTTGTTGTTGTTGTTGTTGTTTGTTTGTTTGCTTGTTTTTTTTTTTTTTCACTCTTTCTGCGAAATAAATTTGTGCTGTCTGACTCAAATCTGTTAACAAGTTAGTCTATGTAATCACATAGTTTCGGGCTGTCTGTGCGAGTGTGTACTTTTGTACATGCGTACACGCCGCATCTGTTGTCAAGTATTAACGTTGGCCCTTCTCTAAGCAGTATATGAATTAGCTTAAACTAAACTTGCCAGAATGAAAAATGTTGTCGAGACTTCTACTGCCATCCCATTGGTAAAGATGTCATCGAATCGTACTGGCCATAAATACAAGATCACTGTCTTCAGCAACAGTTTCAAATAAACAAAATTGCCCTTCTCAAAAATTATGTTTACTTGCATGCATTGCTTCGCATACAGAGAAAAGACATGTTGGTATGATATTTCATTCCAATATAGTGACAAATGTTAATTACATTAATTTGTGAAGACTGCACCATTTAATGAGATGTGTACAGGGCAGAGCTGCAGATAGAAATAAACATATTACTAAATAAATATAGGATCAACATAGGCCACTCATAGATAAATCTTGCCAAATATAACTAAGTAAGACAAGGTGACTTTATAACTTACAGTGAATCAAACAAGAAAAGCATCATTGAACTGACACTTCAGATAGGCCTACTAGTTTTAGTATATCACCACACACAAAAATCTTACAGAAAACTGGGGAAAAAAATTTACGTTGTTGTCAAAATAATAGAAAGTTCGTTCTATTCTTGGGAAAATCCAAGATGGACGTGTCAACCCGCGAGGTAAGGCGTCTTAGATGTTACATCCGATAATCGTCATCAGATTCAACATTGTTGGTGACGTATGTTTAGAAACGTCGGCGTTGAAGCGTGAGCTTTCAAGATTGTCAGAGGAACGCTGATAGCGTGCAGATGGGTGCAAGAGTGGTGAGTGAGAGAAAGGGGAGGGAAAGAAAAAATTAGGGAGTGTGTGAGTGAGAGGTGAGTGAGTAGGGAGGGGGGAAAGGGGAGCAGGCGGTGGGGTACTGCAGGTGCTGATGTCAAGGTCAGGGTATTGCTGCTGTCTTTACTGGTGGTGAGTGGAAAAAAGAAAGAAGGTATGGCCGAGATAGGGACAGCAGTGGGGAGGGGAAGGGGTGGGGCAATGGAATGGGGGGGGGGGGGGGGAGGAAGACGTGACTGTGGTACTGCGGGTATCTGCGGAATACAAGATAAGAAGTGACCAATCAAAATGAGTATGCTGTTTTAGTAGTATCCGGCAGCTGTGCATATTTTTCAGGTTGAATATCTTTATATTGATCAGCAGGATTCTTCTACAGTTGCCATATATGTCTAGCCTGATACATGAACATGAAATGATCTGTTGTTTTAATTTGTGTTCCTTTTCATCTTTTCCAAAAATCATGTGTACCTTCAGCAACTTAATACTGGTAAGCATTCAAGATTAGAAGAGACTGCTAGCTTTTGAGGAAGTGGAGTGTAGAGGTGACAGTCTTTTGCATCATGAGCATTTTGAAATTTCATTCCTTTTGTGGCGTTTTCACGTCGTTCACGCATTGTGTAATGCTAACACTGCTACACGTCGTTCACGCATTGTGTAATGCTAACACTGCTACACGTCGTTCATGCATTGTAATGCTAACACTGCTACACGTCGTTCACGCATTGTAATGCCAACACTGCTACACGTCGGTCACGCATTGTAATGCCAACACTGCTACACGTCGTTCACGCATTGTAATGCCAACACTGCTACACGTCGTTCACGCATTGTAATGCCAACACTGCTACACGTCGTTCACGCATTGTAATGCCAACACTGCTACACGTCGTTCACGCATTGTAATGCTAACACTGCTACACGTCGTTCACGCATTGTAATGCTAACACTGCTACACGTCGGTCACGCATTGTAATGCTAATACTGCTACACGTCGTTCACGCATTGTGTAATGCTAACACTGCTACACGTCGTTCACGCATCGTTATGCTAACACTGCTACACGTCGTTCACGCATTGTGTAATGCTAACACTGCTACACGTCGTTCACGCATTGTGTAATGCTAACACTGCTACACGTCGTTCACGCATTGTGTAATGCTAACACTGCTACACGTCGTTCACGCATTGTGTAATGCTAACACTGCTACACGTCGTTCACGCATCGTAATGCCAACACTGCTACACGTCGTTCACGCATCGTAATGCCAACACTGCTACACGTCGTTCACGCATCGTAATGCTAACACTGCTACACGTCGGTCACGCATTGTAATGCTAACACTGCTACACTGAAGATGAGAGACTGATCTGTGGAAAAAGGCAAAACTTAAATGAGGCAGGAATAGTCATTCAAGAACAAGTAGGGTACTCTTGCTCCCTTGATGACGTAAATAGACGCCCATAACTCCAAACAGATGCTGCTTACGACACACAATCGTTTAGCAGAATAGACAAGACAGAGCATACAAAACATACAAGGAGACACTCCTGGAAAGGAAGAAGGGCAGTAGCTGAATCAAAAGCAAGAACAACGGTCACAACGATTATTGTAATGTGAATACCGTGTTTCGACAAAAAATAATCTCTTCCTCTGATTACCATCATTAATAACATAAGTGAAATTATTTGCCTTAGTCTCAGTGACATCTCCTGACTGAAAGAACAAGTTGACATCGTTGTCACAACAGAAACAGCAGCAACAACAACAACGAGGCTTACCACTACCGCCAGAGTCAAAAACCAGCACGACCAGCGCTGTCTTCATCTTGACCTCAGTCTCGGCCTGTCAAGGTTCTGCTTTGTTGATGGCTCGGTGTTCGTTCAGGTGGTGACCTAAGAGGCGATTACCTTGATGCCCAGACTGCCGTCGTCTTTTATAGAGAGAAGGGCGGGCCTGAAAATAGCATTCATATGATTTGCATTTTGTT
>JADBJO010000314.1:792500-797500 GCA_016801955.1 Conus betulinus | reverse complement strand
AAGCCTTGCACGCCAATAGGCGAAGGCCCTGCACGCCAAGAGGCATAAGCCCTGCACGCCCAAGAGGCGAAAAGCCGTGCACATTCCAAAAGGCGGAAGCTGTGCACGCCAAGAGGCGGAAGTCGTGCACGCCAAGAGGCGGAAGCCGTGCACGCCAAGAGGCGGAAGCCCTGCACGCCAAGAGGCGGAAGCCCTGCACGCGCGAGAGATTGCGGAAGCTGTGCACCGCCAAGAGGCGGAAGCCCTGCACACCCAAGAGGCCGAAGACCTGCACACTGCCAGAAGCGGAAGCCTGCACGCCAAGATTCAAGAAGATCTGCACGCCAAGAGGCGGAAGCCCTGCACGCGAAACAGGCGGAAGCCCCTTCACGCCAATAGGCGGAAGCCCTGCACGCCCAAGAGGCGGAAGCCCTGCACGCTACTATCAATCCCGACGAAAATGAAAATTGCATCCCATCATGCTTTTAGTTTTCTTGTATTCGCTGGCAATAAGGCGGAACTTCCCATGCACAGTCTTGTCGAACCATAGGCTGAAAAGCCCTGCACGAGCCTAGAATATGAGGAATCCGTTCATGGAACTAGCCTCATGGCTTTGCACTAGCCAAAATGCGGCACGCTGAGCACGCGAACAGTCGAAGAAGGAGTGCTCAAAGCAATTTGCATGCAATAAACGCCAGACGCGGAATCCTTGCACCGCGAAGCGGAAGCTGGCGGGACGGGAAGCCGTGTGCATCCCCTTCAGAGGGCGAGGGGAAGCCCTGCAACGCAAGGATGCGGAGGTGCGGGAAGAACAGACCCACCAAAACCAAAACAGGCGGAAGCCCCTTGCAAAACGGGAGATGCGTGAAAGAGCTCGTGCTGCGGCACCAAAAGAAGGCTTGAAGCCCTGCACACAAATAGAGGCAAAAAAAAAGAAAAGCCGAGAAAATGTATTCGAAAGCCTGCCACGCCTAAATCGAGGCGAAAGCCCCTGCACGCCAAGAGTGCTAAGCCCCTGCACACCAAGAGGCGGAAGCGTTGCACTGCCAATGCTAGTCCGGAAGCCTTGCACGCAAACATGCGTAACGCCCTAAGAACTCCAAGAAAGCGAAAGCCCTGCGACTACGCCAAAGGCGAAAGCCGTGGCACTGCCAAGAGGCGGAAGCTCGTGACACGCCAAGAGGCGGTAAAGCCCTGCACAACCAAGAGGCGGAAGCCCTTGCACGCTCAAGAGGCGTAAGCCCTGCACGCCAAAGAGGCGGAACCCCTGCCCGCCAAGAGGCATGAAGCCCTGCACGAACAGAGCGGAAGCCCTGCACGCCAAGAAGGCGGAAGCCTGCAACACCAAGAAGGCGAAGCTGCCGTGCAATAGGCGTGAAAACTGCAAAAAGAACAGCGCGGAAGCCCTGCACGTAAAAGTCTGAATCGCCCTGCACTAAAGAGTCTTGTCTTGCGCAAGCAACTATCATCCGGACTGCAAAATTGCTCCCATCAGGAGTTTAAAAATCGGCGTCGCAAACGATGCTTACTTTCAAATGTCTCAGTCGGCAAGCCGTGCGTAAAATTGCTAGCCTGCTACTATCAATTATGAATTAGAAATCTTTAAATTTAGGAACCCCTCATGGCATTGCCTTCCTTTTGCCCTCGCTTGTCCCCCTCCCTTTCTAACGGGAGAAAGCTAGAGCCAATGTTGGAATCATTTTACCTGTCCCGCAACATGTAACATTGTGTTGCCTTCCATAAAAGCGAAAAGAAGCATGATTGTGTTAGGAACAGGTTCGATATTTACGGGATTCAAAAAAGAAACAAGCAACTAAAAAAAAAAAAAACCAAACAAAGCCAAAAAAACAGCAAGCAAAAAAAAAAAACCGAAAAAAAACAGCAAAACCAAAAAACAAAAAAAAAAAAAAAAAAAAGAAAAGAAGTATGCAAAAAAAACAAAAAAATATTAATCGGAAGAAAACAAAAAAAAAAACAAAAAAGCAAAAAAAAAAAAAAAAAAAAGAAAAAAAAAAAAAAAAAAAAAAAAAAAAAGAGTAAAAGGAAAAAACAAAAAACAAAACAAAAAAAAATGATGAAACCATAAAACAAAAAAATAACAAAGTAAAAAGAAAAAGGAAATTTGAATTGAACTGGAACGATGATGATTATGTATTAACGGTGAGAACCGTTCAAAAAGGGAACGAAAGAGACGGGGGGGGGGGGGGGGTGGGGGGGGGGGGGAGGGGCTTTTCGTGGCTGATGGGGGGGGGGTGGGGGGGGGGGAGAGAATCAGGATGCAATACCATTGCCAAAGCGACTACTACCCCAAGCATCAACACACCAACCCTCACCCAATCCTCCCAAACCCTCATCACCCAACTTTCATCCTTCCTTCATCCTCCACCTCCTCCACCCCTCCCCCTGCCTCCCTGTCCCGATCAAACGGATCCTCACCAACAAAACCAAAACCACCATGAGGGGGGGACCACAACCACAGCCTTCAACAAACCGCGCCACAACCACCATCATCACCCACACCTCCTCCCCTCCTCCGGACCCCGCAGGCTGATAGAAAGGCTTGGGCAAAACCCGACCCTTAGCGAAATCTGCAAGCGCTTGTAATCCTTGCAGGGCTTGGCAGGAGACGGTGGACTCTGGGCAGTCGTTTCTGGTTGGGAGAAGAGGTAGCCATCAGGGCCACCTGACTGCGAGAGCACGGATGGGACCACACGGTGTAGTGTTGGCGATGTCGGGGATGCAGCAGCAGGCGTAGACGGTGTAGCCGTTGTTGCGAGGCGTTTGGGCGGAGGCTAAGTAGTGAGAGCGCCACTGACCCCCGGCATACATTCTACCAGGTCGTCTGGCCCGATGCCTTCGTGGCCTGTTGTTTTGTTTTGTTTTGTTTTGTTTGTTCGGTTGGTTGGTTTTTGTTGTTTGGGAGTTGGTTTTTTTGTTGTTGTTTTATGTTGTGATGGTAAAATACGGGAGAAAATGATGAGATAAAGGTGACCGAGTCACTGGCACTTGGAGCGAAAAAAGGGAGGATCAGTAGAAGGAACTGTACTTTGAAGACGACAAAGAACACACACAACCACACACACACACACACACACACTACACACACACACACACACACCACACAAAAGGCACACCACCACCACACCACCACCACCACCACCACCACCACACCACCACCGCTACCATCACCATCAAATTCCAAAGCGAACAAATATCGCTTGTATGGGTAATTTTTGTTCGAACGGCTGTTTTGTTTTCTTTTCTGCTCGATAATTTCTTTACCAATTGTATATTTACCCTTCTACTTCCCCTAACCCAAATAAAGCGAAATAAAACAGCTCAGCAGCAGCACAGCAGCAGCAGCAGCAGCAGCAGCAGCATCAGCAGCAGCATCACCTGAGCAGCAAGCCATCATGCAAGTTGCAACCACCCACGAACCCCACCACCACCACCACCAACTTCCACCACCACCCCAGCAAATACATTAATAACGACATCAATAATAAGTTGGTAAACGATACAACAACATCAACAACATAGCTCACCAAAACCACCCCCCAACCCCCCGGTTGCCCCCCAACCCCCACAGCCCCCCCCCCCGCGCGCCCCCCACAAAAAAAAAAAACAAAAAATCATGACATGTTTAGCAGAGTTGTGATGATTCTTATGGCAATTTGTGTCGTTTTGTTTGTTTCTGAATGTCATGATGCCATTTTAATTCGGTCTTCCTAATAGTGCGCATTAAACACACGTCACAGCAACAAGAACAAGAAGAACATCAAGAAACAATAAGAACAAGAATAACAACAACTAATAACAAAGACAACAACACCCGCAATGAACATTCTTCGTACGAAAAAAAAACAAAACAAAAACGATCCTCTTTTTCTTTCTTACAGCCCATCAGTATACTATGCTAGATGATTCCAAGCATAACCGATCAGAATGAGGAATGGGACTATTTGGGGAAGATCATCAGATACAAATCAGGTTTGCGGGTGAGCCTCAGGGCTTGAATTTGGTAGCTTCGTAAGATCTCAGGTGTATGGGTAGTCCATGTCGAACTATTTCTTCTTAATGACAGATCGCTACGGATTCTTAGAAAATGAAATGACTAGCTATGGAAAGAAGTGGCGGGGAGGGGGGGGGGGGGGGGGGATATGGAATTGAGGTGCAGGGAGGGCAAGGGCAATGACGGGGGGAGGGGAAGGGGAAGGGTGCAAAGTATGAGCTGAATTGAGTTTTCATATTAGTGCCTACTGTGTCTCAAAAAATGTTTGCGATGCTTCAAAACGCTGTCATAGTGCTAGTTTAATGCATGTGTGTGGGTGTGTGTGTGTTTCGCATGTGTGTGTGTGTGTGTGTGTGTGTGTGGTGCCGTGTGTGTTTGTGTGGTGTGGTGAGCATGTGATCGCCGTGACCGTCTCGCGCGCGTGTGTGTTGTGTGCTAGCGTGCGTGCGTGTGCGTGCGTGCGTGCTTGCGTGCGTGCGTGTCCGTGAGCGGACGTGCCAGTCGTGTGTGTTGTGTGTGTTGGGTGTTGTCGTTGCCCGCTGTGCATGCGTGTACATGCGTACGTTCGTGAGAGAGAGAGAGAGAGAGGCAGAGAGAGAGAGAGAGAGAGAGAGAGAGATGCCAGACCTAATGACAGACAGGCAGAGACACCAGCAAGTAGAAGATATAAAGTACGCACCTGTAAAGTGAAGAAAGACAAACGAACCCAATCATGAGCAGAAGACAGAGGAGAGAGACAACCAAGGCCAGTAAGAAGCACCGGCGACGTCGGTGACGTCGATTATCTCCCTTGGGGCTGTCACGCTGCTCTCCTTTAGTGGGGATCTTCATTTTCCTTGTGTGATCTACATTTAAACCACAACAAAACGGCGAAAGAAACATTGACCTTTGAAACAAGGAGCAAGACAAAACAAAAACAAGAATGGTATAAAAGCCACACTGAAGAAGAAGAAGAAGAAGAAGAAAGAAGAAGAAACTACAACTATTCTAGAGTTTTGCGACCCCCCTT
>JADBJO010000314.1:777500-787500 GCA_016801955.1 Conus betulinus | reverse complement strand
AAGTGTGTGTGAGAGAGTGTGTGTGTGAGAGAGAGAGAGGTGTGTGTATAGATGTATACAACACACACAGAGATCTCTCTCTCTCTCTCTCTCTCCTCTCTCTTCTCTCTCTCTCTCTCTCTCTCTCTCCCTCCTCACACACACACACACACAGAGGCATGTACGCGCGCTGCGTGTGCGCACGCACCCAAAATACATTTCCTCATGAAGGTCAGCTCACCTCACGTATGAATGTAATACGAAATGCGTGACTGAACATCATACAATGTACTGACCCTCAACCTAGATACACATGAGTGTGTACGACAGAGGTACTACTACTACTAATCCCCTTCAAAAACCTTTTGCCTCTCTCACCCCTGCCCCCCCCTCCCATTGCTCTCCCGACTCTCCCCAGCCCCCCCTCTCTTCAGCCCCCCCCCCCCCCGCCCCTTCCCATCCCTCCTCCCTCAGCTGTCTCCCAATCTGTTCATCGACCCGCTCTGATCTGGGCAAAAGAAACACTCGGACCATGTTATCAGAACAAATGCCCAGATTTCATTCAACCAGAGTCGTCCAAGCTGATAACGGTAAGACTAACAAGGCTTTTCCTTGGAACTCTCCGTCACAGAACTCAAAGGCTGTGTGTGGGGTCTGGGGTGTTAGGGTTGTTCTGGATCGGTTTATAAAATGGGTTGCAACTGAGCAGATAGGGAGCTTTTTTTCTTTTTTCTGGTCGAATTCTTTAGATTTTTTTTGTTGTTGTTTTACACCCTAAAAGTTTTGTTTCACAGGTCCTTTTTTTGTTTCTATATACAAAGTCTTAATAATTTTTCTCCAATCAGTTTTTAAACCTCTAGCGTGCGCGTGTAACTGTGTGTGTGTGGTATGAGTGTGTGTGTGTGTGTTTGTGTGTTTGTGTGGTGTGTGTGTGTGTGTGCGCGTGCGGCGTGCCGTTGCGTTGTGGTGAGGTGTGTGTGCGTGCGTTGCGTGCGTGCGTTGCGCGCGCGCGCGCCGTGCGTTTGCAGTGCGTGCGTGCGTGTGTGTGTGTGTGTGTGTGTGTTCTTGGATAGGACCTCTTCATGTATGTGGTGACAGTCCTGAGACGGCTCCTCGTGGTTGGCTGATTATATATAATAATAGGAGAGAGAGAGGAGAGAGAGAGATAGAGGATAGAGAGGAGAGAGAGAGAGAGAGAGTCAGACAGAAACAGGGAAGAAAGGCGCGCGCAAACAGACAGACACAGACAGACACACATTTCATTCTGGCGCACACGCGCTTGCGCGGCGCGCACCACACAGCAACAGACACACAGGACACACAACATCACACACACACACACAGCCACACACACGCGCGCGTACGCCGGCGCGCGCGTTGCTGCGCGCTAAATGCGTGTTGAATCGTCAATAGAAGAACTTTTTTCATTTTCCGTCGAAGTTTACGGCCAGGACGTTGTAAAGCGCTAAGGAAGTGCCCCTGGAACGTTTTTGACTTTTTGATCTAGGTTTCAGCACCACCAATTCGACTGACAAAGAAAACATATTAAAAACTCAGTACTTTTTGGTGCGGGTAGGGGAGGGGGGGGTGGGGGGGGTTGCTGTTATACTATCAGCGCCGCGCCTGCTTTTATGAGGACCAGTCACAGTGTAGGGTGTGCTAGTATTTCATGTCACTTGAAGGGGGGAAAAAAGGTTGTTGTTTCGTTAAGTGCAGCGCAAAGTTTCCTTGCGGTCTTATCGTTTATGTTGCTCAGTGCGTGAAGTAAGCAAAGCTCGTCATCGAAGAAAGGGGAACACGTGTGTGAGGTCACCTTGACGTCTGGCTTGAATAGTCCTCGTTCCTGAATTTCTGACGGCCTTTCCGTCCCTCCACTTTTCGCTGTACCTGCCCCCTTGTAGAGAGAGACAATTACCTTCTATCATCTCCATGCCTACCTTTTTCGCCAGACCGGCGACAGCCGCACGCGCTGCCCAAACATCTACACTCACCCCCACTACCCTCATGCTCAGAGGCGAGGAGTGTTGCGCACTCACACTGTACACCCCCCCCCCCAGCCCCCCCCCTATTACAGATTGTTCGTACACATACTGGTATGACTTTATTCGCGCTTCAAAGGCTGCGCCAGTCTGAATACTCGTTTTCAACCAAGACTTAACATCCACCTATTCCCAATAATTCTACCAGTCTGTTACTTCGATAAAATCACTAAGCACCTACCATCTTATGATGCTTCCCTGCCTCTTTACTCAAGCCACCAAAAACTGAAGAAAGAAGGAGAACTTTAAACTCAGTACTTTTTGTGCAGCTCGGCTCTAGGGGACCCGCCGATACCCACCTCCCCCCACATAATATAACTGTACACCTACGCTTTGAGAGGCCAGCCCCCAGATGCAGTGACCCCGTCTCAAAGGTGCACTTTCGTGGGAAACAAAGGTACTTGTTTTGACGCTACCGGGATTCAAGCCTGCAGAAAATTTCCTTGGCAGTCCTTCTAGTATTGATGTTGCACAGCAGCTGCAATCACCACCACTTCACTCACACACAAACACAAAAACACAAACACACACCCTTGAACGTCACGCCCTCAACACTCCCCCTTCACCCCGCTCCCTTTCCCCCCTACCCCCCTTCGCTCCCCCCTTCCCCCATCATCCCCCTTGTTGTTATCCCCCCCTACTCCCACCCCCACCCCCCACCCACCCCACCCCACCACCCTCTGCCCTGACCCACTATTCCCTTATCCCCCCCCCCGCCCCGTCTCCCCCCTCCCAACCTCCCCCCACTACCCCCACCCGAGTGAGTTGTCCCCACGCTTGTCCCCCCTTCCCCCCCCCCCCCCCACCCCCCCCCCCCCCCCCCCCCCCCCCCCCCCCCTGCCCCCCCCCCCCCCCCCCCTATTAGATTGTTCGTCTTTGTACTTGTCTGACTTTATTCAAGTTCATAAGGCTGTGCCAGTCTTGAATAAAAGTTTTCACCATGACTTACCATCCACCTATCTACCCAATAATTCAACCAGTCTTTACGCTATAATCACTATCCACCTCCGCATCTACTTATCCCAACCACTCCTCTGGTACCTTCCAAGAAGAATATAAAACAAGAAGAAAGTAAGGAGAAACTTTAAGGGCAGCATGAGCCTTGCAGAAGGCCTCCACAGACCCGCCCCCCCCCCCCCCTCCCCCCTCACATAAGTGTTGTACTCCCTTACTCCCTTACGCTTTGAGAGGCCGCATCCAAGATCATGACTCCTAAATGCTCTTCTGTTGGCAACAAATGTACTTTCTTTTGCGCTAACCGGGATTCAAACCTGCAGAAAATATAGTCGTGCAGTTCGTATAGTATTGATGATGCACACAGCAGCAGCAACACACACACAACACACACACACACACACACACACACACACACACACACACACACACACACGTCACACACACGCCACGCACGCGCGCGCGCCGCCACACACTCACACACGCACACACACACACACACCCACACACACACACACACAACACACACACACACACACATGTACAGAGTAGTCCTCCATAAAGGTATGTACAGCGTCCGAACAGCAAATTCCTATAACAACCAGAAAATGGCACTAGCTATGATTCACAAGAAGAAACCAAGTAGCAGCAGAACATGATCAGAAACAAGATTTTCGTACTCCTCCTGCCTGCAGCTCCTAAAGATAACATGGATCTCGTTTGTACCGTAGATGACATAGATTGTCAAATGAACAGAAAAGGCTGAACCGGAGACTGAGTTGCTTTTTTCATCTCCGTCTTAATTACTTTGTGCACATATTCTTGATGATCTTTGCTGAGTCACTGTCGTAATGTTTGCCTGCACTTGGTTTCCTTCACCGCGTACTTGTTCAACACACACACACACACACACACACACACACACACACACGCACGCACGCGCGCACGCACACACACCACACACACACGCACACACACAACACACACACACACACACACACACACACCACACACACACACACACACCACACACACACACACACACACACCCACACGCACGCACGCACGCACGCACACACCACACACACACACACACACACACACACACACACACACACACACACCTATATCCTACATCTAGTTGTCCGTCCGTCTAACTACTTTTCGGAAACTCGTCATCAATACGATGCATTCTGATATGACGTAACTACCATTTGGCACTATGAGAACTCGTGCAAGTTTGTGAGATCAATCGACACAGGTTGTATGAAATTCTATTTTCAGCACATCTGCCGAAAGATAACCCGGGCCCAAATCCCAACTTGATCCTAACCCAGGCCCAAACCCCAACTTGACCCTAACCCTGGCCCTAGCATAATCGAAATAGGTCCCTAACCTAACCGATAGGAAAACCTGAAAACAGAAACAAAAGCAAAAACATCCTTCCTTTTATGACACCCGTTAAAGTGACCTCCCCTGATCATGGCATTTGCATTCCCGACAAACTTGTACATTTGACTGTGTAACATGCCATGGTGAGGAAAGATAGCCGAAATATCAGCAGATGTACACTGTATTTTTGTAAACGTTTTTCAGTTTACAGTAATATGTAAGCACATAGACCTAATCTCTGTCTGTCTGTCTGTCTGTCTCTGTGAAGTGCATACCATTTTGAATAAAGATAGCCGAAAACATCAAGAGATAGTACATCATCAAGAGATGTACACTTTTTGATAAAGTTTTTCGATATATGGTAATTTGTAGGCATATATACCCCAATCTCTCTCTCTCTCTCTCTCTCATTTAATCTTTGCCAAGTCAAAAATGTAATAACGGAGTCATTGTCAGCCTGCACTTGTTTTCCCCACACAACAGATTGTGTAATGTATTATTATTTGATCAATCAGCACATCTCTTAGGATATCCAAGTAAAGGCTGTTCTGCGCTATTTTTCGCTGCTGTCAGCACTTTAGATTGACAATGCTAGTATTATTAAACAATAGAGCTCTGACTGTTGACACCTTTTGAACTACCTTGTCTCCTTAAAATGGATCCTCAAGTATAGGGTCAAAGATTTACCCCTACATTTAATACCATTTACATGTTGATTCTAGTGTTTGTTTTTATCTACTCACTTCCTTACAGCGCCTTCTTCTTGGTTTACTTTCCTACCCTTGACTGGCTGGTTTGAGATGCCGTTGGATTCTCTTTTCGAACCCTATCATTTACGGCACCTGAATCATTAGATAAAAGGCCCCTCAGAAAATGATGAACCTGCACTTGGTTTGCCCCCAAGTAATTTGTTATTTACACATACAACACGGCAATCTTCCCCACCCCAATGCACGCACACCACTCTGTATCGCGCTGTTCTCCAGTGACAAGGGTCAGAGTCCAACAAGAGTTATTTTGAGGTTCACTGTTAGTACACAAAATCTTCTTTTACAGTCAGTCAGGAAGTACCATACAGAAAATTTGCAATCAGCGCCTGCGCATCAAAGAGAAATAGACTGTAATATTTCCGGGTTCGAAAGCGGTCCACAGGGCTCAAGGTCCCCCCAGGCTGAAAGTCGTGAGATACGTGGCGGGCTTTAGGGAATGAGGGACCTACACTGTCCTCAGGCATGCGCAGTGAACGGTCGGTTTACGTCAAAATCTGTCTGGATTAAATGAATTGTCTTACTTAGAGTGAAGCGTTGTCTGTGCCGTAGGTTATTGAGCAATTCTGTTGTCTGAGAATAACAAAATGCGTTTCCCATGACGTAAAACTTTCTCTTGTAAGAGATACTGTAAGTCGGGCGGCTCACACTGTTCTAAGAGAGATCAGGTGGGAAGGGGTGGGGGGTGGGGGTGAGAGGGGATAGTGGGCATAGATTTGAAATTTATTATGCGGTTTGAGTGGGACCGATTGGATGGGTTTGTCAAGCGTTTTGTTACAATGCTACGTCTCAGGTTCTACGTTCCAATCTTAGCCCTAACCCTCAGCCCACTTCTAATCCTACATGTACCTCAACTCTCCTTGTAATCCTAACTCTAACCCGATACCTACCCTTCCTAACCCTTCGAACCCTAATCCTTCTAATCTTTCAAATCTTACCCTTAAAACCTTCACCCCAGAACTTGTCGAGCTGGGGGCTTACCGAGTCTGGGAGTTGTCAAAGCGATCTGCAATGAAGCCTAATTGTAATTGTTTGTGTTACTTTAACACTATTCCAGCTGCACCCCCACCTCCCCCCTTTGAAATTATTTCTGTTACAATAGCACTACCCCCACCCCCCTCCCTCCCTCCGTTTTGTGATTGTTTCTGTTACAATATCACTGCCCCCCCCCCCCCCCTCCCTCCCTCCGCTGTTTGTGATTGTTTCTGTTACAATAGCACTCCCCCCCCCCCCACCCTCCCTCCGCTGTTTGTGATTGTTTCTGTTACAATAGCACTGCCCCAATCTCCCCTGCTTGTGATTGTTTCTGTTACAATAGCAGCCCCCCCCCCCCCCCCCCCTCCCTCCGTTGTTTGTGATTGTTCTGTTACAATAGCACTACCCCCACCTCCCACCTCCCCTGTTTGTGATTGTTTCTGTTACAATAGCACTACCCCCCCCTCCCTCCCTCCTCTGTTTGTGATTGTTTCTGTTACAATAGCACTACCCCCCCCTCCTCTGTCCTCTGTTTGTGATTGTTTCTGTTACAATAGCACTACCCCCCACCTCCCCCCTCCTCTGTTTTTGTTGTTTCTGTTACAATAGCACTACCCCCACCTCCCACCTCCCCTGTTTGTGATTGTTTCTGTTACAATAGCACTACCCCCACCTCCCTCCTCTGTTTGTGATTGTTTCTGTTACAATAGCACTACCCCCACCTCCCCTGTTTGTGATTGTTTCTGTTACAATAGCACTACCCCCACCTCCCTCCTCTGTTTGTGATTGTTTCTGTTACAATAGCACTGCCCCCACCTCCCACCCCCCTGTTGTGTGATTGTTTCTGTTACAATAGCACTACCCCCACCTAGCTCTGTTTGTGATTGTTTCTGTTACAATAGCACTACCCGCACCTCCCCTGTTTGTGATTGTTTCTGTTACAATAGCACTACCACCCCCCCCTCCCTCCTCTGTTTGTGATTGTTTCTGTTACAATAGCACTACCCGCACCTCCCTCCTCTGTTTGTGATTGTTTCTGTTACAACAGCACTACCCGGCAGCCTCCTACCCCACCCCACCTCCTGTTTGTGATTGTTTCTGTTACAATAGCACTACCCCCACCTCCTCTGTTTGTGATTGTTTCTGTTACAATAGCACTACCCACACCTCCTCTGTTCGTGACTTTCTGTTACAATCACAAGACCCCCTCCCCCCCTTCCCACTCATCCCTCCCCTCCCCTAGTCTCCCACCTCCCACTCCTACCTCCTGGGATTCTCACCTCCTCCCTCCACCCCCAATCTTTTTCCCTCCCTCCCCTCCCCTCCCCCCACCCCCTCCCCTCTCCCCCTCCCCCACTCCTCCTCCTCCGCCTGTGACGATCTCTAGCACCGGCCTCTTCTCTGTCCACCGTCTGCTGGACATAAGGTCCTCTGAGCAGATCAGCGCGGCACTGGACGCGGGCAGCAGGGGAGGGTGGGGTGGGGGCTGGGGGTGGGGGGAATGGCGGGCACGGCCTGGCGGGCAGCGGAAGGAAGGAGGGCGACAGGCACATCCAGCGATGGTGACAGATCTCAATGACAACTCCAAGGAAACGCGCTGGGAGAGAGAGAGAGAGAGAGAGAGAGAGAGAGAGAGAGAGAGAGAGAGAGAGAGAGAGAGAGGGTGGAGTGAGTGTGAGGAAGGGGGAGGGGTGGGGGGGATTGCGGTGGGTGGTCGGTGATGAGGGGTGCCGTGATGGGGGTGGGGGGGTGGGTGGGGGGGAGGAGGTGGGGGGCGTGGTAAGGACCACTCTCTCCCGCCGTCTCCTCTTCTCCCCGTGAGTTGGTCTTTACTAGCTGATGGTCCCTCTCTCCCCCTCTCTCTCTCTCTCTCTTCTCGCGTCGCGCGCGTCCCCTTACTCCCTCCCCCTTCCACCCCCTCCCCCTCCCTGTCATCCCCGTCCCCCTAAATACTGATTCTTTCATTCCCCTCCTTCGCCGGCGCGTGCGCACGAAGATACACACACACACACACACACACACACACATCGCCAACACAGCAGCGATGGCGACGACGGACGACGGTTGTCGTGGCGGTGGCGGCGGCAAGTCTTTGAAGCCCTAGCCCTCTTCCCCCTGTCACGCGCAATGGGTCCAGCCGGCGGTCGACTCGCTGAAGCCTCTGTGAGCGACGTATTTGCATTTTTGCAGCAGTGGCACATCACACGCACAGCCGAGCACAACACGGCACGGCACACAGGCAGCAAGCAAGCAAGCAAGCAAGCAGCAACAGCAGCAGCAGCAGCAGCAGCACTAGTAGCAAGCAGCAGCAAGCAGCAAGGCACAGCAGCCGATAGAAGTCAATCCGCACACTGCTCTAAGAGCTAGCTACCCGTGCCCATCTCTGACCATGTACCTCAGCAAGAGACAGAGAAAGAGAGTGAGGGAGAAATAAAAAAAAATAAAAGGCGAGACTGAGCCTGCTAACGGCTCGGGCTGGGAAGAGAGAAGAAAAAAGTAGACCGTAGACCCCCAGCCAGCAAAGTGATGGTGGTAGGTGGAACGTGAGTGAGCCCGAGGAAGGAACGAGGGTGGGGGGAAGTGAGGGTGGGGGGGTCGCTATTCTCACGTCTTGTGCCGCTGACGGGGAGAGAAAGCAAGCTGCACGTGAAACTGCTTTGGACATCCGGAACCAACATGGCGAGAGCGCGCGCCCGACTCTGCCACCGTCGCAGAAGGTGCTAATCCGTTTTGGAGGAGGAGGAGGTCGAGGAGGAGGAGGAGGAAGAAGAGGAGAAGAAACACAAGAGCGGAGCGGAGAGGAGACGCAGGGGGCTGCTTCGATGAAGTCACGGTGGTTTTGAAGTAAACGCCTGATTTTTTTTGTTGTTGATTTGTTGTTATTTGTTTTTCATGTACGACACTTCCTAGCCTTCATAGTCTCTACTACTACTGCTACTACTACTATAACTACTACTACTACTTCAACTACTACCATCACTACCACTACTGCCACCGTCAGTGCCAGGAAAGGAGGAAAGAGAGGGAGAGAGGAACCACAGAAGAAGAGTGCGTGTTGGATGTGTGTGAATGTGGAGCGCGTGTGTCGTCATCGAGAGAGGGCTGCTGTCTGTAAAGCGGGGATTTTTTCTTGTGCCCAGCCTTATTGCTGTTTGCATCGTGCTGCCTGCCTGCTGGTCATTAACATTTTTCACTGTCTTCTGCTCGGTCCGTCTGCCTGACCTACTGTGCTTTGGTAGTAGGGGTCTCTCTCTCCTTCCGCCTGTGTGTGTGTGTGTGTGTGTGTGTGTGCGCGCGCGCGCGTGTTGGCGCTGTCTCTTGGGAGACTGGGGATTGCGGGGTTTTGGAGTGTGGTAAGAGCTGACAGTGCGGGGGTGGGGGGAAGGGGAGCGGGGAGAGGAACGAGAGGGAAGCGTTTGTTGCCCTGATGACGCCATAGTCTGGGAGATCCAGGAAGCGACCCGGAGTGTGTGTGTGTGTGTGAGCAGACACTGAGCGGGGGTGGTGCCTCTGTGTGTGTGTGTGTGTGTGTGTGTGTGTGGGCAAAGCAGGAGGTGACGTCAGGTCACTCTCACACACAAGGACGCGCGCATCTGTGGCATTCACAAGAAGGTCACAGCCGTCGATATCTTGTCTTTTACCAGCGAGGATGTGAGAGAGACCAGCCCCCATCGGGAACATGGGTTCCGTCACGATCGAGCCAATGGATCTATCACCATAATTTAGTCACGAACAAGGACAGCTAGTCAGAAGGTCATTGAAGAATCACTATTTGAAACACAGACGTGCAAGCCACTCTGTCCGCCGCGGCATCAGAGACAGTCGGCAAGGGGGGGAAAAAGGAAGAAAAATCCAAATCCGCCAGCACCATTCCGGGTCCTGTATTGGGCATGA
>JADBJO010000314.1:765000-772500 GCA_016801955.1 Conus betulinus | reverse complement strand
CTCTTTAAAAAAAAGATCGTAAATCTTTGCCATGTCATTGCTGTAATGAAGGAGGTATTGTTACCCTGTGCTTGTCCCCCCCCCCCCCCCCCACACACACACATTCACTCTCTCTCTCTCTCTCTCTCTCTCTCTCTCTCTCTCTCTCTCTGTGAAAAAGTGCTGATGTACAGATGCTGAATTTACCAGACGTTGACTGGCTGCGATGTGAAAGGCAACATCGCTGTTTGCCTGAAAAAGTCAAGTAAATTATATACTGATAACTGATAGGAAAGAGCTGTCAAGATAGCCAGATCAAAGATCGGCCACTCTCTCTCTCTCTCTCTCTCTCTCTCTCTCTCTCTCTCTCTCTCTCTCTCTCTCTCTCTCTCTCTCTCTCTCTCTCTCTCTCTCTCTTATGCTCAGAAGTATGACAGAACCGACCGACATACAAGGTAACTAGCATCGTGATTTCCTATTCTATACACAAGCGGCACTCTTTGGTGGTTGTTCAGTAACGTTCCTCCAACTCCTCTGTCGATGTTTGACATCCTGTTCCTTAAATTAATGAATACAAATGACATATTAACCTCAAATTGCTTTGAACATTGCTGATGAGATCATCATTTCAATGAAGCCATTTTCTCCCCCGCCCCCCCCCCCCCCCCCCCCCCCCCACACACACACACACATCCACACTGAGACGGAATCTTTGCTTCCAATGTTAAAATCAATTGCAATCAAATCAATCAACTTTTTATGTTGCAATGACATTCGTTTCGCATTGACAATATTAATTGCAATTAAATGAACGTCAATTTTCTTTTATTTCAATTAGGGTGCTTCTGATCCCTTGACGAAAAAAAGGAGCCAAAGGCCGTTACTCCAAGTTAATTGAGATTGTGGTACCATTTCGCCTAGCACATTTTCAGACACAAGACACTTTGAACAAAGAAGGAAACATCCCTCATCTCTCTGTTTTTCTTTTTCTTTAGTAAAGTCGCCCCCGCCCCTCCAACCGAAAAAAAAGGAAAAGAGGCAAAAACTTCAGTACCGATGTTAAGGAAAGTGGGTGGAAAGATGAGCTGGTGCCGGAGACAACTCCATGAAAATTGGGTGGGGATTCTTGGTGGGGATTCGGATCAAAAGACGGATCAGGGATCTGTTTGACCTCGGCTGGGGTCTGCGCTCTCCCTAGAGCCCTTCTCCTTTGTGAAAGGAAGTGGAGAAAGATGAAACAGAGAAGTTATTAAAGGGTGTTTAACCTGTAAAGGCAATTCATGAAACGGTCGACTTTTATTGTTAGGCATTCCTGTGAACTGGCTGGATTGATCAGATGCTTCGTGTTTTGGGCGGTGGGCACTGCCGATACATTGGAAGCCTGCAGGCTCCTCAGGCAGTCTGCGACAGGTGGATTGTCTTGAACACACACACACACACACAGAGAGAGAGAGAGAGAGAGAGAGAGAGAGAGAGAGAGAGAGAGAGAGAGAGAGAGTGCCTGCAATTAATCAATAGATCAATCAAACCATCATGTACGTGCCTGCAGTTAAATCAATAAACCATTCTAATCCATCATAGCATGTCTGCAGTTAGTCCGCTACTGTATATGTGCCTGCAATTAGTTAATCAGTTCATCCGCCTTAAATAATCAACGAGTTTGTTTGTCGAACATGTACATGCAGTGTATAAATGAATCAGATAATCCGCTTTATGTATGCCTGCAAATAATTAATGAATAAACAAGTTCGGCATAGTACGTGTCCCTTTGATTAATTCTTTGACACAGCGTTCCTAAAGTTGCCCAATGAACATTAAATCCACGTAGATGCATTTAGTTAATGAACTGATGGTTTCAAACGAAGTGACTGAGGGCAGAAAATGAAGCAAATTTTAGAAAGAACTAAACAGCCATGTGGTCTCTCGTTATTCGTTTTCGCTGTCCTACTTGCTATTTGTTTTTGTCTGAAGAAGACCCAAGAGTTCGAAATGCATTGTGTTTTGTCCTGTAATATGTCAGTATCTGTGGCGGTAACTAACCCCTTTTCTTTCTAAATAACGAACTTGAACTGATGTTAATGAACTGATTAGTCCCTCATATGTATGCTTCTAAATGTCTATGACTGTATGAATATACGTATGTGCCTGCGTGCGTGTTTGCATGTATGTATTTGTGTGCATGTATGTATTTGTATGTGTGTGTGTGTGTGTGTGTGTGAGACAGAGACAGAGAGAAATGTAGATTAAAGATGGGAATCTAATGCAGGCGATCAATTCCTCCGTCATTAAGACTATGACCTGGTAAGTAACTGTAAATGAAAATAAGTTGGGGAAAGGGAGGGGGGGGGGGGGGGGTGTTATATCAGGAAGAAAGTGAAAACACGAAACTATTCGCGAGAAGCATAATTATAGAAAGAGTCAAAGTATCTCTTGACGTTGAAACCAATTTGTCGCCTTTCAAGACTTAACTTTCGTCCCCTGGCTCAGACTCATCAGTGCGGTTCGGTAGGTAGAATAAGTCTCTTCTTAGTGTCAAAGAGAGATAGATGACCTGCTATAATTCCATGGTATTCTCACCCACCAAGGGTTGTAAAACAAAATGCAACAGTCTCCCACAAAAGGCAGCGAAAGGCAGAAAAGAGAAATGAGATGAATGTATGATAACAAAACAAGTTGCATAGAACTGAAATGAAAGGTTAAATATGATCAAGTATGAGAGGAAATCTTTGAGCCCACGCTTAAGCATCCAAAAGAGGCAGCAAGGGAGGTAAAAACGTGTAATCGGTCTGAGTCAGCTCCCTTGCTTTGAAGACCCCAGCAGTGTCATTTACGTCAGTGCTGGCAATAGCGAAAGAACCGTTGCAACGTCTAAGAACCGTGCAGAACAGCCTTTACTTGTATCTTCTGTATATCACAGTGTATTATATTATCTTCAGTATATTATAGTGTATCTTCTGTTTATTTCAGTGTATCTTCTGTATGTCATAGTGAAAGGCAGTCTGAGGCCGATTTATCAATTAATGAAAACCTCCTCCTGATGAAGCCAGTGACCTTAATGACAAAGACTGGAAGAGCACCGCTAGTCTGAAGGTATTGTCTTTGGCATTTCCTTCACTGGAGCCCTGCAGGCGTTACCACTGGTTAGCATTTATCCGTCCCATGCCATGGAAAGATAGAGGGTAAAAGTGTGTGTGTGTGTGTGTGTGTGTGTGTGTGTGTGTGTGTGTGTGTGTGTGACATTTTGTATTTGGGTCGAGTTTTTCTACATGTGGTCTATCAGGTTGTTTTCTAATAAAGGGCTGTGTGTGTGTGTGTGTGTGTGTGTGTGTGTGTGTGTGTGTGTGTGTGTGTGTGTGTGTGTGACATTTTATTTTCGGGTCGCATTTTTCTGTCTGTAGTCTAACAGCTTTTTTTTTTTTTCTATAAAGGCCAGAAACTTCAATTTTGCTAGAGTGGTTTGCTCTTTATAAATGTTGCATTGAATTGATGCCATGATGATAATGATGATGATGATGATGATAATGATGATGCTGATCATGAAGATGATCATTATTATCGTTGTTGCTTGGTTAAAACGGTTAGATCGCTCTCTTCGTAGAGAGCACGTACTTAATATAATGTTCTCCTCCCACGCCCCCTCACTTGCCTTTCCTCTGCGTGAGTAGTTACAGATGCTGATCAAAGGTAAAGTAACGCCTTTAACTTTTCTCCCTCCCTCCTGGAAAAACGAAAACAAAAGAAATTGCCAGGAACTATTTTCTTATCACCATCGACGGGTTTAGTGTAGGAGGGAAGAGGCGGTGGGAATAGGGGGAGGAGAGGTAGGGGGTGGGAGTGATAATGACTGTCATGTCACGAACAGTGGCGGCCACCGCTCCTATTCTGATAGGTTGAAAGAAAAACAAAAGATTAAAACAGGATGAAAATAAGGTTCATAGCAATTAGTTACGACCCATCCGTTTAGTTGCTGGTATGTCAGTAACATGCAGGCTGTGGCAAATCAGACGTTAGTCTCACCTACTTTCCACGTCTACAGGGAATGTTGGGATATGTTGTATGGTACTGTCAAACTTCCCGCTACACCATGTTTCTCTGTCGACTGTGTATTAGTAGGTTGCATTCTGAGAGGGAGGGAGGGAGGGAGGGAGAGAGGGATGGAAAGTGGGGGGGGGGGGGGGGGGGGGGGGGGTTTGACAGGAAAGACATACTGAAAACGTAAACGTTTAGACCATAGTTCCTTTTCATGGAAGAGCTCCTGTCGAAAAGTTTACTTTTCCAAACTGTCTCTTAAGGATCCCACAGCACTTTTTCACCTGCAACATCACTTTTCCTGAGCACCAGGATCCTGCTGTAACCAGACATTTTTCTTTTCAAAACAAAACAAAACAAAAAAACTTTAAGACCCAGATGACAAAGAACCTGCTTTGTCGTGGTGGCCTTTCTCTGAAAGGGGGATTGTCACGTATGCTGTCTCCGAGACGAAGCGATTTTTATTGTGATGGACAAGGGGCTTAGTAGGTGCTGGTTTGAGCACGTTGGACCAGAACAGGCACCGCTGGATACTACCGAAGTGATTCGGTAGTACTGCAGTGTCTTCTTCTGGTAGGGTGCCTTCTGGCGACTTGATATTGACTCATGATTGCTCACATGGGATTGCCGACATTAGGGGATGTAGTGCTTGTCGAAGAAAAGAAGCGAAAGAAAGTCTAGAACATGACATGGAGAAGTACAGGGTGGAAAAAAGGAGAGGAGTGCTCTGGTTAATATTACTCTATCACCATCGCGCCATGATAGGGTCCCGTAGTCAGATGGTTACGTTTGCTTGCGGAGCTGACGGTTGTGAGTTCGAACCGTTTTTTTCATTTCGGATCAAAGATCCTTCAATTCACACAGCAGTGAATGGGTACCTGATTCACTCCAGGGAATGTGAATAGGGATCGAAAGAAAGATGGGCTTCGCCGTAGGTCATAGTGGGCCCCAGACACGGTGAACCTCTGACATTGTACCGCCCCTACAGACGTAAGGTTGTGGGACTTTTAGCATTTACCCTTAACCTCGCCACTCCATGGCGTGCTCTGGTTAATATTACTCCAGCACCATTCAGTACATCGGTATATGTTACCCCACCACCATCGCATGCTGTGGTTAATATAATTCCACTACTGTCGAGTGCTCTGGCCAATAATACCCCAGCACCATCGCGTGCAGTGGTTAATAATATAACTCCACTACTGTTGAGTGCTCTGGCCAATGATACCCCAGCACCATCGCGTGCAGTGGTTAATATAACTCCCCTACTGTTGAGTGCTCTGGCCAATAATACCCCAGCACCATCGCGTGCAGTGGTTAATATAACTCCACTACTGTTGAGTGCTCTGGCCAATGATACCCCAGCACCATCGCGTGCAGTGGTTAATATAACTCCACTACTGTTGAGTGCTCTGGCCAATAATACCCCAGCACCATCGCGTGCAGTGGTTAATATAACTCCACTACTGTTGAGTGCTCTGGCCAATAATACCCCAGCACCATCGCGTGCAGTGGTTAATATAACTCCACTACTGTTGAGTGCTCTGGCCAATAATACCCCAGCACCATCGCGTGCAGTGGTTAATATAACTCCACTACTGTTGAGTGCTCTGGTCAATAATACCCCACCACCATCGCGTGCAGTGGTTAATATAACTCCACTACTGTCGAGTGCTCTGGCCAATAATACCCCAGCACCATCGCGTGCAGTGGTTAATATAACTCCACTACTGTTGAGTGCTCTGGCCAATAATACCCCACCACTATCGCGTGCAGTGGTTAATATTACTCCACAACCGTCAGGTGCTCTGGCCAGTATTACTCCGCTGCATCACGTTCTCTGGCTCATTTTACCCAACCACCATCGAGTGCGGTGGTTAATATTATTCCATCATTATTGCTTACTCTGGGTGGTATTACTTACTTCCACATTACCGCGTGCGCTAGCACATTTTACTACATCACATTTCGTGCTCTAAGTAATTCTGCTCCTCCACCCCGCCGGTTCCGGCTGATTCTGCTACACTTCCACTGATTGCTATGGGTCATTTTACGCTTGCTTCACTCCTGACACTATCGCGTGTTTTAGGAAAGATTTTCAATCGAAAAACACGTCTCCCTAAACAAATCTGCTCACGAAAATCACCAAAAAGCCTCTCCAATGAAATCTGCTAAAAACAAAGTCACCAAAACGTCTCCCCAAATAAATCCGCTCACAAATGTCAATGAGAAGTCTCCCTAAACAAATCTGCTCACAAAAGTCACCAAAAAGTCTCCCCAAATAAATCTGCTCACAAATGTCACTGAGAAGTCTCCCCAAACAAGTCTGCTGATAAAAGTCGCCAAAAAGTCTTTGCAGACAAATCTGCTCACAAAAGTCTTCAAAAAGCTTCCCCAAACAAAGCTGCTTGCAAAGTCACTGGGAGGTTCTGACGATTGTGGTACCTCTGTGCAAACTGCAGGAAGTCGGTCAGACACCTGCCCATGGAGACCCGAACGCATCATCAGGATTCACAGTTATGATAAAGAAATAGAAGACGATGCTGGCATTCAATCATTCTTTCAAGATTCTGTGGCCGAAGGTTGTTGGCATAATCATGACAGGCTCTTGGGCGCTGCCACGGATCTGCGCAGTATGCAGGGAGTGCTGCCACGGCTTGCCCAGTCCTTCAGGTTGTCTGTCCAGGATTTCTGTGGTCAACCTTTCGGGCTGCCCAGGCAACACAGAACCCAGGGGATGGCTCCCGGGAACGGGGAGTCATGATGTGTGATTTATACAGCGCGAGCAGAGATTCCTGACTGCCTGCGTCTTGATGTTCTGATTTTTCTGATTCTGGCATTTGAATGAAGAGATGCTGAGGTACTTACTGTCAGAAGCATTTGATCTTCGAGCGTCTTCAGTGTTTTGC
Source organism: Conus betulinus (assembly GCA_016801955.1). Classification (NCBI taxonomy): domain Eukaryota; kingdom Metazoa; phylum Mollusca; class Gastropoda; order Neogastropoda; family Conidae; genus Conus; species Conus betulinus. The sequence goes on along the minus strand of JADBJO010000314.1, from coordinate 765,583 downwards.
CTCAGATCTACTGTCAGCCATCATCAGCTCTCGGGTTCATAGAGAAGGATAGATAACACCAAAGGCTCGTAGAGATAGATCATATTGGGAAGGGGATCAACCTGCTCTTACAGGCTGTGATTCGGAGTCTTGTCAAGGCAGACATAGCTGGACCTCGCTTGATATTATATATATATATTTTTTTTTATAGTACCCTGCTTTGCATAACTTCATCCACATAACGTATTTCTGTGAGAAAGTCAGGATGCTTTCTCCAGGAAGTGCCTGGTGCCAGAAAAAGGCGCTACTCTCCCCCCCCCCCCCCCCCCCCCACTGCCTTAACCTGCACCCGTCCCGTCTTTTTTTTTTCCCCAAGTAGCATGTGTTTGTATTTGCATATACCATAACATTTTGCCAGGGGCAGCTCTTGAGTTGCAATGATTTCTTTTACGTGCTTCGCAGTGCAAGACCTCGTTTTCCCGTCTACCGGTCATAACACCAACATGAGATCTTTGTTGAGGTATTATTCTTATTGCGATATACTGTCTACATGAACTTTGGATCCTATACTTAACGTAATCCTTTTTTTTTTTTTCTCTCCCTT
>JADBJO010000314.1:747500-755000 GCA_016801955.1 Conus betulinus | reverse complement strand
ATGCGTCTCTCTCTCTCTCTCTCTCTCTCTCTCTCTCTCTCTCTCTCTCTCTCTCTCTCTCTCTCTCTCTCTCTCTCGTCACGTGCGTGTTGAGGTCGTCATCGATGCGTCTGTTCCTTTTTTGTTCTTCTCTCTCTCTCTCTCTCTCTCTCTTTCTCTATGTCTCTCTCTTTATATGTACTGACTGACAGGGGTCGCAATCGATGACCGTGCGGTGTGATGTGGTATGTGTGGTATGGTTGCGGTTGGAACAGCGGACCGTCGATCTGAGGCTCCGAGGTTCGAGGCCCGGGGTGTTTTTTTTTTTTTTTTTTTTTTTTTTTTTTTTTTTTTCGCGGCTGGAAGTGTGGTCCACTCTCTTAGGCCAGCCTACGTGTAGATCTGGGGTTGGGGGTGGGGTGGGGAGCCTAGGGGCGTTCACAGGCGATAATTGCTGTGTTCCCCGAGGAACAGAGCTATTATCGTCTTTAGATGAGTGGAAACATGGTGCGGTCTCCCAGCTCAACATACGTAGAGACCTGCTTGAGCGTAACAATGTCTACAGGCGATAATAAGCGTTTTCCTCAGGAGCACAGCTGTTATCCTTGAGGAAAACAGCGGAATGGGAAAAAAACAGTTCTCATCGCAGTTATTTCTGAGGAACACATTAGTTATCGTAAGAGTTTAAGAATCACAGCTGTTTTCCTTAAGATAAGAACTATTTTTCCGTGTTCAGCTTAAGATGATAATTGCTTTCCTGTTTGCTATGACGATCACAGTTGCTTTCCATATAATCCGCAGGATAACGTCATAGTTTTCCTGACAAAAATAAGCATTACACCGAGGATAATGGCCACAACAGGCGAATCAGTTACGATGCTTAGGATCACTACGTTTTTCCCCTATTTTTCGCCGTTTTTCTGGAGAAACATCAGTTTTCTCCGAGGTACAGGGGAAAAAAAAAGTTATGGTGCTAAGGGATATTAACGAAAATATTTGTGTTCCTCTGGACAACAAGGAAATCGATTGTGAGAGAAAAGCGGGAAAATAGTTCAGGGAAACAACAACATGACATTGATTTTGCGAAGGGTGAGATCTGTTCCACCCCCCCCAACCCCCAAAGAACAAACAAACAAACAGACAAAACAAACAAACAAAAAAAAAGCAAACCCCAAACAGGGAAAATAGGTTCTATCGACTTATTACACTAACATCTGCTGTAGCAATACTCCGTCATATTCCTTCCCTTCTCTTTTCCGCCACATCCTTCTCATCCCATCTCACCTCAACCTCCATCCCCACGCCCCCCCATCTCTGAAGAGCACACACTCTTTGCGTGAAGAAAGCGCATTCAGAAGATCAAATACGCGCCTATAAAGAGGCTGGGAAACCCAGGCGCGGCCATCAGCAGCCCTTGCAGAGAGCCTGAGAGAACGGTCACAGCTTGAGGGGGAATTGTCAGGAAGTCTTCAGCCGGCTCTTCCCTGGACCACCCCTCCTTTACTTTACTCGGGGAGGCTACGAAACAGATGAGATGGGATGAGAACCATGTCGGTGTTCGTGGGGTCTAGGATTGGAAACAGGAACGTTCCCAGGATGAAACAGGAAACTTGGAGAAAGAAACTAATTGCCCACCTCCCGTCACTGATTCTCTCCCTTTACCGCCCTGTTCCCGCTGAACGAGTGGCAGACTTGAAAAAAAAAAAAAAAAAAAAAAAAAAAAAAAAAAAAAAAAAAGAAGAAAGCCGACGGTTCTTTCTACCAATCAGAACACGCTATATTTTTGGAACATGGGAAATGAAGTAATGGATGAACATAATTAGAAAAGATTTTCGTTGTGATCTCTAGCCGTGAACGATATTTCTGTTATTAGTAACGAACATGGAATTTATTTTTGCTTGTTTGTTTGTTTTTTTACGGAAGGAAGCTAAATCAAAGACAAGGCTGTTCAAAGTTTGTCTTGTTTAAGTTTGTTATCTTTTATTCATGTAAACTGATGCATGCCTTGGGCTACGTCATTCGCAGGACAGTGTTAACTCCCCTCTGATTGGCTCCTGGTAAGTCCGTTGGGTCGTCTTAGTCCAATGTCTAGGCACACAGACCGGCGCCTGATGTCTAGGGGAGAGAGAGAGAGAGAGAGAGAGAGAGAGAGGGGGGGGGGGGGGGGGGGGTGTCCGGTGAGATATTCGCACCGCAAACACGGGACGCACTCAACGCCTACGCACAGTTGCGCTGCCCACAAGATCTTCACTTGATCAGAGACTTGAGGTTGCATGCAAATTCCGAACTGTTACAATTCTTTCGCATTTTCATTGTTATATTTTGGGCGGTTTGTGTGTAATCTCTCTGTCACTGTCTCTTTCTCTCTCTGTCTCTGTGCGTGTGTGTGTCTCTCTCTCTCCTATCGATCTCCCCGTCAATCAATCAATCAATCAGTCAATCGATCAATCAATCAATCAATCAATCTTATATCTATCTATCTATCTATCTATCTATCTATCTATCTAGTTTGTCTGTGTGTCTGTCTTTCTATCTATCTATCAATCTGTCTGTCTATCTATCTATCTATCTATCTATCTTCTGTGTGTCTTTTCTATCTATCTATCAATCAACCAATCTATCTATCTATCAATCAATCTATCTATCTATCTTTACAGAAATGCCGAGACAGCAATATATGGAAAAATAGCGTCAATGTGTCATGTCTATCGCCATTATCGCCGCCACCACCATCATCATCAGGAGCAGAAGCAACATCATCATCATTTTCATGTCTACACGCGATGCTCCTCCTCCCCCCCCCCCTCCCCCACCCCGTCCCCCGTCTCCCGTCCCCTCCTCTCCTTCTCCCCTGCCTCCCACACGCTTTTTCTCACCCCCCCCCTCCCTCTTCCTTTACCCCTCCTCAACCCACCCTCCTCGTCCTCCTACCCCCACGTCCCTGTCTACTGACGACGAACTAGCTCTCAAAGAATGGCCATGACGATAGTGACGTGGGCTGTATTGATTGGTGTGATGTAAGGGCACGTGACTTCGCCTTACCGGCTGAGCTAGCTGGGACTCCCCCTCCCCCCCCCCCCCCCCCCCCCCCCCCCCCCCCTTCGGCCTCCACTTCGAGACTGAACTGACGTCATGGTGCTGCGCGAAGAATTGGCTCACGCATGGCAAACCGGGAGACGAATGACACGTACGCTGCTATAAATATATACAAGCATTTACGGCTTGCAGAAAATACGCGCACGTCTATCCGAGCGTCACGCTGAGTGTGTAAAGAGATGGCCTAAGTGAGACGATCATGGTTTAGGGAAATTTCGGGGGTGGGGGTGGGGAGGGGGGGGGGGAGGGGAGGGGAGGGAGGGGGGGGGGGGGGGAGGGCTCGTGGTTCGAATCTTGTACGGTGTCTTGTCTTGTTTTGATGTTTTTGTTTTTCGTCTTTTGCAGTGTTTTGTGTGTTGGTTTCTTGTTTTCGTTTGTTTTGAGTTTTGTTTTTAATTGTTAATTTTTTTTTTAATTGTCATTTCCTTTCTTGATTCATTTTTTTTTTTTTTTTTTTTTTTTAACCTTTTCTATTATTCCATTGTCCTTTTCGTTCTGATTTTTCTTTTCTCTTTGTCCCCCTCCCTTTCTTTGTTCACTGTCTGTCTGTCTTCTTGCCTGTCTGTCCGTTGTCCATCTCTCTCTCTCTCTCTCTCTCTCTCTCTCTCTCTCTCTCTCTCTGTGTGTGTGTGTGTGTGTGTGTGTGTGTGTGTGTGTGTGTGATTCTTTCCTTTCTTTCTCTCAAGAGGTGGTTTACACTGTAGCAACAATAAGCCATGACCTAGAGTGGAATATATACCAAGGCCACGTAAAAGAGCCCACAGCAACGAAACCAATATCTCTAGATAGAACACAACACTACGAAATGTAACGCAGCACAATACAACACAATAGAACACAGCACTACGAAATGTAACGCAGCACAATACAACACAATAGAACACATCACTACGAAATGTAATAACGCAGCGCAATACAACACAATAGAACACATCTCTACGAAATGTAACGCAGCACAATACAACACAATAGAACACAGCACTACGAAATGTAACGCAGCACAATACAACACAATAGAACACATCACTACGAAATGTAACGCAGCGCAATACAACACAATAGAACACATCACTACGAAATGTAACGCAGCACAATACAACACAATAGAACACATCACTACGAAATGTAACGCAGCACAATACAACACAATACAACACAATAGAACACAGCACTACGAAATGTAACGCAGCACAATACAACACAATAGAACACATCACTACGAAATGTAACGCAGCGCAATACAACACATAGAACACTACGAAATAACGCAGAGCAATACAACACAATAGAACACAGCACTACGAAATGTAACGCAGCACAATACACAACACACAGCACTATAGAAACACAGCACTACGAAATGTAACGCAGCACAATACAATACACACAATAGAACACAGCACTACGAAATGTAACGCAGCGCAATACACACACAACAGAACACTACGAAATGTAAAGCAGCGCAATACAACACAATAGAACACAGCACTACGAAATGTAACGCAGCGCAATACAACACAGTAGAACACAGGCACTACGAAATGTAACGCAGCGCAATACAACACAATAGAACACAACACTACGAAATGTAACGCAGCGCAATACAACACAATAGAACACACACTACGAAACGAAATGTAACGCAGCACAATACAACACAATACAACACAACACTACGAAATGTAACGCGCAGCGCAGTAGAACGGAAGCATGCACATCACAGCGCAGCACAATACAAAACAATGCAATGTGGTAGAGGACAATCAGACCACTGTCAATGAGAGAGAGAGAGAGAGAGAGAGAGAGAGAGAGAGAGAGAGAGAGAGAGAGAGATCGCAGCGAACGAGCGTGGGAGACAGGAAAAGTATGCTTTAATGTCGACCTATAATAACAGCAGCTGCAGAAGCAGAATCAGCAGCAGCAGCAGCAAACAACAGCTGCGGCAATGGTATCATTCGTGTTTTTGGGTTTCTATGGCAATGACAACGCCACGTCATCGATGTGGTCATTTGAGATGACGGCAGACCCCACAACATGCTCTTGCGAAACAGACGGAACGATGACGTTTCCATTACGCGTAAAGCATTCGGAAACAGATGCGGACTCGGTAATCATTTTAGTAGCTGTTCGAGCTTGTGTTGAAAAATGATCTAAAAAAAAAAAAAAAAAAGATTTCTGTCGCTGCTTCTGAAAGTGGTTACGTTCATAATGCAGAATGTGCAGATTAGGTAATAACAGTGCATTTCACTTACATTGTATCCTGTTACCACATGCACTTGAAAAAAAAAATGTAACAATGATTGCCAAACTATACGCAGATTTCCATTGAAAAGATCACTGCTCATGTGATTGAGTTTTGATACAATGCTTTGAGTTCAGGAAAAAGATGAATGGTGGTTGCCCTATCACGCCATGAGACATCAATAGTGAACTAGAAGAGTCCTCTGGAGAGTGTAGACCTTCACCAAAGTAGCACGGATCTTGGAGCCGACCTTTGAATCAGTTACGAGTGAAAACAAATTCTATCATCAAGGGGAAATAATTGTTAGAGGAGTTATTACCCGTGCACCTCTTTGTTTTTTTTGTTTTTTAAACACAGGTAGAAGTAATTGGCGAGATGATTGTTCCTGGTGTATCTTGTGAGACAGAATATGCTAAACACGAAGTAGCAACTTTTATATCTCTTGGAAGCTTTAATGCTCCATGAAATATGTTAATTCGTAAATACCCCTTCATTCCTAACAGTAGCTTCATCATGAGCATGTACAATGCAAAGTTTGCCATATTTTATCACTAATACGAACTGAATCTGGATCTGTTTATCCATGCCAGGAAAATTAATGATCGATAGTGAGATTCCTAGTAATATTCAGACCTGGTTTACAGATTGTCTCTTTGGCCACATTGTACTATTCCGCCAAATTTCGTTTAACAATTTTGTTCGTATTTTTCGCGTAATCTGGCTCAAATGACAAACCAACAGATGCCTGCGAGAACATATTCTCCTTACTATTTCAACTCTCCATAGTCCCCTTCTCAACGGTCTCGTTTTCACACAACACCCATTTTGCAGCGAATTTGAGAAGGTAGTAGCTCGTTCTTTGTTTTCATTGTCCTATATGCTGTTTGTTTTTGCCTGAAGAAGACCCAAGCGGTCGAAATGCATTGTGTTTTGTCCTATAATTTGTTTGTCTCCATCGTCTTGCGGAACTAATACCATGCCCTTTTCAAAATTTGCTCCAGGGTCAGTCCTCACCAAGCTCTGAAAATAACCTCCCGGGTTGAATGGAAAATCCAACGGTAATTTCCCCTTTCATCTCGCGTTATTGTAATTTTTCCCTTTGTTTACACCTTCAATACTCTTGCAATTTCATGAGAACGGTAATCTGTACACAAAAGCATACACGCATGTAAATAGAATTAATGTTAATCATTTCAGTATTATGTTAATAACAAGAGGAAGTTTCAAAACAATGATTTTGATACGTTTGTTTTATGTTCCATGTAAATGTATGGAACGTTTTAGTGGTAATGTCGATTTTAAGTGTTCGAATTGGAAATAGAAGGTTCGTTGCAAAGGAGAAAGTAATGTTGCCTGTGATGGAGTACACGTCGTAAAAAGTATTATCTGATACACTCTAGTAATTGATACACAGCAAGTACACTTTGTGGCAGTAATTCAGAGAATTGCTCTGATTGCTTCATTTGATGCTTTGTTAGACGTTGGCATGGTTACCTGACTTTACATGCTTGTCCGCGGGCACTGTAAGGAACGAGAATTGTATTTATTAAGTACCAGACTAAAAATAGCGTTGCCAAAAGGGAAGTAATCCCGGTGCGTAGAGCTGCAAATGGAAATTACCTCCCTTTCTTCGGACGCCATGTGTGTGTGTGTGTGTGTGTGTGTGTGTATACGCCATAGCTGATATGGTGGAGGAGGATAATGGTCCCTGAAGAATGCGAAATTGATCTAACAGTTACGCAACCACCAGAACGACAACATGTTAAGCTAAGATGAACGGCAAAAAATGGCGCGCGCGCGCGCGCGCGTGTGTGTGTGTGTATGTGTGTATGTGTGAGTGTGTGTGTGTGTGTGTGTGTGTGTGTGTGTGTGTGTGTGTGTGTGTGTGTGTGTGTGTGTGTGTGTTGGGGAACAGTGACATTCCGGCTTGCACTATCTGACAGCGACGTTTGTGTGTACTTTTGTTTTGTGCCCTCACCCTGTCGCCATTTGTCGTTTATGTCACTTCATTATCATGTGTTGGTGACATCACTCTGATGTCGTGTTTCATTGATGTCACTCCATTGTCATGTGTCAGTGATGTCATTATGTTGCCAGTGACACCTTTGTCATGTGTGAGTGATGACACTCTTGTCACGTGTCAGAACCCCCCCCCCCCCCCCCCCCCTCCACTCCTTTGTCAT
>JADBJO010000314.1:730000-735000 GCA_016801955.1 Conus betulinus | reverse complement strand
ATAGTGTTTCACGGGTTTAAGGAAAAAAGTGACATTTAAAAACGAGAGCTGATTCTTTGTTGTAAAGGCAAAACACTTATTGGAAATGCAATGAATATTTTCAAAATTTAAACCGGATTAGCGTGTTCGTTTTAAAAAATTCAGTATCACACGCTTTACCATTCCAGTGTTTAACAAAGGATTAACGGATTTCAAAAAGTTCATATCTTTTCTTATTATCAAGAATCTGGAGGGAAACCGCTGAATGATCCAGACGATAACTTGGCAGAACATCTTTACCATTTACATCTGTTATCAAAGCTTTAGAACTGATGAAATAACCCAAGCCACCCTGTTAATATAGCTGAATTTTCTCCATGTGTAACCTGTTTTGGGGGTATGACTCTCGCCAGATGTCAACTAAGTCATGTTCAATAAGTGTATCCAAAGTTGTTTTTCTTTCTGCTGGGTCTGCGAATATATCTGGAGTTGTTTTTGAGCATCAGTCCTAGAATTCAACACATCATTCCAGTCACCACCTACAATGATATACTGATTATGAATTGATCGAGAGTCTGGAACGTTTGTATAAAAAAAGAAAAATCCAGGTTATCCCCAAGGTTGCGCTCTTCATACACATTTACCAGGGTTATTCGTTTTTTCATCATTATCACATTCATTATGATGTAGTCGCCTTTTGGGTTCTCTTCTTCCCTAGGCACCTTTTATTTAGAATTGTTCTTAAATAGAATAGCAGCTCCACCTTTAGTGTCCGCACTAGCAAGAAAATGTTCATTACACGGTCAAGATCTTACAAATTTTCTGACTTGATTGGCTGGTGAGCTTCTTGAACTAGGAAAAAATATTGACCTTTTCCTATTTTCTTAAGTACTCAAATAGACCTATATTATCTTGTCTCTTTGCACTGTCTTGTAAAATATTGCGACCATTACGTGCTCCCATTACGTGCTGCCATTAGAGGACGACAATACAATTTCTTTTTGTGCGCGGGGAAACAATGATAATGCCGGTACATTGCGACCATTACACGCTCCAGTCAGAGGATGTCACAATTTTTGGTGCTCGTGGGAAAGTGATAATGGCGGTACATTGCAGTCATAATGACAGGAAGATACAATTTTTGGTCCTCAGGAAAAAAAAAATAATGTTAGTAATGTGTTCCGATCAGGTGATATTACAATTTTTTTTGTGCACGGTGGAAAATGATAATGGCTGTACATAATTAGAAATGATTGGTTTTCGGACTTCTTGCATCGAAAGACAACATTTCCCACGTTTGTATTGAAGATTAAAAGAATTTTAAACAGGAAATGAAACTGAATCAGTGATTGGGTTGTCAAAATTTTCTTTCTTTTTCATCTTTAACCTGTGTATGGGATATTTACTGACAAACTGATGAAGGTCGGCGAAGTCGTTGAACTTTGTGTGCTGCTCGGAGTTTCGACAACGCGTGTTTAGCGGGCCCAGTTGACTTACTACCGTGCCTGCACTCAACCCAGTTTTGACAGGTCTGACACTAATGGGAACTGGCTGGAGTGAAGAGCCCGCCCTCAGAGCTTATGAATGTAAGGGAGTGCAGGAACATTTATCTCTGGCAACTAACTGCAGGAAACAAAGAGGATGGGGGGCAGGGGTGCAGGGACGGAGGATGAGGTAGGGGTAGGGGGTTTGTTGTGTGTGTGTGTGTGTGTGTGTGTGTGTGTGTGTGTGTGTGTGTGTGTGTGTGAGAGAGAGAGAGAGAGAGAGAGAGAGAGAGAGAGAGAGAGAGATATTCAGATGATTTATGATTTTGCATCATAGGATTAACAAGTGATTTGACAATAATAAATGTAACTGATAAGATCAGGAAAAAATGACAACGATGACGAAAACTAACCCAAAAAGCAAGAAGAAGTTTTGTTAATTCCGCCTTAAGGTAGTTTACTAGCAGAAAAATAAGATTTTCCAAATTAATGTATCTGTTGTCTCCTTTAAGCACCTTTTCGTTTATTGTCTAAAAGCTAGATATAGAAATGTTGCAAACTGATTATTCGTGAATCCTTGTGTGTGTGTGTGTGTGTGTGTGTGTGTGTGTGTGTGTGTGTGTGTGTGAGAGAGAGAGAGAGAGAGAGAGAGAGAGAGAGAGAGAGACAGAGACAGAGACAGAGAGACAGACAGAGAGAGAGAGAGAGACAGACAGACAGACAGACAGACACACACACACACACACACACACACACACACACACACACACACCACACACACACACACACACACACACACAGAGAGAGATTTCATGAAATAACGTTTGTACGAATGAAGCAGTATGACATGTTTACAGTGATATGATGACCCCCCCCCCCCCCCCCCCAGTAAGCCACTGAACAGCACATCCTCATACGAGTGTGGGCAGCCTTGGAGGAAAGCAGTGGGGAAAAGATGAGAGAGGGTGGGGCGTAGGGATGGAGGTGGGGGAAATGTAAGGGGAAACTTATCCGGTGTAAGCGGAATAGTTTTTGACATGAATACAACACCACTTCTGGGCCTAGCTCTAGGCTTACAGACCCGACAGTCCTGTATTATTCTTTTTTTTTTTTTTTTTTTTTTTTTTTTTTAGACTTTGACTTCGTTCAGTCATGTTCCGATGTAGCGTAATTCTTTATTGCACTAATAATGTTCTATTAAAAACCCGTTCGGTGCCTAACTTGACGAGATAACTCGACGGCAAGGGCGTGTACTCTTCGCTGCCATGGCCGCCGAGTATGTTCGTCATGGGGACAGGAAGTCCGGAATATTCCTTGTTTTATATTTATACTGCTTACAAAACAAAGGATATTTTCAGAGAGGTGAAGTCTCTAGATTCTCTTGATAGTTGGTAATCTCGTTTTCGTCAGCGAGGAAGTCGGTAGTAGAATTTTTTTGAAAATATATACTCCTTTTTTTTTGCCCCCCCCCCCCCCCCCCCCCCCCCCCTTCCTCTGGCAAATAGGATTTAACTTTAAACTTAATTTCTAGGCAGCGAAAAGGACAATATTCTGAGGACATTTTGTAGATTCCTGATGTAGTTCTGTACCATACCAAATCGACATAGTTCCATTTTGCACTCTGACATTGTTCTGGTTGTGTTCTCGTGTAGTTGTGTGCCACAGCGACATAGAACATTTGACATCATTCTACAGTGCTCTTCTTCTTCTTCTACGCACGCAGGCTGATACTCCTGCGGACGCTCTCCGTATATGGACAGGCAAGTATTAATCCCATCTACCCTACAAATGGAGTGGAGTTTAGTGTGCATGACTTTTTTATCCCGCCATTAAGGCAGCCATTCTCCATCTTCGGGGGAAAACAGCGTCCTGATATTCTATGCCACACTGACGTAGTTGTCTAGGATTCCGACTTCGTTCTGTGGTATTCTGACGTGAGAGCATGACAGGAGTAACTGACGACTTCGAACAGGTGGCTGCACACCAAAAAAAAAAAAAGCGTCAAGATTTTGCTTAAGGAATCGAGTATTTAGAGCCAGACTCAATTAGAGAGATTGCTGTATTTTTTTTTCATTGTGTTTGAAAGTTGATTTACCTGCTTGTCATTCATATGCCCATCAAGATACGTGCCAGGCGGTTCTAAGCAGACAGATTAAAGTTGAAGGAATGGGACTGTTTGGGGGAAATGACCTGGCGCGCAAAGATAGGGTCATGGGTGAGTGCGAAGGTCTGACATGTAACGTCAGATAAGGGGTAGCTCATGTATTTCTGAATTGTGAATGATTTCATCAGGAGAAATCCTTAAAAATAAGTGGAATGATTGGTGCTGTGGGGGGGGGGGGGGGGGGGGGGGCGGGGGGGGGGGGTAGTTCGTTTGATCTTTTTTCAGTTTGATATAAATTTTGATTCAAATGTACGCTTCACCTCAACACGCTTACATAGATGATAGTTACAGTGATATAGAGCAAAATCGTAATTGTGGCGTGTGACCAGCCGTGAGTGGAGGGAGAAAGGCGAACCCCGCGATGAGGGGAGAGTGGTGGCAGGGAGGAGGGTAGAGGGGATAGGGGAAGGGGGGCGGGGATGAGGGGGGAGGGCGGGTTCGGAGAGAGGGGGGGGGGGGGGGGGGGTGTGGTCTACGCGTGGCTTCACCGTCTTGTATTATTAATTGAGAATGTGGCAGGCACGAGAAGAATGGCAGGTGATTAGGAAGGGGCAGGGGGTGGAGGACGAGGGTCGTTTTGGTACGTATGGGGGGGGGGGGGGGGGGGGGGGGGGGGGGGGAGATGAGGGCAGGGGAGATGAGGGCAGTGGAGAAGGTGGAGGTGTGGAGGGAGACGGGGCTGGGGATGAGGGAGAGTGGGGAAGAGAGGGTGTGGGATAAGGGAGGGAGGAAGGGAGTGAGGGCGAGAGCGGTATGTGCAAGTGCGGCTCATTATTCTGTCTGAGAGACATGACTGTGTTTCGTTCTTCGTCGGCCCATCTTTAAAACGCTTTGGGTCTCTGTCTTTCTCTCGGGTCTCTGTCTGTCTGTCGGTCTGTGTGCTACTGTCTGTCTTGTTTGTCTGTCACTCTGTCTGGCACGTGTAGCGGCGGTGGAGGGGGTGGATGGGTAGGGAGAGAGCAGTAGGCGGTTACAGTGCGTTTGCTCGTACATGGATGTATGAGTACGTTACATCAGTTTTGGTGTTTTTCTCTATTTATTCCGCATGTTTGAAGTTCATACACATTCCAGAGTTATTCAATGCTGGTGTTCTTGTTATCAGTAACAATAACACATTTTTTTAAATATAACTGAGTTAATAGAATTATTGTTATCATACTTTATCTAAAACAAACAAGCAAATAAACAAAGAAAGTTGTCAATACAACTGAGTTAATGTGACAAGAAACGCTTCTAGTTTGGTAGTGTTGTGGTGTGTGTGTGTGTGTATGTGTGTGTGTGTGTGTGTGTGTGTGCGTGCGCGCGCGCGCGCGCGCGCGCGCGTGTACGTGCGTGCGTGCATGTGTGTACGTGCGTGTATGTGTGTATGTGTG
>JADBJO010000314.1:712500-715000 GCA_016801955.1 Conus betulinus | reverse complement strand
CAGCCAACCAGCCAGTTAACCAGCTACTCAGCTAAACAAAGCAAGCAAGCAAGCAAACAAGCAACCAGCGAATGCTGTACGTGTCTAGGATATCTCAGTCGGGAGAGCACCGTTTCCCCGTTCAGGGGGTCGTGAGGTCGATTCCCTGTACACCCAACATAACAGTGTGATCTACTCGTTGCCCATCAAGGCGTGCCTTTGAATTGTAAAAGAGAGGTCCTTTCCCTCTACTCTCTCGGGATGGAGATCCTCGTCACTCATATCACCACCTGAGGTAGGTGGGATTCGAAAGTAACTTAACCTAAATTGTTTGTTGGAAGAAAAAAAAAAAAAAAAAAAAAAAAAAAAAAAAAAAAAAAAAAAAAAAAAACAACTGCATACGATTCCTTCCGGCAAATCATGCCCCTTCCAATGAAATCTACACACTTAGGTAATGTTCCCGTCGGAATACAATTTGCTGATTACTATAATATTTCTCGAGGAAAAAATCTACATAATCTGCTTCCTTGATTGAAATCCATACTTACATGATGTTCTAATCGGAATATCTCCTGCGCATTACTATTACATTTCTCAAGGAAAAAAATATACATAATTTACTTTTTTTTTAAATTGAAATCCACACTGTGGAAAGTTTCTGATGTCAGAAGGTTATGATTACCATACAGCTATCATTTTCACATCGAAATAATTATTTCGATTAGTTTTGACTCTTTGGAGACTTTAGATTATAAATCAAAGAAAAGAACGTTAGGATCCTAATAAGGTGTGGGCAGTTAAAAAATGTAATTATAGAATTTATTTCCACTTCTAGCAATTGTTTAAGTGAATAAAATTAACATTTCCGTTATGCAAAAAACGGGTTATTATCAGCTTTTGAGGTCAGCAGGGAACCATATCCCGATCGTTGCTGTCTTCAGATAAAGAAGAGCAATTGTTGATTGCGGATCGTAGAAAAAACTCTGCCTCTCCTTAAAGAACAGTTGTAGACTGGCGCCATCTAGACAACAAAATGATATAAACTTTGCTACCGTTGAGACATTCAGACGGTGTTGGTTACAGCCAGATGTCGATAGCATCTCCGCAATGCGTTTATGTACACCCAACTGGTGCGTCAGTTCCAGATAACTGGATGCTTGCAGCGTCTGTCGACAGATATAGACACTGCTGTATGAAGAGATTAAAAAGCCGGTGGTAACTTTGGGGTGTAGATGTGAGAGATCTTGATGGGTTGTGCTGCTTACGCTTCGGGTCCTACACCCTTCATGTGGACTTTGCTCAGGGCGAAGTAAACAAGACCAAACAAGGGAACGGAGAAGAACAGCTGAATGTAGGATCGGGCAGAGTGTGAGAATTGCAGTCGCTCTATTCATCAACGAGAAGACGTTACTATTTATGTTGAAGGAAAAAAAGTGTCTGTACATAATTAGAAAAGATTTCCATTGTGACTCTGGCGATTAAACGAAACATTTATCTTATCTATTTCGAAGGTGAAGCGTCTTTTTACTGGAAAGAGCTGAATCGGAAACAAGATTGTACTAAGTGTTTTCGTGACTTTCATCACTGTCTCATTTATATATGTTGGGCTTCGTGATTCGCCGATCTCTGTAAACTTCTTCGCGATAGTACTTGATGAAAATCACAGTTCACTTGCTAGATGATATGGAATGAAGTAAATTAGGTTGTTTAGGAGAGATGATAACGAGAACGTGAACAGCGCACAACTCCAAGTTCCAGTCAGAGCACGTGACAATTTACGGTGAACTAGTAAAAAAATGGTGGAAGAAAATGATTCCTTTCTCCCATGTAACGCTCTTGCTCTTAAGACAACATTCTTTTTTGTATGAAAGAGGACGTGGACATTTAATAGGAAGAGGTGAATCAGAGATGAGGTGGTGCAAACCTTATCTCTGGTATTTGCTTTAAAGATGTCTTTTATCTCTGGGCGGGTTCGCTAACATTTATTTAAGATTTGTTTAGATTTCCGCCTGCAGTCGTCTCACTTTGCAGCTAGATCTATTTTATATTTGAATACATTTATACATATCTTGTGCTGTTTGATTCGCTGAATTCTCTAAACGTCTCTGCGGTTTAAAATAACAGCTCATTTCTCCTGTTTATATGAGAATAAAGCCCTTTTTTTGTCTCTTCATAGCCTCGGTCTAAAAGTTTTGTGTGATGGGACATGTCACTAGCACTGCCAGAGGAAGTGCAATGCTACCAGACGTTCCAGAAACAACGTTCCACACGGCAGGAGGCCACGTGATCATGATCTGGAGCAGATGTGACACTAACAGCATGAAAAAGGTGGATACTGGACGAGGTTAATGACGAGAAGTGCACAGCAGATCTTCGGAGGGGATAACCATTCTAAGATCGTGCGGAAGAATTATATGCGTAGTACTGCACTCGGGTTCATCATCAAAACAAGCGATTCTGATAAATTCGCTGTGCTCAATGAAAGCAGAAGAGAGGAAGCTGACGTCTACAGGTGAAGTAT
>JADBJO010000314.1:692500-700000 GCA_016801955.1 Conus betulinus | reverse complement strand
ACGTTCATACGTATGTATGCATTGTCAGTACAACCACGGGTTAATCTGACAGTAAATTGGTTTCAGTCAGTCAGTTTGTATGCATGTACGCAAGATCGAAGACTGAACATTCTCTCTCTCTCTCTCTCTCTCTCTCTCTCTCTCTCTCTCTCTCTCTCTCCTCTCCTAGCCGGTGCGCGTGTTTGTGTGCGACGATGCGATTTACCGATTTTTTTTTTTTTTTTTTTTTTTTTTTTGTACACCTTCCGGCGATCCTACATGTAACCAGCGAATTACACTCGCTGCTGGCTCACACGTAAAGAATAGAAGAGATGACGTCAGTGGCCATCACATTGCCACAATGCTTTCTCTCGCTTCAAAGATGGCGCGCACTCTACACGCCGTAGGGGTTAAGTTGTAAGGGGGTTGTGCTATAGCTTTTAAGGGAGTGCTTCGGAAAACTTGATGTGACTCTTTAAAAGCTCGCAACGCTTGTCATGTCTCGTCCCAAAATGGAATAGAAACTGTGTCCATTGATCTCGTTAACTTCATTTGTCTTTGGGTATTTGTTCTGAGGCAGATGTGGGTATGTGCTCGTGGGTGTAATCTGCAATTGTCAAGATTTCACCCAAAGCTCCAATTAGACCCGCTTTTTCTATTTTTCACGTGTGTAACTGCTTTTATGATTTTCTTTTCAAATACTTCCCCATCAAGTGTGTGCCAAATGTCATTTTATCAATTTCATCCTCTTAGTAACACTCAGGATCAACAAATTCTTCACTGAAAACAGATTCAGAGTGATGTATCATTCTCTGTGGTACTGATCCTCGTATCAATTCATCTGTTATGTGAGCGAATTTCTGCCCAAGTAGTTATGAAAAAAAAATTCACGAGGTAGTTATTAAAATGAGAATTTCACTGTGCACGCCTTTTCAAGTCGAGCGGAATGTCATATTCTTTTGTCGCTTCAGCATTTCGAACAAAGTACTCAGTAGCTTTTGTTTCCCAACTTTTCCAATTTATTTTAGGTTCCCTTTTCTTTTAAAGCTCGTCAAATCATTAAAACCTTTGTTTTCTTTGAGCTTCTGCCGTGACTTTCCTTTTCATTGATTCTGCTGGTTCACGTAATGATCGAGGAAAGGACATTCACAGGTTCTTCCAAATTGTTATCGATTAAAGTAATTGCCTTCTCGAGCAGGGTCTGAAAGTTTTCAGACATTACCTGACTAGTGAAAATGACAGCTAAATCTTCTGACAAAAGATCTTTCCCAGGAAAACTGCATTGTTCACGGTGAGTTGCGCCACGGAATCACGAACCTTGCAATACAGTTCAACTAGTTCAACTAGCGTATCGTCTGGTTCAATTCTGTTTTTCTGATCATCTGCCCCCCCCCCCCCCCCCCCCCAAAAAAAAAAAAAAAAAAAAAAATCAAACTTGATCAGAAAATAGCCAACAACATTGTGAGCATGTTGAGGCGCATAAATAAAATTATGGGAGCCATAGGTTCTTAGCATCCATTCACCAGCGTCAATTCACTTTATTTTTTTTAAAAACCAAATTCATTTACAATCAGGTCACCCAGCTGACAAGTTGACATACTAAGAACACCGAGAAAAGCAACTTAAGCAGGAGAAAGATTGAGAATTTGTGAACAGTCGGTTCTTGCATCAAAATCATCATTACACAACAAGTGCACGTTGAAAATGTATAGTCAGTAATTCTCCTATGAGCCTTCCTGTTTCTTGCACACGAGACTTGGGTTCAGCTAGGTCGTCGAATGGGTTACCTTAGATGGGATATGCACTGACATGTATAACGTTTGTGCTAGGTAACAAAACATTGGATAAAGTAAGTGATATAACATTTTCACGGTCACTCTGTAATTCCTTTACATATTTTGCTAGTTATTTTTTTTCAGCAATACCACAATACTACCAGAGCTACGACCATGTCAAGATAATTTCAAACATTTTTATCAGGTTTAAGAAATTATGAGACAAACTAGACGTTTCCTCTACAAAAGTTATTGCTAGAGAAACGAAATTAAACCATTTACGTTATTTTGTCATGAAATTTCACAACAATAGTTTTGCCAGACTTGCTGACAATGTCAAAATGGAGATCTTCTGGTATGCCTGTTCCAATCCATTTAGTTTCCTGAACTGTCTGCTCGTATTTTTTAAGGAATCTTTGTTAGTATCACGAAATAAACTGAACAACGGACGGTTATTACATCAGGTCTTTTATCTGATAACAGTTTCTTTCAGGCTGCATATTTCAAAGCACCTGCCGTCTCATTTCTTTGTTTGTGTCAACGATTGAGCTTGCTGATTTTCTATCTGCCAGAGACCGTGTTCGATTTTGCTTTTGATGTTGGACAGTTCCTGTTTTCTTAGTAAAGAAATGAAGATGTACACTTTGTTCACTGTCAAACTCTCACAGTGTCTATTCTTGAAACGGTGTCCTGCAAGATTTGAGTCACATCAACCTGGAGTCGAGCAAAGAGGTGACCATTTTCGTAGAAGTCTTCATGATGTGCGCATGACACACCGTTATTGAAGAAGGAATACAATGCATGTATGATTCTGATTCTTGACCGTGTCCCCCCCCCCCCCCCCCCCCCCCCCCCCCCCCCCCCCCACACACACACACACACACACACTCCCTATTTAGGAACATGCGAGGAAGAGAACTCCCGTTGATATTCCGCACCTTGAACGGGTCCTGAGTTTGGCTCAACGTTTCCCTGACTGAAATCGAAGACATGACCGAGAGATAACGGTCGTTATTGTGCCAGTGTCCATACCCGGTATGGACAGTACAAAGATATTTGTACCTACTATTTGGATCAGGTTTTGTTACTCGCAGGTAGTGTACAGTAGCCAGCATAAGGAAATTAGCGAGTGAAGTCTTGACTGTTGAATGTCGACCCTTTCGGTGTGATCACGGTGCAAATCACCAGGGTGATGTTGATTCACACCGGATAAGAACAACAAGACAGCACTAACAACACCGCTGCCAGACAAAGCAATTCTCTGGTCTCAAGGGCCAGCGCATCACAAGGCACTGAATCTGTCCAGCCAGAGAGCTCAGTGCTACGTTTCTTCTTCATGACATGTTGCCGCCTCCAGTAAAACTGCCCACAGCTGACTCGCTAACACATTTGATATTAGTACGACTGCAGGACGGTCAGGAACAAAAAGCACTTTGTATATATTCGAGCAATAGAGTAAAAAAAAAAAAAAGATTATTTGAGATAATGTGAAGACGCGACTTGTCACTTATGTCAACTTCAGTTCAATTCAATTCAGTCAGTTCAATTCAATTCAGTTCAATTCAATTCAATTCATTCAATTCAATTCAATTCAAGGAGGAGAGAGAGAGAGAGAGAGAGAGAGAGAGAGAGAGAGAGAGAGAGAGAGAGAGAGAGAGAGAGAGAGAGAGAGTCAGTCATCGGCATTTTTACAACAATGAACACTTTGGCTGAAGTTATCCGTTTTCCATATCTGGCAGTACTTTGCTCCACAACTAGCATGGAACAACACACACCGGACTCATCAATAACCAATAAAGCTGCAAGTCATTGTAATAGGCCAAAACCTCTCCCTCCCTGTCTCGCCCTCTCTTCCGTCCCCCCCCCCCCTCTCTCTCTCTCTCTCTCTCTCTCCCTCTCTCTCTCTCTCTTCATAAATCATTCATTCTGCTTGATTCTGTCGTTTTTTGTTTTCCCTGTGAAAAATATGTTGCTAGCTGTACATGGATATCTTCTGTGTCTGTATACTTAAGTATTGTGACGTGTGGATTATGTTTGCTGACTCTTTGTAAACAAATGTGTGTTTCTGAAAGGAGAGAACTCTTTCAAGAGAGAGAGAGAGAGAGAGAGAACCTTTCTCAGAGAGAGAGAGAGAGAGAGAGAGAGAGAGAGAGAGAGAGAGAGAGAGAGAGAGAGAGAGACTGAGAGAGAGTCCGAATTCAGATTGTTTATTCATGTAAAGGCAATTGCCCCTTATGAAGAGGGATATGGAGAACATAGCAACATCATATGAATGTTAAAGAACACTAGAAAGACTGGATGGGCGTCTCTCTCACGAAGTCATAACTGATCAAAACTAAAACGCCTTGAACATGTAAAACTGAGAAATTTCTTTATAATTATACTTTGATTCTGCGATGCCATAGCAGACTTAGCCAAAATTGACAGGGATCCCTGGAAAACTTTGTTGGTATATATTGCGCTTTTAGACTAGATAATTTACAGCAGCATAAAACGAAATGCATGTCGTTTTCTTTTCCATTTTTGCACAGTGGACAAGTCACATCCATCCCAGTGTATTTACTGTATTGATATTGGTGCAGTGCAATGTCTGAAATTCCCAGACTAAAGGAAAAAAGAAACTGGGTTTCAATTATCCGTTGTAAATTATTTCAATTTGGATTTGGTTATGTTTGGATAAACGAAGGCGTACAAAATGATCGATTGTTTCTATGTGAATTTAGAGATAGATTGGTTGCATGCAGGTGGCAGGAATGGGACTTTCATGCCAAAATTAGTGATAGATTTACCATGTATTAAGCATTTTGTTCGGTACAAGATATAAAATTTTAAACTGCTAACGGATTTGGGCAAACATGTGAAATTTATTATTAGAGAGAGAGAGAGAGAGAGAGAGAGAGAGAGAGAGAGAGAGAGAGAGAGAGAGAGAATCTATCCTTCCTACTATCGCCTTGAAAAAAAAATCATTAAAAAAATCTTTGCATAACCAGCAAACAAACAACATCAACATTTCCTGCAAAGAAAACAAAATCTGACAGTGTGGTTGTTTGTTGACGTGTTGCTACTATTGCGTGGATTTTCATTCTAATATTTTGTACCAAGGGAGGGTGGTGTCATTCTTTTTTGTTCTTCTTCTGGCATTGTCAACATTTCAAGGAATCTGACACCCGCGGCCCTGAGCAAACAAACCAGAAAAAGAACGGAACAAATGACCAAAATAGAAATGGCCTTCGCTGTCCACCCACCCACCCCATCCTCTCTCTCTCTGCTTCCTCTACCCACCCCTTCCCACGGAAAACAACTCATTTGGCTCTGATCCGCTCTGCTGTTTGTTGAGAGCTGTATACGTACGACAGCGTAGGAGGTGTGATCGGCCAGACACACGATCTGCACAATCTCGTGTATCACGCGGCAGAGACCATCTATTTCCGGCGGATCGTGACGGAAAGAGCGCGCGCGTCAATAACAACAACAACAGCAACAACAACATGTGTACATCGTTTGTCGATTAACGTAATGTCCATGCGACATGTTCTCCGACATGTTAATGAAAAGAACCCAACAGACAAACATGTATGCCATTCCACAGAGAGGCATTTAATGGACTTTTATTTTTTTTTAAATACTCAATATACATACATACATAAATATACATAGCATTTTATATCTTTAAAAGTGAACTTCATTGTCTAGGAGAGCATTGAAATGTTTGATTAAGAACTTACCAAATACCTCTGAGACAACAGTTTCATCACTTCCGTTGCTGCTGCTTCTGCTAGTAGTGTTGTGCTCGTGGCATCAACGACATAAAAAAATGGAGGAGAGAGAGAGAGAGAGAGAGAGAGAGAGAGAGAGAGAGAGAGAGAGAGAGAGAGAGAGAGAGAGAGAGAGGAGATGTGGGATGGGGGGGGGTGGGGGATGGAGGGGGCAAGGGGTATACATATACAAATGGCATGTAATCACATTTCATAAGCATATAGACATAGCAAATGATAGCAGGCATTCAGACTTAACTTTCATAGATCAGATAAGTGGAGTAGGATTATAAGAGAGAGAGAGAGAGAGGAGAGAGAGAGAGAGAGGAGAGAGAGAGAGAGAGGAGAGAGAGGGGGTGAAAATGCATATAGACATAGCAAATGATAGCAGCATTCAGACTTAACTTTCATAGATCAGTGTAATAAGTGTATATGATATCGATTAAACGGGAGAGAGAGAGAGAGAGAGAGAGAGAGAGAGAGAGAGAGAGAGAGAGAGAGAGAGAGAGAGGTGAAAATGAAACCATTGTTTAATGCCATTTTAACTTTCACCTTCGGAACTCTGATTATTCCTAGTAATAAAAACAACACGAGTGAAACAAAACAAACAAACACCCACACCATTCTACAGGAAGTAAGGAACTATTTAAGTTAAACTGCAGTATCGTCAAACACTGGAAGTCAGAAACAGAAAGGATCATTGTCGAAAATAGCAAGAGAAATTCTTCAGTCAAAGAAAACAAAACAACAACACACACACACACACACACACACACACACACACACACAAAAAAAAAACAGCACACGCTTGGAACACACTGGATTTTAATCCGCACACGTAAGCTTGCTATTTTGACGACCGGAATCTGAACGCGCGCAGCTTGTGTGTGGCTGCTTCACTGTTTATATGTTTGAATCTGTGTGTTCATTTACTTGCCCAGTTAAAAGAAATTATTCATGTTTTTATTTACTTTTTTTGTTCATCCATATTGCTTTATATATCAATTTAAAACTAAAACGACGACTGATTTATTTTCTCAATACAGCTACGTATTAGCTGAATTATTTATTCTCTTCGCCCACCCCCACCCCCACCCCCACCCCACCCCTCTTACATTGGATCCTTTAGTACAAATATTTTTATAGTCACATCAGCTTTACCAATACCTCTCCCTTTCCTAGTCCCTGTTGATTCTTCCTCTGTCTTTTTGAGATTCGTTTATTTTCTTACGCATTGATTCATTATTAATGTATTCAAAATATTCCTTTTCTGTACCCTCTCTTCACGCTTCTTTATTTTCATCAACCAAGAGAAGGTTATTCACGTTTGACTTCCGGCTCTTCAGCTTGACAGAACATATCCAGGAAAGTCAGTTTGTTGTTGTTGTTGTTGTTGTTGCTGTTGTTGTTGGTTGTTTTTTTGTGTTGTTGTTGCTGTTATTGTTTGTTGTTGTTGTTGCTGCTGCTGTTGTTGTTTTTGTTGAGAGTACATATATATAGCGGTTATCCTCAGATCGAGACAAAGGTCGATATGCTTTTATAATCTACGCTCTCGTTTGCACAACGGGTAGCCAACTCGCTGGCCGACCAAAGAGCTTGCTGGCTGCTAGGGAGGTAACCATTCGTTTCCCGTCATCCAGTCGTATCTCAGTCACTCAGATTTTCGCTCATTTCCTCGGAGGATGCATGGTGTATGTGTAGGTTAAAACATGTCATTTATGTAGCCTATATGGTCAAACAGGCCTTCTCCTCCGAACGCTTGTGATGTGATGTTATGCGTACGTTCATAGACTCACTCGGAGAAATATTGCTGTTGTTTTTGTTTGCCACGTTTCTTTACTTTGTCCGTAAAAGCACATTCTTGTCATCATTTCTTTCTTTCATTTGTTCGGCGGTCTAGGAAGGCAGTCTTGATTGTCTTTAATGTATTTTGTGCAAGTTTGCGTGCCGTTGTTTCTCTCTAATACGCAGTCTGGCGGACTTCTCTAGGT